>CM021100.1:485624541-486224541 GCA_007115665.2 Sequoiadendron giganteum | reverse complement strand
ATTTTGGCCCGATTTTTCATAGATTTAATGTTGTAATATGGCCAACACATTCACATTAAGCCTTGAATGCTTGTAAATCAATAAAAACCTAAAGATGTCTTACAAAGGTGTTGTGAACTGTTGTAACCAACTTTCACACTTTTCTAGGACCTTTCTAACATAATTCACCTAAACAACCTCTCTTTTATCACTTACCAAGCCTTATTTAAAAGTGTTGTAAGGAGTTGTAACAAACTCTCAGACTTTCCTAGGCTTGTCATCAATAAATTGACCCTCTTTTATATTAAAATGACCCCTTAATGCACTTATAGCCCCTACTTAAGTGTGTTTTAGAAGATAATCTTGTTAAACAACATTAATCACACTTTAATTCCCGACAAATAGCAAATTTGCCTTGCTGGGACCAAGTCGCCACCTTGGGTGACTTAGTCCAATCTGACTTAAAAATCAAATTTATGTCAAATTTCTAGGAGGATATTATCTTCTAAACCCTAAGGTCAGTCTGTGATGAGGTATTTTCAGGAAATTATGGCATATCATGTATAAATAAAGGTTTTTTCGCTCATTTTCACTCCTCCTAGGATCCAATCTCTCTCCTAACTCACTCAACATTTGCATTCTTCTCAATCAAGTATTCAAGCACTCTAAGCACTTCAAGCATTCATCCATTGGAGCTGATTACTTGGATATCTTTAGACTTCTCCATCAAGGGTTTGGTGATTTGTTGCAATTGCATGCTGTTCAATCATCTTTCCCTTCACATTTCATTTTATTTTCTAGGGTTTGACTAAGGAAAACCCCTATTCTCTAACGCTAACCCTTTTTCTCCTTTATGCATGTGTGTTTTTGTAGGTTTTGTATGTATATTTGTCAAAGAGTAAGGTGCTAAAAGGTGTCAACTTCCTATCAATATCATTCAAAGTCAACAAACCCTAAAAAGAGCTTGATGACAACCTATAGGTCAACATTTAAAGATTCAGATCCAAATTTCTCTCAAGAACAAAAGTACAAGTTGATAGCTATAGATTGCAGTATTGATATTCCCAAAATCTATAGGTGGACTAAGTCACCATCATTGGCGAATTAGTCCCACTTCCAGGCCTAGAAAGTGATCTTTGTAGTTCTAGACACACATTTCCCCAAAACATGTTTCGACAAAGTCCCCTCAAAGCAGAACTAGGTTGCCCAACTCAATGTAAGTGTCCCAATGGCCTTCAACAATAGATTTCTGAACTTTAGACCTCCTCTTCATCACACTATAGTTTCTAGGTGCACCCCTTCTGTTGCATTAAGTTTTGTTATAGTTTGCTTGCATTTTAGGTAATTTCACATAGTGTTTTCAATACATCTTTACAGTTTGTTAGTTTGCATTCAATAGTTAGTTTCATTTATCAAATTATTGCATTTAGATACATTCCAAATCACACACATTTCACATATATTAGCCCTAATCTTGAATGAACCCTCAAATTTTAGGTGTGAAAGAATTCTCTCCTTTTAGGTGAAAACCCTAGAAGTGCTAGAGAACCTCCATTTGACTTAAAATTTGTTGTTTATTTTGGTGAACCCACCTTTAGAACACTTTTTAACTTCTGATTTCAAGTGGATTTGCATTCGAGGAAAAGCTTGCATCAACATTGCATTAGGGTTTTGCATTGTTTTGCATTCTAGGGTTTTTTAAATTGCATTAGTGAAAAGCTCATATAGCTTGCATTTTTGCATTACATTTTTATCAAAAATTCCAAAAAAAATGCAATTTCATACTATAGTTGCATTTGAAAAGCCTAAAAACCATAAAAGTCATTCAAAAATTCTAAAAGTTGTTAAAAAAATCACTATTGCGACTAATTCGCCACACTGGGTGATAGTCCATCTTCACATTTTGCACTGTAATTTATGGCATTCTTAGAGCATTTTTTGGATTGTTGTTTTTTGTTTCTACATTTCTATGTTATTCTCCAGAATTTTAGTTATTAGCATTTTAGTGCTCTTTGTTTGTATTGCATTTACACCCACCCAAAATTTAGAAAAAATTGCGTGAGTTTTTGGTGTCATATTGCTGATACCTTAGTGAGAAGAAGTTCAAGACTCATGGCATCTCGCGATAACAAACTTGTTGTAGATCCTGGGTTATCTCGAGCTTCCACTCATAGTATTGATAATAGTACACTAGGCCTGAAAACTACCCTTAGTAAGTATTTGCATTTAGGTAGCATGCATACTGGACATAAACTTGATGATATCCCACAAGACAAGATCATTCACCTTCATGAGGACTTAGCACACTTGCAACATCAAGTGAGCCTTGAAACCATTTCTGCTACTCCAATTCCTACTATAGACAACATCCATTGCATGCTTGATGGTGATGAAGGCCTAGACATTGTGAAGAAAATAGTTGAGATCTATTCAAAACATGTTCCTTCCACCTCTAGTATCTCTCAACCAACAAACATTATGGTTAGCCAAGGACGATCTCAAACTCCTCCTTCCTAAATAGTAGCTTCCATAGCTACCTATGCCTCTCCTAATGTCACAACCACAATGCAACAAGTTAACAATGTGATTCCTTCCCTTAGTATTTCTACCTCCTATGTGGCATCACATTCTTTATCCCCTTCCACCATACCATTGATTAGCATTCCATTCACTTGCCCTACAACTACATTCACCCCATCACCACTTTCTCTTCCACCTAGTACCACTTACACCAATCCTCTTATGACGCAACTTTTCCAAACCATCTCATCCATGCAATAACAAATTTCTACCATCAACCAAAACCAGAATGACCCACCCATATACTATGCCGCAACAACCCCTTTTCCTTGGAAATATTGCAAACCCCGATGCCACAAGGAGTAGAGATTCCTCAGTTTGAGAAATATGGAGGGAAGGGAGATCCTTCTAACCATGTTAACACATACACTGCTTTGTGCATTGACTTTTTCCTTGATGATAAATTCTTAGCTAAACTGTTCCCCACGACCTTAAAAGATATTTCCTTGGAATGGTTTTCTTTTTTACCCAACAATTCAATTTGTTCATTTAATGAACTTGTTGATCCATTTATCAATCATTTCCAAGTTCATATGACTCCGAAGAAGACCTTGGTTTATTTGATACGATGTAAGAAAAACTATGATGAAAAGATAACATATTTTATCTCATGCTATCAATCACTTTATTCCTAAATCGATGTCAAGATCCTTGACCCACATCTTCAAAAGATGTTTATAGAAACTTGCTAACTCACCTTTAGGAAAAACTCACCATGATGAAACTTCCTTCTTTCATGCATCTCTGCATAACCCTTTGTGATTATCACAATTTGATTTGTAGTCATGATACACTATCCACATCTAGTCGAATTGAGAAATCCAAAAAAATGCCACCCAAACTAATTCCCAACCATTCAGAAAACAAAACAAAGGGTTATTACAATTTAAACCTACCTAAAAATCCCCTCCACTTGTCAACAACTAGGTAGGAGTTGTTAAATCCATGGTACCTTTTAAATATGGAGACCCAAAAAGACACTTCACACCTTTACCCGACACCCTCCATAATACAATGTCTCAACTTTTGCAACAAGAAGTGATTACCTTACCTGTTGTTCATGCTCCTAATCCAACCAAACCTTTACCTCCAAAATTCAACTCGAAAGCTTATTGCCATTTTCATAGAAAAAATTGACATGACAGAAACAAATATAAGCGTATTAAGAATCTTGTTCAAGACCTCATTGATTCTGGTCATTTATCTATTGTCCATGTTACTGATCAAGGAAATAAGTATTTTCCCCTCCCAATCAAAATTTTCAAATCTTCACTAATCCCATGCTTAAACATAATATTTCATTTGTCAAAGCTAGTGAAACTCCACAAAATGATGTTAGGAATGTTGATACAAATGATGAACATTTTGATCCTATTCAACATGTGACCCATGTTAATTCTATGGACGAAATGGTGGGTACAATAGAAGTTATCCCTCATAAGAGCCAACCTAAGACATCTCTTGATATTACTTTTTCCTCTCAAGACATACTTAAAAATCTCCCTGATGGTCCTCTCTACATAGCTGGTCATATCTATGATAAGCCCACTAATGGGATATTAATAGATCCTACTTGTGGAGAGAATGTGATCACTAAGAAATTTTTAGTGTTGCATGATCTTTATCAGGATGATTATGATAAACCTACCACATGGATTAAAATGCACAATGGTTTTTCTTTCCCTACAATCGGATCGATCATCCTCCCATTACAAATAGGACCTAAAATATTGGATTTCATATTCTCTATCATCCTGTAATCAGACTAGTTTCGTTTGAGGCTAGGCCATCCATGGCTTCACTCAATGAAATTTATCCCTTCGATTCTTCAAAAATGTTTAAATTTTCTTGATAATGACATATTCACTATCCACCATAGTGGTTTTAACCCCTTGTATTCTAAAGGAAAATTTTACTTATAAGCCTTTTGGTCGAAACCCATGGAACCCATCACCCTTCGCAAAGATTTATTTTTTATTGCCTATCAAAAATTTAAAGAAATGAAAATTACCAAACTATCTCTCAATAACATGTCCCCATCCACATTAGCCACTCCCATATTATATGAAACCATGCTTCAACCTTAACAAGAATCACCGAAACAAGCTCACCCAACACCTGAAACTTATTCTACATTGTCCAAGAGACCTAGAGATTGTGAAATTAACTCCACCCTACCTCCTCACATAAAACAAGTTTACAAAGAAAAGATGAAAGTGGATGACCAACCTTCCATGGTTACTTTTGTTCCTCCCCCTAGGCATGAAAATAAACCTATGGTTGATCAACTTGATCCTTCACAAATACAACTTGACAATAGAATCAAAAGAAATAGAGGAGCTAGGGAGTGTAGGCATCAACGTCGATCCCTTGCTCACAAGATACATGAAGAAGAAAATAAAGAGAATCATAATCCACACTTGCAAAAAGCAATGCATGATGATCCTCCTCCCCAACCACCACAACATGATCCTCTAAAACAACCACCACTAGAGCTACACGCTTCAACTTAAATCATCATTAATCCTCCTATTGTCATTAATCTGGATGATGATGATGATGAGATGGGTAAAATAGATGAAGAGGTGCATAACAATTTGAAGACATTGTTTTCCTCTTCCATGAGATTGCATGAAAACTCTCCTAGGATGAGCATTGACCTTGATGTTGGTTCTACAATTGTTGATGTCCCTCTAGCTAGTCGCCCACCATCACTTTACACCTAACAAGATTGGGAGGCAGATGACTTGCTTGACAGTTGATGAGCATTTTCATTACTAGTCTTTTTCTTTTGTGTATGTGTGTAACATTTTCCCCTGTACTATTCTATTTGATCTTCTCTCTCTTTTCCACATTCTTATATTTGTACCTTCATTTTGCTATATGTCATGCATTTCTTTCATTTTTTTTCCATTTTTAACTTTTCACCTTCCTTTTGGGGATGATGCAAGGCATTGAGACTGCAATATATCCTTCATGTTGACCCAAAAGGCCCCTTTTCCTTTTCCTTTGCTTTTCACCTTCCTTTTGGGGATGATGCAAGGCATTGAGACCAAAATGTCCCTTTCATGTTTAACCAAAAGGCTCTTTTTCTTTGTATTTTTCTTTTGGATTTTTTTTTCCTTTTGGGGATGATGCAAAGCATTGAGACACCCTATGTTTCTTCCATATTGACCAAAAATGACTCTTTATCTTTCTTTGTTTTCAATCTCTTTGTGTCATTCTTCTAGTTCAATGTATTTGGGGGATGATGACATTTTCCTACTCTCTAAACAAACATTTCAGCAACAAACATACTAACCCCAAATCCATAGATCCCTTATGTGTTTGGTGTTTTCATTCTGGGGCCAACTCCTTCCTTTTTCTTTCTTCTTTTCATTCACATGACATAGCCTTACTCGGAAACATATCACTTGGAATAGGGCTTTCCAAGTTGGCTTTAATGTATTTTCTTTCTTTTTATAAATTTTCATTTTGCTACTTTAAAATAATTGCTCACAGTATGGTGTTTCACAATTCCTTTAAAGTGGGGGCATATATTAGCATTATTTCTTTTTGAATTTTTTTTCTCTTTTTCTTGGTTCTTAGTTCAATCTTACTATTTCATATGATGCATTTTTCAATTTGTAGAGGAATTGGGTGGAACATCGTTCATAAGTCTGATCCATCTTAGCATATTACATTCATCCTAGTGACCTAACCCGATTTAATGCATCCCCTAAGTTACAATTTTATTATTCTTTGATTGGTCCTCTCTTGGAGACATTAGACACAGCGTTCCCTAAGTCAAAGACCTCGCATGAACTGAGTAAGTCTCCCTCAAACATTTTTTTGCATTTTACATTTTACATGTTTCATTTTCCATATATGGCTATAATTGATGATTTATTTTCCAAGATTAGATTGTTAGAAACATGGAAGTATATTAATCAAATCCACAAATATCAATAGAATGCAAAGGAATAAATAAAAGAAATAGATGAAATGAGCTCACCAATTCCTTTATCCTCCATGACTGATTTATATTGTACCTTCTAGCTTCACTGAAATGCAAAGTATGCCGTCAGATTGTGATGAGAAAACTTCTATGCAATGGACAAGTCCTAAGCTAAGTGTTGAAGGATTTCCTATTAAGCTATGCAAAAGAGATTAAATTCTAAAGGCAAGAAAATAAAATGACACAAGATCAAATTCTAAGATGCAAGATTAAGCGATGCAAGATTCAAGATTAAATTAAGAGATTTAACTAAAAGATTAAATTAAAAAAAATAAAATTGAAATGAGAACAAAATTGGCATTTTATAGAAAATGCAGTTTTGGATGGAAAGATGAGATTGAAGATTGAGAAATGCCCTAAAATTAATGGGCAAGATTCAAAATGGAAACTCTCAATTAGGGTTAGCGTAAGATTCTCAAATGAGTGAACAAGATTTAATTTAAGAAATTAAATCAAGGATGGAGAATAAATGTGACAGTGAGATGAAAAATAGTAAAAATCAAAAGATAAAGATGAAGAAGAAGATGAGATTTAGAAAATCAGTAATTTTAGCAATTACTTGATTTGTAGAAGAATATTACCATTTTGAATTAAAATTAATTCAAATATGATTTAGTGAGATAGTAAATAATTGATTTTAAGATTATTTACTAAAAGAAGTGATAGTTAACCATGTGAGGATATTTTAAATAAATTATTTAATTTAAGATGAGGGAAATGTCAAATAAGGCAATTAAATAATTAAAGATAATTATTTAATTTAGAGAAGATGATAGATTATTTAAATAAAATTAATAAATCTATTTAATTATAAGAAGACTTTTGAGAATTACTGACATTAAATAAATAAATAAAATATATTTATTTAATAATCAGGACATAAGTGGCAAAGATTAATTAAATAAATTGAGAAATTTATTTAATTATGAGAAGACTTTAGATAATTAGTGATGCATTAAATAAATAAATAAGATCTATTTATTTAATATTCATGATAAAATAAAAGAACATGACTTAATCAAATAATTATGATATTCTTTTTAAAAAAATCTAATTTTCATATTTAAAAAAAAATAAAATTATTTTATAAGAAAAAAGCTAATTTTTATTTTTAAAAAAAATAAAATTATTTTATGTCATTCATCTTTCTAAATATAAAATATTTTATTTTTTTTAGATTTATATTCTTAAGTTCTATTATAGAAATTTTTATATTTTCAAAAAAAATAAATTATTCTTTAATAAATGTAAATCTATAAAATCATATATATATAATAAAATACTAAGTAAAAAAAAAATATCTTAAGTTACTTTTACTTTACCACTTTTAAAATAAAAACAAATAATCAAGAAAAGAAAGTGAACTTGATTTTTTTAATAAATTATAATAAAAATATAAGTTACCAAACTTGAGTTTAAGATTTTTTAAATAAAAAATGAAAAAATGAAGAAAGTGAACTTGAATTTTTTAATAAATTACAATAGAAATATATGTTACCACTTTTAAAAAATCATTGAATTTAGTTTTTTAAGGAATTATAATAGAAACGTGTGTCCCCACTTAACTCATGTAGTTAAGTAATTTTTATTTTTTATATTTAAATAATTTGTATTATATGAGATAATTTTTTCTTTTTTAGAGTTCCTTAGGAGGCCCATTTTTTATGTAAATTTCCCTTAATGCCCCCTCAAGAAATTTTTTGAATTTTAACCTGAGGTCAGAATGATTTGGAAAGTTTCTCGATTAATCAATTTGATGACCAGAATAAAATGGCACGGCCAGTTTAAAAAATGGAGGACGTTGAGCTAGTAAAAATGCCAATCAAAGGCAGTCAAATGAGCCTCTGGTACAAACCTATAAGGTCAAACCCTAATTTTCAACCTATAAATAAGTTGAAAAAACCAAACCAATTGTCATTTTCATATTTTCTATTCAGAATTTTTGGAGATCAGAGCTCGAGGAGAAGATGGTGATTACCATGACAGATAACCATGGCTACCATGTGTGGACATTCTGACGATTTGAGGGTGTAGAAGCACCGGTAAGTACCCTATCCGACCTTTAATTTTTTTGATTTTCTTGCATTTATTAGGGTTTTTGGGGGAAAAAAATGCATTGCGATGCAAATGTTTTCGCGTAAACCGCAATTGCCTTTGCGTTTGATGCATTTGATTGCATCGCAATGCAAGTGTAGTGGGTAGATAGGTTCATGTTTAAAAGCACACAATTGCTAGGTAAAACAACGCATATGTCAAAATGCAATGCATATACGGTTTTCCGCAATGCAAGTGACATGTCGTGACGCAATTGTTAGGCCAAATGATGCAATTGTTATAAAATGACACAATCGCCCTGTGGAAAGCCACAATCATTATAGAGCTTCACAATTGATAGATGAAATGACGCATTCACGAAATTGCGATGCAATTGCGAGATGTAGAGCCGCATGTGATATAGCATGACACAATTGAAGTCAACATGATGCAATTATAGTTGACTAGGATTGACCAGCATTGACCTTGTGTAGACTCTTATTTCAGATGCATTTTTTGTTCCTTAGATAGTAACCATGTGCTAATTTGTTGACCCAAGTGTGCTAACCCTTATTTTTTGCATGTGTAGAGGAGATTAGTGCCCATTTATACATGAGAGTTCAGGCCTTCTACCTATGCTTTCAGAGATTGGCTGAGTGATAGGGACAGGCGATGGATGATAACACTAGGGTTGTACTACATCACTTATATGCCCATCATTCGGGCAAATAGGGGTTTATTGATAGCGCTCTGTGAGAGGTGGCACTTAGAGACATTTTCATTTTAGTTACCTATAGGAGAGGCTACCATTACATTGGAGGATGTCTATCATATATTATGCATCCCAATCAACAGGGTGAGAGTAGTTTATGGTCCCCATAGAGGGCGAGAAGCCCTGGGAGAGATGTATGATGATGCAAATGGTGCCAGTCTAGGCATCCATGGATATGAGATCAGGTGGGACTTTGTGGCCAACCACTATCCACAGTGGGATGCCAAGTTGATGACTTTGATTATCGGAGTGTCAATTCAAGATCATCGCGGACATGGGTTTCTGATTAGATGGGGGGATGTACTAGTTCACATGCAAGCACAAAGGATAGGATTTTCTTGGGGGCCTTGCTTGTTAGCCATGTTGTATCATCAACTTCAAGAGGTTGTTTACCATGAGGGACAGAGTATCAGTTGTGGTACAACATTACTTATGATCTAGGCATGGGAGCACATTCTAATTTTTTGACCACCAGTATAGATGCAACAACTAGGTGATGGGATGCCCTATGTTTACCTATATGCTGGTTCGGTTAGCCAAACCTACGTAGGAGATACCGAGTACTGGTGACATCAGATTGACACATTGGTTAGCTTTGTCTAGAGTCCTTATAGATATTGCACCTAGTGGCCAGATGAGGATGGACATTTGTCATTCTATAGACAGTTTAGATACCTGATTGACCATACAATGCAGAGTCAGTGTATCATTGAGATGTACCTGCCCCAGTGGGTACTACGGTAGTTTGGTGAGTAGCAGGTTCTGCCAGTAGGTACAACAAAGTATGCAAAGTCATCTAGGGAGACTGTATGGGGGCCACTGATAGCAGTGACAGTGGCAGAGCAATAGATAGATGGCCTAGTCGCACAATAGTGGTTATGGAGAGGAGGTCCAACAAATGCAAGGATATTTGCTGAGTTTGATGCCTTGTGGTAGATTCATAGGCCTATTCCATTGATAGATCCAGATGGTCAGCCTCTTATAGATCATAGATTAGTTATCCCACGCATATGGTGGGGAGGGCGGGGTGGTAGTGATGGAGGGAGAGATGGAAGGGGGGGCAGAGGGAGAAACAGAGGCATAGATGGCAGGTGGGATAGAGGGAGAGTTGGTGGCTAGGGAGATGAAGGAAGAGGTGGGGGAGATGATGGGGGTGGTGGGGGAGGAGGTGATGGCAAAGATGGGAGGGGTGTGAGGAGGAGGAGGGGTTATGGAGGGTGGAGGCAGCCAAGGAGAGCTAGGTAGAGAGTGGGTGGTGCACCATTGTTAACCATCCGAGAGGAGGGTGAGGAGGGAGAGAAGCCAGTTGGGTAGGAGGAAGAGGTCTGAGGAGAGGAGGTGGAGGTCCGAGCAGAGGGAGAGATGTTAGTAGAGGAGGAGTCACTTGCAGATCACCATCCTCTTGACATTGATGTGGAGGAGGTTTGAGGATAGGAGGAGAGGGAGGATGAGAGGGAGGAGGATGATGAGGAGGGGGAGGATGAGGTTGAGAGGATACTGTGAGAGAGGATGATTGATGGGGATGAGGAGGGGGAGAGGCCACCCATTTTCCCCTCGGATGCCACTATTGATCTGAGGATTGGTGATCTTCAGAGCATATTAGATGCAGCCTTGTCTCAGAACAAGGCCCAGGAAGCTGAGTTGGAGGTTACCAGAGTGGAGAGAGACTAGGCCATTATTCGATGAAAAGAGTCTGACCAATGGGTTACTGAGTTTGTAGAGTTATGTGCAGGGCCAACAGGGGATATGGCTAGGTAGCTAGCCAAGATGGCCGAGAACAGGGGTCGATATAGGTTGCTATATGAGTAGGCTATTCCACTAGAGAGATGAGACCCAAGATTGTCTTGATCATACAATAGGATTGGCAGTGGCACCTAGACTCACAGCAGCAGCAAATCACATAGTAGTAGTCAAACTAGTGTTGGGGGGTCCACTTCATTAGGGTAGTCATTAGGCCATAGGTCACAAAGTTCACATAGATAGTCATGAGGCCATAGCCACATATCAGGGCATGGTCACAGATCAATGTCATCAGGACACCGGGCAGAGTAGAGCCAGGCTCCCATTACTAAGCCCTTGGGATCCCAGAGTCAGACTTCAGACACCACTCCTATCCAAATCACTTTTCATGTGATGAGTCAGTCACAACCACCTCCTAATTCACCTCCATGAAATGGAGGAGGCACATCATAGGACTTGCATTTTGATATTTATATGAGACATATATTGACATTTGAGCTTATGAGCTCCATTTTTGGGATATCCCATGACTCTATCATGTGATGTCACATTTTTGAGATTATATATATGAGATGCAGTTTTGATGTGACCCATATGATTTTATGTGTTATGGTGCTTTATGCTTTATCAGATTGAATGTGATGTGATGCATTTATGATGTTATGAGATGTATGGATATCGTGGTTTATGTTTATGAATGCAATTATGGATATGTTTATGTATGTATGCATTGTGCAATGTATGAAGATATGATTCCTATATGTTAATGCAAAATGATGTTTTTTATGTATGCCAGATGGATGGATGATAATGTTATGCAATGTGAATTATGGTATTTGTTTTATGCAAATGTGAAATGTGAATATGATCATGTATGAAAATTTATTTTTGTATGTCATAGGATATCATCAGAGGATGAGAGAAAAGAAGACGAAGATGGATGTTAGTGCGGAGAAAGATATGCATGTTAGTGTGGGGAAGATATGCATGCTAGTGTAGAAACAAAAAATCCTTCAACACTTTCCATAGTACTATCCTAGTTGTTTCTCTTTAATCATAATTGGGAAAAAATTTCATGATGGCCAACAAACATTATGATATCACGTAGATCAATAGTGTGCAAGGTCAAACCATTAGGTAGATCAACAGTCACAGAAAAGGATGATCATGACTCATATGAGGAACACAATTTTCCCCTAGTCATTTTATCACAACCAACCGTAGACAGACAAGACTAGTCATGGAACGTCACTTCTTCTCTAAATCCTGATGTCAAGACATCTTTGAGAAACTAGTCACATGACAGTCAACAACAGATAATAAAATCATCGTACTACCTCGTTTCTCCTCTAAATCCTGAAGTCAGGAGAGCCTTGAGGAACTAGTAGTAGGATGATCAAAAGGACAAGGATGATCATCATGATACGTCGTGGTTCTTCTGACATAAAGAAGTAATATCATGATAATCATAAAAAGATAGAATAATGTTTTCCAAGTGTTCACCAAGTGAACAAAATGTCAAGTGTTGAAAATGCCAATTATTTTAATGTTCAAAATGCCAAGGTTGATGAGGTCAAAGTTTTCAAATGTCAAGTGATACCAGATTCAGGAAGGACACATCTTGAATGACATTGATATCAAAATGATCGATTCTTGTAGTCAAGAGAATCTATCAAAATACCAAGTGATAATAACAATTCTTAGGAAGGACACATCTGAAAGCATAAAGAAATGACAAGAGTTTCTTCTCAAAATGACACATCTGTAGAAGAACACAAATTTTGACATGTTAATTTTCCTTGATAGAATTTGACTAAATGATAGAGTTTACGACATGCCATCGCTTGGCATGCAAACTTGATTGAAATGCTAATGAAACGGATTTGTTGATAGATTGCTCATTTAGGATTGAGAGATGATTTGATTTGAAGATTTTTGAGGTGTGTGAAATTGTAGTGCCGTGAACCCTAATGGATTGACCTAGTGCAGCCTTAGGGTGCTCATCGATTGATGGTCGTGCCTACATCGTGCACTCACATACCTCATAGTTCAACACGACCAATGAATTTGTCCGAAGGATAGAGGATTGAACCATGATTTTACTTTCACAAACCTAGAGTGACTGGCCTAATATCTCAGGGATTCAAAGATGAATCTTGCTTATGTAGCAAATGCACAGAGACAACGTAGTTCAAACAAATGACAAAGACTAACTGACTTGACGGACTTGACAAGATATGACTGACTCTGACTCTATTTTGATATTTTGAAATTGATTTAAATGTTTTTGTGTTTTCTTAGGACATTTTTCAATTTTTAGGTCTTTTTTCAAGAATTTTTCAGATTTTTAGGATTTTTTCATAACTTTTTCAGATTTTTATGAGTTTTTCAGGACCTTTTCAAATTTTCAAGATTTTTAAATGACTTTTTACAAATGCAGAATCATGCGTGACACCCACTACAGTTACATGATAAAGGCCTTGCCCCAAGATAGGTCGAGGATGATGGAAATAGGTGGACACGGGGAAAAAGGCAAGGATATGCGAGGTGTGATGTCAACCAATGCTAGCCATGGCTGAAATTGATAGGAATTATGATGAATGTCATGAATGTGTCAGGCCGTTGTGATTATGCAAAGTGGATAAAAGCCGATTAGAGTAATAGTAGATGGTAGAGCAATGAGTGACTATGCATGGCACTTGTTTGGCAGGTTTTCACCATGGTACTTATCCAGAGTGCCTATTTGCCAGATTTTCACTATTGGATGAATGTATTTCTTTTTACTATTTTTGGCATTTTTTTATTTTTTTTGGTGTCACCAAGATGCCTGTTTGCTAGGTTTTCTTCAAAGGATGATTTTTTTCTTTATTTTTAAATTGTTTTGTATTTTTAGGTTTTAGCCAAGCTCTCTGATGCTATGTGTAGAAATTTCATAGATGTAGGCTGTTGATGGGTTTTGTCAACTATTCTCCATCAGGTGTGGCCAATTGATTAGCTCCAGAACTGAATGCTACAGTAATAATATAAGGACCGAGCCAATTAGGCTCAAAATTTCCAGGATTTTCACGATCAGCCTGATTTCTTGGATTTTGCATGAGGACCAAGTCACCGATTTCAAATTTTCTCACCATCACTCTTTTGTTATAGCTTCGACAGAGATGATTTTGATATGCCTACAAGTGGTTCAGGGAATATTGTCATCTTTCTTGTAACATTTCTAACTCATGTAGGTGAGACTGTCTATACTCTTCATCATCGATCATTCCCTTCAAGGAGACTCAGAGAGAAGGAATTTTGACATCGATGGGAAATATAGCCTCAGATCCATAGACAAGGGAAAATGGAGCGGCTCCAGTGGGTGTACAAATGCTGGTCCGGTAGGCGCACAAGGCAAGATTAAGTTGTAGGTGCCAATCTCGGCTAGCATCATTGACAATCTTCTTTAGAATGGGAATAATTGTTTTATTTGACGCCTTCAGCATGACCGTTACCTTGTGGATAATATGGGGTGGAGAAATGATGTTGGATGTGGAATGACTCACAAAGTTCATGAACGTCCTAATTTTTGAATGGACTCTCATTATCTGTGATGATGGAATGTAGAACACCATACCGGCAAATGATGTAATTTAGGATAAACTTGGATATCTGCTTACTAGTGATGTAAGTGAGGGGGATGACTTCAATCCACTTAGTAAAGTACTTAGTGGCAGTGACGATGAATTTATGTCTATTAGAGGAGGATGGATGGATTTTGCGCATGAGGTAGAGTCCTCATTGTGTGAAGGGCCATGGAGAAGTGATCGGTCTCAGCTCCTATGTAGGTACGTGGATTAGGTTGTTGTGCACCTGGAATTTCTGACATGTTTTGACAAACTAAAGAGCATATTTTTCTAGTGTCGGCCAATAGTATCCGGGTCTAGTGACATTCCTAGGTAAAGTCAGACCACTCTAATGAGATCTACATATACCCTCATGTACTTCCTGTAAATTTGTTTGGGCTTCATCAGTGTCGAGACAACGGAGAAGGGTGTTATGGAAGCCACGGTGGTATAGGGTGTCACCGACGATGGTGTGTCAGGAGGCTTTTTGTATAAAGGACTTTCTCTAGTTATTGGAAAGGTTGGGTGGTAGGATTTGGGACTTAAGATAGTCATAGATGTCTTGGTACCAAGGTGAACTAGGACCAACAATCTCGCAAACCATTTTTGACTCTGGGATGTCATATGCTAGCATCAATAGTTGTTCAACTAAGAACTCAAATTGTGACACATTTTTTGGGATGTCTAAGAGAGATCCAATAGTAGCCATTGCATTGGTTGCCTTATTCTATGTCCTGGGGATTTTTTCAAAGGAAATCAATTTGAAATATGTCAGGAACCTATCCACCATTCACTTGTACAGGAGAAACTTTTCATCTTTTGTTTCATAATCATCATTCACTTGGTTGATAACTAATTGAGAATCCCCGAATAGTAGTAGTGTCTAAATTTTCCATTTAATTGCTATATTGAGTCTTGTGACAATGCTTCATATTTTGCAATGTTGTTGGTACAAGGGAAGGCGATCCAAAATTCCTTAGGAATGGAATCCCCTTGTGGTGTGATGAACAAGATACCAACCCGTGAGCCGTGACCAGTATGAGACCCATCAAAATATAGTTTCCATGGTGACGTAGGCTCTGCATGAAAGATAGAATCATCAGGAAAATCAATTATTAGTGGATGAGTGCCTTGGATGGGTGCATCTGCAAGTTGATCTGCTATTACCTGCCCTTTTATTGCCTTGTGCACAACATATTTTATGTCATATTCACTTAAAATCATGACCCACTTTCCTAAATGGCCTATCAATGTTGCTCGACTTAGGAGATACTTTAGTGGATCAATATTAGCTACTAGGTGTGTTTGGTGATTTAACATGTAATGTCTTAGTTTTTGTGCTACAAAGACAATTGCAAGGCATGCATGTTCAATGGATGTATAGTTAAAATCATATCTTATTAGTGTGCGATTGATATAGTATATGGTTCTTTCTTTTTCCTCATGGTCATTTTGTGCCAATAATGCCCCCAGTGCATTTGTAGTTGCCAAGACATACAAGATCAATGAATTGCCTTCAATGGGCAGCATTAGGATAGGTGGTGTCAATAGATATTCTTTGATTTTTTCGGAGGTTGTGTGGCATTTTTATGTCCATTAAGGGAATAATTTTAGGTAATAGGTATTGAAATGGTTGGCACTTGTCTACCAACTATGCAATGAAGCGTCAAATGGACTACAGTATGCCCTGAAGTATTCTGAACTTGCTAATTCCTTTTGGTGAAAGCATGTCTAGAATTGATTTCACTTTAGTAGGATCAATGTCTATGTCTCATCGTGAAACTATGTAGCCCAATAGTTTTCCTGAAGTAACCCCGAAGACACATTTTTTTGGGTTCAAACGAACCTTGTAATCCTCTAGCCGTATTTAAATTTTGTCCAAGACCCTGAGATGATCCTTTCGTGTCAAAGATTTGGCCAAAAGGTCATCCACATAATCTTCCATTAGGATATGCATCATGTCATGAAATATTATTTTCATAGCTCTTTGGTATGTGGCACCTACATTCTTTAAGCCAAAAGGCATGACATTCCAACAGTATGTTCAACATGGGCATGTAAATTCCATTTTGTTCTGATCCTCAGCTGCAATGTGGATTTGGTTATATCCTGAGAAACCATCCATGAGAGACAACATCTAGTACCTTGTTGTGAGATCAAAAATCATGTCTATATTTGGCAATGGGAAAATATCTTTTGGACAAGCCTTATTTAAATCTCTGAAATCCGTACAGATGTGGATTTGTCCATTTGGCTTTCTGATAGGGACAATGTTGGATATCTAGTCAGCATAGTCTATTGATCTTATGAATCCAGCATCAAGTAACTTCTTTAGTTCAACCTTTACAAGTAGTGCAATCTGTGGATGCATTTTCTATAATTTTTGTTTGATTGGTTTTATACTCGGGATTAGAGCAAGGTGATGCAATACGAATTCTGGGTCAAGCCCTAGCATGCCAGCATATGACCATGCAAATTTAACTATCCTTTTTGTGAAGAATTGTTGAAATTCAGGTTTTTCTTCTTCTGGCAATGAAGTGGCCAAGAGAACCATTTTGGGATTCTCTAGTGTAGCTATGTTAACTTCTATGGTGTCTTCGATAAGCATAGCTGATTTTTCCTGTGTTACGGGAAGAAAATCCAATCCTCCATCCTTAGGAACCTAAAAGAGGTTTTCACCTTCAGATACATCCTTTATTCGTACTATTTTATTGTCAGAAGGCACCTTGCGGTAAGACATTTCTTTTTTTATCTTATTCTTTGTATTTTTGTGACTCAAGGGTTGCACAATCTCCCCGAAGTAAGCTGCACAACCTAGGTCAATGGAAAATCTTTCTTTTTTATCACCCCATTCAATGCCTTCCCGGAGTCCCATGAATTTTGCTATTGCCTCATCATTCTGAAAGATATCTATAATAGGTGGCTCTTATTGGTCCCAATCAATCAGTTGTGAGTAAACAAGGGCAATCCCATTGTCAGTGCTATTAAAAGATGGGGAAGATACCGAAAGCATGCAAATTGAAGCCTCAAGTGTGAAGGTGAAGTTGTCAATTTCAACTTCTTTGTCAGATGCAATGGATGGACCATATTCAGTTTCAGATGAGTTGAATTCATAGTCATAATAGGGCACAAAAGTATCAGAATCATGACTACTAGATGAAATTTTAGAGACATGGATAGTAGGTTCAGGCATGTTGGGCTCATGGGTTGACTCGAGAATGGGGCGGGATAATTCAGATGTTGCCAACGAAAACTTATCTTCTTTTGGATCCCAAGGAATTCTTACCCATTCCTTATTTTTAGAATGATGGTCAATAGGATCAATGCTGTATTCTTGTCAAAATCATTCTACAAAGGGGGGTTGGCCAGGTTCCAGGAAGAGTTTCTTAATATCATAGTTTCTAAGGGTTTTCTCAGATCCCCATTCCCATTCATTAGAGTCAGTTTTGGTAAGAGATTCTTCATGTGTCTCGACACTTTCCATAGCCGTTATGTCCTCACTTGAAAGTTAATAAGTACATTGATCGTCAGTTTCGAGTTGGTCAAACCCTAGCTCAATGTACCTTGGTCTTGCAGAGATAATGACAGGTTCTCATCTTCCATTGTTGGCCTTTCCAAGACCACTTATGCCATCAAAACCTCGTGCCTTGCATATGTCAAAGCCTTTTCCATAGAGATGCACTGGTAGTGTAGGTAATTCTTCTAGGTCTTTTAAGATCCAGTTAGTTATGTCGATAATGACTTCATTACCCATATCATCCCATAGTGTGAAAACACTTTTTGGTGGAACCTTGAAAGTTGTTTTGGGCCCGACTATGAAACATGGTCTACCATAGGCTTTAGGCGGCTTAGGTATTGTGGTGATATTGTAAGTTGTATTCAGTTTGAATTCCCCACAACCAAGGTCCTAGATCTGAAGGTCCTTACTTGGTATGGAGGCCGAGGAGGATGGTGCAACGAAAGTTGATGGAATGGATGATTTGGTGAGTGCAGATGGGTCAATATATTTGGAAGAAGTGGAAGTTGAGGCTTCCCGATTAATGGGTACCTGGTGTTCAATAGTGGCACTTAGATTGGTATAGTATTGAAATGGATTAGGATCTACTAGGATAGTAATTTCAGTACCATCAAAAGGGAACTTTAGGCATTGGTGGTGTGTAAAAAGAATGGCCTTTAGGGCATGAATCCATGGGTGACCAAGTAATATATTGTAATGTATGTCACGATCTAGGACTTGACATGTTGTATCTATAATAATTGGTCCCACATGAATTGGAATTGTGATGACACCTTTAGAAGCACATTCTTCATCATCATATGCCTTGATGACAATGCTCTTGGTAGCATCCATACATGAATCAGAGAAGCCAAGAGCAGATGTTCAATCCTACTATGCCATCTACTAAGACTCATCTAAACTTATGTTTGTGGAAAAAAACCTCGCTATGAAGGGCATCATTATGAGATGGTTTGGGTGAGGAATAGTCATTGTCTGAAAAATTAATGTGGTGAGGTGAAGTTACATATCTGACCATGGTTTCAAAATGATTGACATCAATGTCGATTGGGACGGAAGACTCTTGTAGAACCTTATCCAAGATGGCATTATGTGCAAGTGAAATGTGGAGAAATTCAAGAATGGAGATTTGAGTGGGTGTTTTGTTCAATTGCTCAATAAGGTTGAACTCTAGCTTAGATTTTGACTACATGGCAGATAGACTAGGTATGCTAATTTTAGGCTGACATGCAGAGGGCCCTGGGATGGTGACCTTACCTTTACATGTTGTGACATTGCATTCTGGGTTTTTTTTTTTAATGGTAATAGTATTGACACACTTGTCTTCATTAGCAGCCCGCAGGTTGTTAATGGTGGTACCATTGGAATAATTGAAGGTAGGATAGACATGGTTGTCTTGATTATTATTCTTTGTGCCAAATAAGGAGGGGTTACCAGAACCATGATCCTACAATGGTTTCTTGTTGATTGTATGGTCTTCATTAGATGCAAACGGTTGACCTCCTAACTCAATGGTATGGTTTTCAATAAGGTCTTGCACAAGATTTCACAACTGGCAGCAAGAGGAAGTTTTGTGCCCTTTGACATGGTGGTAATCACAAAATGCATTATCATCCCACCATGATGGCTTGAAATGACTAGGGTCATATGGTTTAGGTTCTTCCAAAGTTATGACACCATTTTGGATAAGTTTCGTTAAGATAATTTTGGTAGGCTCACCTAAGGGAGTGTATGCGTGTTTTTGAAATTGTGATGGTTGACACGGCTGCCTTTGATTAAATTGAGTATGATTATTTTGAATAGCATTGGCAGTTGGTGTGGGTATGGTAATGGGTGTATTTTAATTTTGAACTCCTTTGATGGTGAGTACATGGCCTATTGCATTAATGGTTTTTGCATCGACCACACCGTCATTGGTCATGTGTTTATTCTTAACCCAATATTTGGTTTTTTCATTGAAATTACTTGGGTTAGTGTTTGTGGTGGTGTTGATAATTTTTCCACCATATTTCAATTCACCTTTGGCGATCAAGGATTTTTCAAGTTGCACACCCTTTTCAACAAGGTCAACAAAGGTGGTACAATAATGGACTTGTAAGCCATATCTTAGCGGTCCTAGAAGATTTTTTACAAACATGGTGAATTTCTCCTTTTTAGGTATTTCAACCAGAAATTTGATTGCTAAGGTTCTCAATCTTTGAAAAAATGGGATAAAAGTCTCTTCTGCCTCCTCTTGGGTAAGTATGCATAAGGAGGCAATGTCAATATCTATGTCAATATTATAGGTGTAGTTTTCAACAAACTTGTTTTCCAATTCACCCCAAGTTTTGATTCCTTTAGGCAATAGTGAGAACCACTCCAGTGCATGGCCTACAAGACTTCTAGAGAAGAGTCTCATGAGATAGGTTTGTTCATATGCAATGTCCATGCAACTGGTGGTGAATTCTCTAATGTGTTCAATGGGGTTTGTCTTGCCTTTGTATTTGGGGAAATGCGACACCACATATCTATGAGGAAATGGTGGCATATACAAGGTTGTGTCAAATGGATATGGACATAAGTCATGTGACATGTAAGAATTTTTGGTATATTGTTGCAACTTCTCCACTTTTGTTTGAAGAGCAATAAGTTGGAGTGTGAGTGCCTCCACAATTGGGTTGTTTGTAGGATCACACATGTTGGTGATAGGTATGGATTGAGTGCCCACCTGTTGTGATGAGATGTGTTGATTTGGGATTTTCTTTTTGTGAGCAAAATGAGTGTTCTAATTTTGTGGTTGTTGGAATTGAGTGTTTTGATGAGGGATGTGCTATTGTGTATGGACTAGAGACACATAAGTTGGGATGTGGGAACCCACTATGTTGGATTGAATTTGGCGACCTTGTTAGCTTTGAGCATGTTGATGCCCAAATTGAGTGGAAAATTGGGTGCCTTGATTTCCTTGTCCAAATAGGTAATTATGGCCTCAAGGAATGTGGGTATTTTGCCTCAAAGGAATGTTGGTATTTATTTGTGAGGAATTAGGTTGGGTGCCTTGAATGACAACTCTTTGTTTATTCCTCCCAAAAGGGTTTGATGAGTTGGTTTCCATAGCGTTTGAGGAACCTAATAACAGGCTTGTCGATGTACTCATGGAACTAGATGAAGTCCCAAAGAGGTTTGAGGTGGTTGCATCCATTGTTGATCCAAATTTTTGTGAAGGAATAGTGGATTTTTGTTGGGGGATGGATTATGATGTGGTGTTGGTTTGGGTAGATGATCCCCCAATAGATGTTGTGTTGATTGTGGTGGATGCATTGGTTGTAGTGGTAGCATGACCAAGGGAGGTAGCATTAATGGTGTTAATGATGTTTTATGATGTGGCTCCCATGGAAGTATTGTGTGATTGAGGATCAACAGATGTTTCTCTAATAGTGTTGAGGTCAAATCCTTTTGGTAACCTAGCCCCTTGGTCAAGGAGCATGGCTAGATATCTGGTTGAATCTCTTAAAATGAGTTCTTCCACAAAAGAGACCAGTTATGGGTTTTGGGCAACAGCTTCTATGTCTTCTTCAATGACTTCCTATTTTGGTCTCTACGGACAAATTTTTCATAAGGATTATGTGAAGAGGGTGGTAATGACATCTCACTAAATGGATTGATAGCATAATTTCCCATGTCATTAGAAAAGGTATTTGTTTCATTAAGGAATGAATTCATGTTGTTGGTGAAATTGAGAAAGTTGGTGTCTTGACCAAAAGAACCCATGAGTCTTTTCTTTCTCTCTAATCTAGTTTCAACCATAAAAAGTTTTGCTCAACTTTGGAAAATGCTGGAGGATGATCTAAATATGAAAATTTTACGACACTATATGTTTTTTGGGTTTTTTGGAATGAAATAATGATATGCAATGATGGTGAGTGGTAATGCAAAATGAGACTAAAAGGAAACTAAAGGTATGCAAAATGAAAATGATACTACTGTAAATGGGATGAGACCAAAAGTGAAAAGACTAATGGTATGCAAAGGACTCCAAGAGGCACTCACTAATGGTAAATCTGAGGAGATGTAACCTTGATCACACTAAGTTTTTGCAATGATTCAGGTTTGGAGAATCAATGGACTATAAAAAAGACTAAATGAGGACAAAGTGAAATTTCCACACTAGACTAATGAGTGGGAAATAATTCACAAAAGCTATTGACTAAAGACAAAAGGTTGATATGAGTCCAATGATAACCTACTATTGAATGCAAATGTTTGACAAAGGGTGATAAGGAATCTACTCCTAAAATTTGCAAAGAAATGAGTGTCCAAGAAGATGGTAAAGTTTAACAATACAACTAATGAAATGTAATGGGATCCTATGGTGAATTAAGAATTCTACCTATAATGTAATAATGAGGAAATTTGAGCAATTCAATGTCTGGTTTGATAGAAATAGTAAAAAAAAGACATGATGGAATATGGTAAAGACAAGTTTGAACCTCAATTTTGGTAATGACAAGCGCTTTGTTGGAGACTAGTAAATAGGTCGCAACAAATGCATTGCAATAGAGCAAATTCATCATAGGAAATGTGATTATGGTACTACAGATGGAAAATGTGGTTCAGAATGACAATGGAAGAATTTGGTAAAGCAATTGTGGTGAAAGACAATCAGTTGCATTGCAACAGAGCGATTACGGCTCATAAATTAGCACTTGCGATTGGAAATATCGTATGCAATTTAAAATGGTGAATTTGGCATATGAGCAACAAAATGCAGTATGGTAAGGTGATTGCAATGTAAGATAGTTGATTGCAGCATTTTATGTTGTACATGAATTGCAACAGGGTGAGTGTGGCTCAGAATTTAGCATTTGCAGTTTAACATCATAGTTGCATCTCAGAAAGTGGTTTTGGACAAAATTTCAACAGATTACAAAGATTTGTTTCAGTTTGACCAGTTTGTTTTAGATTTTGGGATTGATGTTCATTTGTTAAGATTGTTTGAAAATACTTGGCAAACACATGATGTTGTAAAAAATGAAAAACAACCACATAGAAAACATTTACAAAAGCCTATGGCTGCAAGGACAATATTCTTATGGATCCCACATGGATTTTACTCCAACCGCATATTCTTAGTAGATGAATTTAGAATCTTTGGCCCCACGGGCTCCCCCTTATAGTGCACTCACTTCTCAGGGAAACCAAGCTTCCAACCTCCATGAAACTCCCATGGAAGATTGATCATCTCTACTAAAAACTGTGTAGGTGTGGGTGCCTTGGCAACAACCGTTGTTGCACGAAAGAATAGAAGGTTTTTGGCCACTAAAAATAGAGGTTTTAATTTAGGCACCTATTTAGAAGGCCACACGAGAGACAATATTATCCTAGTTTGAGGTTATGGTCTATAGGTTTCGACGCACAACAAGGGTATTGGGGAATCAATTGCTTTTCTGCAAGAAGTCCTATAATGCTAAGCTTTCCTTAACGTTAAAATTTGTAAATTGATTGGGCATTGCTTGGCTTTAGCACTTTATTGGTTTGAGTCACTTTGGGGTGAGTACATTTTACCACCAAAGCAGGCCCAATTTCTAAGGCTAACAATAGCAAGAGAACATATTCATAGTTCAATCAATCTTTGTTTAAAAACAAAGAGAGAGCACATGAATATATTTGACTCACACTCGCATGTTGTTCTTTTTAAGTGCAAATTAGAATGTGAAAGTGTGATATCTAACTAAATCACAAGAAATAAGAAACACTGGTTCCTTTTAACTATTTGTAGTATTAGCAAACATAGGGTTCATTTTAACCATTTGTAGTGTGAGCTAGCTAATAGTTTATTTTCAACTCATGAAAAATGTGAATGTTCTTTTTAACTATGAGTAAAATGCATGATTGATTATTGAAAAAAAAAAACAAATAGGTTTGGTTAGCCTCCAGATTGACACACGTTGTAATAAATAGATTAGTATAAAAAAAATAACCTTAATCTAAAAAAGAACTAAAAAAAAATAAAAATTCGAAAGACAACATTGGGAAAATTATTTTACCAACTGATTGCATCGTAGCAGAGCGAATGCATCACTCAAGTATGCAAATGTGTCACGTAATATTGAATGAGGCCCATTTTATGTTGATCGTGGCTCTCAGTCAATTGTACACGGCTTGGTTTATCATTTGCATCGCGTGAAGTGTCAGTTGCGTCACAACAGAGCACACGTGTCATGTGAGGTATCAAATGCGGCGTAGTAGAGATTTTGCATCGTGGCGCCTATCGAATGTGTCATTTTGTACTTGTACCTACAAAATGACAAAAAATGTATGGAAAACCTACAAAAAATCTGTAAAAAAAAAATAGTTGGGTTCACCAATGTAATTGAGGATTTATTCTGCAAGATAAGATTGTTAGCAACATGCAAGTATATTAATCAAATCCATAAATATCAATAGAATGCATAGGAATAAATAAAAGAAATAGATGAAATGAGCTCACCAATTCCTTTATCCTCCATGACTAATTTCTATTGTACCTTCTAGCTTTGTTGAAATGCAAAGTATGCCCTCAGATTGTGATAAGCAAACTTCTATGCTATGGACTAGTCCTAAGCTAAGTGTTGAAGGATTTCCTATTAAACTATGCAAAAGAAATTAAATTCTAAGATACAAGATTAAGCGATGCAAGATTCAAGATTAAATTAAAAAATATATGTCAAAATGAGAACAAAATTGGTATTTTATAGAAAATGCAATTTTGGATGGACAGATGAGATTGAAGATTGAGAAATTCCCTAAAATCAATGTTCAAGATTCAAAATGGAAACTCTCAATTAGCGTTAGGGTAAGATTCCCAAATGAGTGGACAAGATTTAATTTAAGAAATTAAATCAAGGATGGAGAATAAATGTGATAGTGAGATGAAAATTAGTAAAAATCAAAAGATAAAGATGATGAAGAAGATGAGATTTAGAAAATCAGTAATTTTAGCAATTACTTCATTTGTAGAAGAATATTACCATTTTGAAATAAAATTAATTCAAAATATGGATTTAGTGAGATTGTAAATAATTGATTTTAAGATTATTTACTAAAAGAAGTGACAGTTAACCATGTGAGGATATTTTAAATAATTTTTTTTATTTAAAATGAGGGAAATGTCAAATAAGGCAATTAAATAATTAAAGATAATTATTTAATTTAGAGAAGGTGATAGATTAATTAAATAAAATTACTAAATCTATTTAATTATAAGAAGACTTTTGAGAATTAGTGACATTAAATAAATAAATAAAATATATTTATTTAATAATTAGGAGGACATAAGTGGCAAATATTAATTAAATAAATTGAGAAATTTATTTAATTATGAGAAGACTTTAGATAATTAGTGACACATTAAACAAATAAACAAGATCTATTTATTTAATAATCATGAAGAAAGAAAATGACATGATTTAATTAAATAATTATGAATTATTTAAAAAATAGTCGAAGGTGGACAAAGACATAATTAAAATGTCATAATTATGCTAGGATGAAAGAAGATGAAAAATAGTGCTTTTAGGCCTAGGTCATTTTTATGTGTCTACAATGGTCACCTTGCATAACACAACTTGCATGCTTGTGGTGCCATCTTGTGCTTGTTCATGAGCTCCAAGCATACGAAGCTTTGCTTGTCTCATGAAGCTCAAAACATTTTATTTTGTGATGCTTTATCAAATTTATCAGGAGGTATAACTTTGGTATGGTTAAGAGGGAAGCCCAACCAACGACATGAGTTTCACCATAGCTACCTATGTGTGTTTGAGTGCATACCAGCCATTAGTGTATGTTTCTCACTTTTTGGCCTTCTCACTCGATGGACAGCCATGAGTTCCATAGCCTTAGAGTCAGTATACATATTTCTAGACAAACAACCTAGATCTGATCCACAACTAGCTAGACAAATGGTTTAAGTTTGATCTAACTTTCCCTTTCCTTTCATTTTATCACAGCACTTTCTTGTGTGATATTTTGTGTTGATGTTTGGTTCACCATGAGATCTTGATCTTGAGGGCTTGATCATCCTTCTTTATTATAGTTTTCTCATCTTGCTAACATGAGTACATATGGATCCCTCTTGATATGCATGTTTTGGCTACTTTAGTGTGAGTTTGAAGCAAGTTCATCCTCTCACTAAAGTGGGGGCTAAATGTGTTGCAAAAAAATGTATCCTTGATATTTTCACTCATTTGCGCCTTTCCTATGGATTTTTCCCTGATTTTTTCAAGATTTAATGTTGTAATGTGGCCAACACATTCACATTAAGCCTCAAATGCTTGTAAATCAATAAAAACCTAAAGATGTCTTACAAGGGTGTTGTGAAGTGTTGTAACCCACTTTCACACTTTTCTAGGACCTTTCTACCATAATTCACCTAAACAACATCTTGTGATCACTTACCAAGCCTTATTTCAAAGTGTTGTAAGGAGTTGTAACAAACTCTCACACTTTCCTAGGCTTGTCATCAATGAATTGACCCTCTTTTATGTTAAAATGACCCCTTAATTCACTTATAGGACCTACTTAAGTGTGTTTCAAAAGACAATCCCATTAAATAAATTTAATCATACTTTAATTCTTGACAAATACAAAATTTTCCCTAGTGGGACCAAGTCACCACCTTGGGCGACTTAGTCCAATTAGGTTTAAAAATCAAATTTATGTCAAATTTCTAACGGGATATTGTCTTCTAAACCCTAAGGCCGGCCTCTGATGAGGTATTTTTGGGAAATTAGGGCATATCATGTATAAATAAAGGGTTTTACCCTCATTTTCACTCCTCCAAAGATCCAATCTCTCTCCTAACTCACTCAACATTTGCATTCTTCTCAATCAAGATTTCAAGCACTCTAAGCACTTCAAGCATTCATAACATCATTCAAAGTCAATAAACCCTAAAAAGATTTTGAAGACAACCTATAGGTCAACATATAATGATCTGGATTTGGATTTCTACTAGGAACTAAAGTACAAGTTCATAGCAATAGATTCTAGTCTAAAGATTCCTGAAAGCTATAGGTGGACTAAGTTGCCATCATTGGTGAATTAGTCCCATTGTCAGGCCTGAAAAGTGATCTTTGTAGTTCTGGACACCCATTTCCCTAAAACCTATTCTAGTAAAGTCTCCCTGAAGTAGGACTAAGTCACCTAGCTTAATGTAAGTGCCCTAGTGGCCTTTAATATTAGATTCTAGAAGATTACAGAGCTCCTCTTCATCACACTACATTTTTGAGGTGCACCTCTTTTGTTGCATTAAGTCCCATTATAGTTTCCTTGCATTTTAGGTCATTTCACATAGTGTTTTCAATACATCTTTTCATTTCATTATTTTTCATTCAATAGTTAGTTTCATTTATCATATTATTGCATTTAGATACATTCCAAATCACACACATTTCACATAGATTAGCCCTAATCTTGAATGAACCCTCATATTTTGGGTTTGAAAGAACTCTCTCCTTTTAGGTGAAAACCCTAGAAGTACTATAAAACTTCCATTTCCCCTAAAATTTGTGGTTCAATAAGTATAAATTCAAGGTTGTTCCACTCATTTTCTCCTAAGATCCTAACAAGGATTCAAGTATTCATCCTTATAGAAAATTGATATTCACAAGAGAATTCAAGAGAATTCATCAAGCATTTGGAGCCATCATCAAGATTCAAGCATCATGTTAAATATATTCTTTCATCTTGTGTGTTTTTGAGCTAATATTTGTGATTTACAATTTTTATGCAAGCAAGAAATTCAAGTCAAGATCTATCAATCATTCATTCAAGTCAAGATCCACATTCAAGGTAGCCACTTCATATAAGTTTGCAGATTTCATAACAAGAATTTGGTGAGTTGCAACATAACACTTTCTTCATTCATCATTTCCCTCCATTATTTCATTTCATTTCAAGGTTTAATTACAAACTAGGGTTGACAAAGGCAAACCCCCATTTACTAATAATTAATAAGTTTCTCCTCTCTTGTGTGTTTGTGTTTGTAGATTTAGGTTAAAGATTATTTGAAGTGCAAAGTCACATTGCAAAGTTGTCATCTTCATGAAAAGTCGCCTACAAGCAAGATCTAGAAGTTTCAGGATCCAAGATCTAAGAAGAAGGAAGTACAAATATTGAGCCTCGGGATCACATTCATAGATTTCATAAATTTGGATAAGGACTAAGTCAGCAGTAAGGGCATCTTAGTCCTCCCAAGGGTATTTTGTAGAGATTCTTTTAGATTCTATATTTTCCCCAAAAAATACCAGTGGGATTAAAACAATAGTAAGGGTGTATTAGTACTTTTTAACATATTTTGACATCATTTTTGTATTTCCAAAATCCTTATCACATTTCTAGACTTCCTAGGTACACACATCCTAACTTGTTACTTAATTTTGTCATTTGCATTCATCATTTGGCTTGCATTACTAGGTTTTGTGAGTTGAATGTTAAGTTGTTTTTTTCCAAGCTTTTGCTTGGTGGTGAACCCTTCAAAGCCTAAAGAACACCCCTAGCTCTTCCTGGGTGAGAATTTACTCACCTTTGTGTTGATAGTCAATACAATTTAGGATCCTAGGGCATCCACATCCCCATACGATTCATTTTGGTGAACCTAACATTTTGGACATTCATTTTATAATTTGGAGTTCATTAAAGTCTTAGATATAGGTTGCATTCATTCTTGCATTGCATCTTGCATTAGTGAAAGTGGATTTAATATTTCTCATACTTGCATTAGTGAAAGTGTATATAGGTTGCATTTTTACTTTCTTGCATCATTTTATCTCATTGAAAAATTGAAAAGTGCATTGTTAATTACTCTAATTGCACTTAGGAACATTGTTATTGCATTCAAAATTAAGTTAATTACATTCAATTGCTTGCTACTAATCACTTTTTCTTGCATTCATCAGCATACTTCTTTGTTTCTAAACATTAGGTCCCTGAGTAGGCAACCTGGGAATAATTTTAGAAGCTTATATTCTACTATTTATTTGCAAAAATACTCTATTGGTACAAAAATGCCCTTATTGGAGTCTTACTCCCTTTGTGGGGTTTTTGATTAGAACCATATCTGAGTTGTTTACATTTTGTTTCAATTTTTGGAACCTCAAAATTTCACTAATAGGAACAAGATGCCGTTACTAGTGTCTTAGTCCTTGTTGACTTCAACCTTGTAGCTTTTAGGGTTTGAAATTACTTCTGTGCTTTTGTTTGCTACTTTCAGTTTTTTGTTATAGTTTGTATAATTGTTGTTAATCCAATTTCTTTCATTTCAAGTGTACTTGTTCAATCTTGCATCATGGATATGTGCTTTTAAAATTTTTGGATGTCCTTGAAATATTTGGTAGATGTGTCAAGTTGTGCCTTTAGTAATGACCCTAAAGGCATTGAACTTACTCATTCTCAATCAACTCCTAATGAATGTCCTCCTCATGATGTTGGAATCATTGGTGAAGATAATGACATCATGAATATGTTCCTAAATAATTGTCCTAACAACCTTGAAGATAATGCATCCTTTTATCCATCAATGAAACAACCAACATGCCATACAATACGACCCCTTGAAATGTTTGGTTTATTACATCCCGACACTAAAACAAAAATTGAATGCACACATGCCCCATTCGAAACGGGGACCCTCTCTTCCCTCTTTTTCCTATTGGGTCCTTTTTTGTTTGCCTTGTTTTGCATGCCCGTTTTTACGCACTAAAGGGTCAACCTATTCTCAAAAGTCACATTTTAAGCTTGACCAAACTTGGCCCCTTTGAAAATGTTAAGTCCTATAGCCTTTTCAGGTTTCCCTTGTTTGTGAGCCTCTTTGACATCCATGGCCCCCCTCGGGTCCGGACCCTCGGGTTTCCATTCCAACATTACCGTTGCGGATGGCCAGCGTTCGACATCTCTTTGGACTTCGTATTTCCATGTTCGTATTTTTGTTTGAATGTTGCCATTTTAAATAGCCACGGGTCGATGTCCTTCCAGACCTCGGACCTTGGGCTCTTGTTCACCGTTTGACTTAACTCTTCGTAGATTCTAAAGCGGCCATGGCATGACATCTTCCCGACCACCGAACTCTAGCTTCCCTGCCACCGTTTGGGAAATTTCAATTCACCAACTCTGCTTGCTGCCATATGGTACATTTAATTGCAAAATTAATTGCGTTTTGGGGTTATATAAACATGTTTTCACTTGTCATTTTCATATGACAGTGAAATTTTGAAATCCCAACGACGCCCAACATTTTTCACCTCCGAGCCTGAGATCTCACTTCGCTATTCCTCGTGAAATCCAGCATCGAGCTTCCTCAAGAATTGAAGGTAGGTTTGTTGCCGCCCCTACTTTCTATTTTTCAAGAATTTAAATGTCAAGAATCAAGCAAGGGTGAAATGTATTCGAAAAACTGGTAGTGTCGTACCCCTAGCCCAAAACCCACCAATTAAAATCAATGAACACCACATGAAACCATCAGAATCCACCTTCAAAATTTAATCCCACCGCCGCTGTTCTTCGAAACAGTTGTTGGTGCCTCTTGAGCCCAGACCTCCCCGCAGCCGTCCGCACAAAACGCAAATTTGAACTTTAAAAGTGACAACGACCAAACTTGCCCTAGGTCCTGGCCTTTAGACTTCCCCTCTCGGGTTTCCATTGTGCCTTTCCCATTTCGAATGACCTTCCTTGAGCATCCTTCTAGACCACGAACCGCGGCCGCATGGTGTCCATCTCAAAACTTGCGGAGGAAAATTAAACCATCTGAACTTACCTCGGACTCCGGCGTTCGGATTTCCATCCTCAGATTTCCGTATCCATTTCTCCATTCCAAACGGCGGACTCCAACCGTCTCTCCGGACCCCAGACCCCAGCCCTTCAATTTCCATCTTTGAACCTATTAGAGAAATCAAGCATCCAAAGTATTGTTGGGCCCCGACCTCTGGAATTCCATCCCTGGGATTCTGTGTCGCTTTCGTTATTTCAAACGACCATCCCAAGACATCTTTTCGATTCCTGACCCCGGTCCTCCTTCCGTTGAGCATAAAATCTAAATGAAATCAAAAGTCCAAACTCATTTCAAACCCTAGACACGGGAATTCTATCTCTGGGATTCCGTTTCACTGTTGCCATTTCAAACGGCAAAACATGACCATCTTTTCGATCTCCGAGTCCTGACCCTTCGATCACCGCTAGGCTTTCCCAACTCCTGAATTTGTCTCCAGGGAATTTCCTCCAGAGTTCTGTCCCCAGATTTCCACTTGCATTTTTTCGTTTTGCATGGCTATCCCATAGCTACTTCCCGGCGATGGGAATCCAAACTCCAGAACCTGGCGCTCCGAGTTCCATCTTCCTTATGCCATTTCAAATGACCTCCCTGCAACTGAAGTCCGAATGCCTAAATGAGAGCTCAGATGACCTCCAAATCAAAAACAAACTTCGACCCACTTCCTAAAATTTGGTCCTCCTTCACATGAGCCCTTCATTGTTCAAATCCAAGACTGAAAAAATCACTGGGAGTGTCTTGCCTCATTTGTGCTTCCAAACGACATTCTCCTAAGGGAATTTCAGCCCTAGGAACCTGGATTGCCTATTTTTATTCCTTGTGATGTTTTAGCAGTTGTTAGTCATTTATCAAATGTGAATGACAACTGTGGAACTAACCTTGATGTGTAGGGAGATGTCTGAGGCCATTTTTCCATGTTTAATGTTACTAATTCACATCTCGTTATGCAGGATTTATGGAATCTGACACAGAAACCTCTGGTGCCAACAAGGAAAATGGAAAGGGAACTTCCAAAGCACCTTGAGGAAAGGAGGATAAGGATCAGATGAAGTTCAAGTTCCATGAGGTGCCATTGCACTCTAGAATCACTACTCTTTGGAGAGACATCACAAATACCAATATCGAGCATGTTGATATTGATGAATTTACACGGAGGGTCAGGGTGGATCTGAAAACAAAAAATGCAAGATTAATTAGAAGCAGTGGACTCACTAAGGCTGCAGGCTTCCTGCCAGCTTTGGTGGCCCTCAAGCTAGTATTGGCATGCTAGGAAGTGTATCAACCTCAGACCAGAACCATAGTGGACAGAGATGGAAACATCCTTGCGGACATGTCCCCTCTTGGGATAACTAAAACCTTCCACATACCCACCTTTGAAAGTATGGAAACCCCAACTATGGAGGAATGCAAGGCATTATGGGATCAAGATCCCATAAGATGTAAGAAACTGATTAATCAATACTGGTTGAAAGATAAGTAGGCCAGTTCCGACAAAGTCCCACAAGAGCTCTTCCATAGTGATTTATTGGAGGATTACCACGACCTCATCACCTTGCTAAGAAGAGTAATGGGCCTTCCTACTGCAGCCTTCTTCCAGGAATGGATGTTTTACTTTGTGGAGCAAGTTCTCCATGGTGATGCTACTTTTGATTGGGGGGAAATAATTAGCAATTTCTTTCATGAGAAATTTATCAAAGTGAAGAGGACCTCTCAGTTCTACATGACATCCTACCTGGTTTATTCATTTGCTAACCAATGAAATTATCATGGACTCAATGCGATGCCCAATGTGGAGCTAGGGAGGGAGCTCGAGCCTTATGATAGGTACCCTTAGTTGTAATACAAAAACTTCAAGAGGGATTACTACAAGGTGAATGACACCTTCATTGCCTACATCATCCAGCTGCTTGGAGGGGATTTTCACAGAAGAGTATCCCATAGTTCCAGGGCCCTCTTCAAGTGGTACACCTTGTTATACATACAATTCCCCAAGTTCACATACATTCATGCCCAAGGATTCATGGAAAGGCTGAACAAGCTGCCTCGGTACCCCAATGACCAGATCATAGTATTAGAGTTGACCTAGCAGCTGCGCCACATTTATAATATTCTAAGCAGCGAACATTTGGCAGGGATGCCTTACCCTATTGGCCTCGACCAGGGGATGTATAAGATCCATACCTCCCAATGTACAGGGTATTTATAAAAAGAGCTAGCTGAGTACCACTTTCGGCAATATACAGCTCAGTCGCGAATGGACCCGAGTATGCCCACCTTGACAATGTTGAGGATTTCTGGGCCAACTACAAGGATGATCTTGAGGTGCAGGTGTGGCACTACATGAGCATGATTTCCCTCTACATGCAAAGAGTTAACTTGTGCCTGATTCTAGACCAACTTGAAGAAGATGAAAGCACAGTGATCAACCCAGGATAAAATGTCGTCGCCAACCTACCGCTGCCTATGATTGATTGGGACGAACAAGAGGTGGAAAACCTTGAAATACTCACCAAGCCCATGGAGATTTAGATGAAGGCATGGATTAGCCAACAAGTGGCATGACTAAAACAACAAGGAGTCGCCTTAACATTCAAGGAACTTGAAAGTGATCCAAGTGGCTCTGATGGTGGGATGGCTACTACTACAACTAGGGAATCTTCAAAATACCCACCATTTGTCAAAACCAAGAAGAGAAAGGAAGCTAGTAGGGAGGGGCCTAACCCAAAGGTTTACGCTCGAAAGGCTGCGGAGGGCGAGCCCTCCAAGAAGCAAAAGAAAATGGCTAGGCTTGTTGAGATGCCAGTCATACTTGAAGATCCACTCATCGAAGGTAGGGAGGAAGAGTTTGACCCGCCAAGGTCTCCATCTATTGCAATTACTGCTGCTATTACCACTGTCCCACCTACTTCGCTTGCAGTTCCTACTTCCTTCCTGCCTGCAGTGGACATCTCTATCCACCTTGCCTCCACTTCTCTGATTATGTAGGTCATATCGATGGATTCATCCTCTACCATGACTACTCTAGTCTCTTCATCTTCTATGTCTCCTTCCCTTTTGTATGCTTCTACTGCTATAATGCATGTCCTTAGTCTCCCCGAGCCCTTCATAAATTACATGCAGAATGTGCCCTCCGAGATTTCATGGATGCTTACAAATCTAGTAGTACAAGCCACAATTGCCTAGGCTATGGCCAATGCTCCAGCTCTTGCTCCCCCAACCGAACCACCAAGAATGGAGGCGACAATGCAGATATCCGACGAGCTTGAGTGACTGTAGCTAGAGGCTACAAAGGGGCTTGAGGATGAAGAATTTGAATATCATGAGCATCTGATGTTCGAGCACCAAGAGATCAATGAGGTAGCATATGAATCCTCTAGTGAAAGTAGCAAGGAGATATACACTTAATTAATCTGGGAAACACATGATCTAGAGCTCGATGTCGAATGGAGAAAGTAACTTAAGGAAATTAAGGATAAAGAAGCTAAAGATCCGCTTGCAGTTAAAGAGGAAGTTACTACTCCAGAGACTGAGGCCAGTGGGTCTCTAGCTGAAAGATAGGGTCGAACTCTAGAGCACGAAGAGACATCCCCCCATGTGAACTAGTAGGACGATAGGCCCGAGGAACATGAATGTGATCAAGATGAAGAGGAGACAGATGCTGAAAGGGAAGATTCCTCTGATGAGCAACCACCCAAGTCCCATGCTAAATGTATAACCCTCAAACAAGACTCTGACGAGGAGAAGGAGGATGCAAGAATTGATAAGGAGGCCCTTGTCATTAGAACTATTGAACTTGGGATGGAGGCCAACAAGGACCAAGGTGAATCACCTAAGGGAGAACCCCAAATACCCAATTGGCTAGGGAAGCAACTTAGAAAAAAGACTCCTACCCTAAAAGATCCTAAGGCAAGGCTAGAAGCCATACTGGCCAGAGCACAGATAAGCACCAAGAAAGAAAAAAGGCCAAAGATTAGATCAAAAGTAACCATGGATGCCTCTAGATCCAAGGCAGCACAAATAGCAACACCGATAGTTGGAGAACAGGGAGTGACTTATAACATCTCCACTATCAACTTGGGGGTGGCCACAAGAGAGAAGAAGGTCGACCACCTCCAGGAATCGGTCGCCACAATGGTTCACCTTATCCAGTAGGATAAGGTTTCAAAGGAAGAACTCAAAGCATAGGTGGCTGATCTGACAGCCTATATCCAGTAGTGGTCGTCCCTGGATGAGCAGCCCACTACATCATCGGCCTCACCTTAGTTATTGTCTCAAGAGTAGAACAATAAATTGGAAAAGAGAAGGAACTTGGATAAGACTACAAAAAATTGGTTCCAGTAGGTCTTAGACATGGGAAACATAAGCATCAACTTGGTTGTCCAAGTAGCAAATAAGCTCTTAGAAGTGCAAAGAACTCTTGAGGGTACGAGGAAAATTTGCGACAAGTTCCTAAAAAAGTACAGCATCGCCTACCCAAAGATAGAGGCCATACTCGCATTACCAAGAGAGGTTTGGGAGAAGGACCTTGCCCTTAAAGATGATGACCACTGGCTAGTGGATGTCTAGAAATGAGATTTTGATCATTGAAAGAGAAAGCTAGAATAGATTTTGGAATGAGTAATTCTGGATATTGAGTGTGCCAAGGAGGCTAGAGAGGATTGCGCTCAGTACCTCAAGCTAATGGTGGGGTACGAGCTACCCGCTGTTGAAATTAATTTGGAGAGCATAAAGCCACACTTCTTAAAGAACATGGAAGATGGGATGTCGGCCAAAGTTACCATGGATTTAATGAGTTTTGCTACTCGAGCCTTCTCCCAGTTGGGGTTTTTCAGAAATAATGCTGCCAAGTATGACGACGACTGGAAGAAGCTCGCTAAGAACTCCCAAGAATGGAGCTGCCAAGTGCTATGATCGGACATCATGGAGGTGGATAAGCTTCAACCTTTTATCTTGAGCTTCATGGAGTATGTAGCTTTGAAGAAGTGCAAGGGAAACCCTATCATCGATGAAGAGTTCCTAAAAGAGTAGCTACAACAAAGGGCAAACAACAAAAGACGAAATTTCTATAGTGTTGTCACTAGATGACGAAATAGGGAAATAACAAAAGGTGTTTTAAAAATGTAAAATATTTGGGGGTAGGTGAAACCCTAGTGTAAAGTGAATCTTGGTGACATAATAGAATCGAATCTTGGCCACTCATTTTTCTTTTTGAAAACTATAAATAGGGCTCTCCTCTCATTTTAAGAGAGTTGAGTTGTTGTAAAGGCATGTTGTAGAAATTTTAATAGAAATACATTGACTTGGTGCATTTCTAGATTTCTTTCCAAGTTGCATGATTCTTCTCCCATTAGTTAAAACTTTACTTCCAGTTATTTTTTTGTTCTTGTTTCCGTTAATTAGCTTTAGTAGACTTAGTATGTTGTCTTTGGTTATGAAGCTTTCTGCTATGTGTATGCTTTCCTTGTCCATACTTTTGGTCATTTGCTACTGGTAAGTGACTGTGCAAAGTTAGTCTAGACTGTAATTCCATAGCTGCAATTTAAAATTTGTCTTTGTTCACATTTACATGGTGAATGAATGATGAATATCTGGAATCCTTAGAAGATAGCATAGATTTCATGATACTATGAGAGTTTTGGTTAAGTGAAATCATATTTAAGGAAATTGGCCATAGCAGTAAACTCCATGATTACTGTTCATCGGTAGTTGTAGGTCCAGGAACCTTCCTTCTTCCCCGCCTGTTTTCTTTTTTTTTTAGAAACAACCTGTGTTAAGGTTCATTGTACATTGTAAATCCAAAATTTGACAAAACAATGGAGTCACAAACTGTTGTCTGAGCCTGCAACAAAGTGCAACAATTTCCTATTTGAAAAAACTCCATTCATTGACCTGATTCTCCTATAGCTATAAATCACGTAAGACTGCCTTGTGATTCCAGCAAATCACATCAAACAACTGATATATTCCAAGCATCGTCATCACCTGACATCCGAGAGACCTTGGGATAGTGTTCTACAATTTGATTGTGGAAGATTGTCTTTCAAGAGAGGTAATGCACCTGTGCATTACCTGTGTTGAGAAGTGCATAAAAACACCATCAACACCTACGTTCCGTACAATAGGTGAACCTAGTTCCTCTAAACAAGCACACACTCAACCATTTTATGATAACAAAGTAACAAACACTTCAATCAATCTAGAAGAAACATATGGAATATGATTCACAATCTTGAGTAAACAAGGACATGTGATAAACATGAAATTCATCAACTCCTAGAGAAAATACCAACTAATGAAAACACAAATGGGTCAGTATATCAAGACCCCCCTCACAACATAAGTGCTCCTAAAGAATACCTAAGGCTTCATAGTGATAGTAGGGTGATCTTAGATTCTCCTCCCGATATGAATGTCCTTCTTCCTAAAGAGAAAACACTAATTCATAGAAATGGCAAGGATGATCGAATCACCTTAGGTCCTCCTCCTCAACCTTCAACTAGAGAAATTGGTGAATCTAGCAAGCACAAGAGACCCTACAAGCTACAATAACTAAACTTCCCTTGTCTACCACTTGAAAGTGAAAGGAAAATAAAATATATTTTGAACAAAGAACTAATAACATTACCACCAATAAATGGTAGACTCATAGTATATCCTAAATATCCAAATGTTCCACATTGTCGATACAATAGAACTCTCAAACATAGTACCGATGAGTGTCATGCATTCAAGTTAACTAGTATTAAAAAACTTTCACTTTAATGAAAATGATTACCATCAAGTTATTGTATATCATATCCTTTTTCGCCCCTTATCATGTAATAGTTGTAGAACATTCTATTATCACTATTACATGATCTTTCCCATCACTTGGGTGTGTGCAGGATCATGACGCGCCAAAAAGTGGTGATATGTAAGTGATATGATGGCCCATGTGGTTGATGACTTTTTTTACCCAAACTTGACGAAAAAAAAAGAATTTTTAAAGGAGATTCCCAGCTTTCCACCAATATAAATTATGCCTTACTTTGAATTTAATAAATAAATATTATTCATTTCCTATTTGAATTACGACTAAAGTTTTGATTGATAGGTTGATTAAAAAACATCTGTAGCTTTCAAATGGTATCACATTTTTTTAATCCAAAAATGCATCACATTTTATGCTTCACATACTATAGAATTAAAAAAAAATTGAATTTCATGAAGTTTTGACCAAGTTAAGGTGGTCAGACATATGATTTTTTATATTTTTTAAAAATTGTAATAAAAAATTCATAATTAATTATTTACTTGGAAAAAAATTACAAAAAAATATGCATCACATCGGGACATGAGTCCTCTACTTATATCTAAAATCTTATAAAAAACATTATCATTTAATTGTGGTTAGGGTGGCCAGACCGACACCTACTTCTTATTTTTTCCCTCAAATTTAAGTACTACTACATTGAAATTTCAAATTTTCACCAAATATTTTTTTATTTTTCTTAAATAAACCTAATAGTGTAGAAACTACATTATATTTTCTACAAATTCTATTGTTACATATTTTTGAGATAATATAGATAACTTATTCAATTTTTTATGTCAAGTTGCCTAACTCTAATTTTCTAAATTTTCATTGCCACTTAAGGGTCTATTTTTCCATGATGATCCTCCACATACCCACCTACCTCACCTCATTCTTGTCTTGCACTCAATGGGGACAAGAAGTACATAGCCATGTCCTATTAATCCATTTATCATTGTCTCTTTGGTTTGTTGTCCACCTTTTTCTTATATAGACTAAGATTGGGAGGCAAATGACCTCCTTTAGGTTGAATTTCTTATGCTTTACTAGTCTTTTGAATTATTTTCTTTTCTTTTGTGTGATTGCATGTGTGTAATGTGATCGCCTGTGACATTTTTTCTAATGTTCTCTCCCTACATGCATTCCTCTATTCGTACCTTCATTCTTTTGTATGTCATAAGTTTTTACCTTTTCAATGGTCTTGACCTTTCATTTTCATTTTTATTTTGTGTTTTCCTTTTGGGAATGATGCAAGGTGATGAAACACCCTTTGTCTCTTCCTTGTTGACCCAAAATATTTTTCATTTCATTTCCAAGCATTTTTCTCTTATATTTTCCTTTTCAGGATAATGCAAGGTGTCAAGACACTCTACGTCTCTTCCATATTGACTTAAAAGGTTTTTATTTATTTTTCTCTCTCTTTGTGTCATTCTTCCAGTTCTATGTGTATTTGGGGAATGATGATAGTTTTGAGCTCTCAAATATCATTGCAGTGTATGTGCAGGATCATGATGAGCCAAAAAGTGACGATATGTAAGTGGTATGATGGCCCATGTGGCTGACGACCTTTTTTTTACCCAAAATTGATGAAACTAAAAGGTTTTTTAAAGGAGATTCTTAGCTTTCCACAAATATAAATTATTCTTTACTTTGAATTTAATAAATAATTATTATTCATTTTCTATTTGAATTATGACTAAAGTCATGATTGATAGGTTGATCGAAAAATATCTACAACTTTCAAAGGCTATCACATTTTTTGAATCAAAAACATGTGTCACATTCTATACTTCACATACTATAGGATTAAAAAACAAAGAATTGAATTTCATGAAGTTTTGACCAAGTTAAGGTGGTCAAACGTACACGTTTATATATTTTCTAAAAGTTGTAAAAAAAATTCATAATTAATTATTTACTTGGAAAAAAATTACAAAAAAATATGCATCACATCGGGACATGATTCTTATACTTATGACTAAAATATCATAAAAAAATATTATCATTTTATTCTAGTTAGGGTGGTCAAACAGACACCTACTTCTTATTTTTTCCCTGAAATTTAAGTACTACTGCATTGAAATTTCAAATTTTCACCAAATAGATTTTTTCAAAATAAAAATAAACCTAGTAGTTTATAAACTACATTCAATTTGCAAAAGATTCTATTCTAAGATATTTTTGAAATAATATAGTTAACTTATTCAATTTTTTACGTCAAGTTGCCTATCTCTGATTTTTTTGAATTTTATTGCCACTTAAAGGCATATTTTTTCCATGATGATCCTGCACACTCCCTGGCACATAAAAGACAAATACTGATGGGTATGTACAGGATCATCATGGAAAAAATAGGGCCTTAAATGGCAAAAAATTCAGAAAAATCAGAGTTAGGAAACTTGATGTAAAAATTTGAATAAGTTATCTATATTATTTCAAAAATATGTAAGAATAGAATTTGTAGAAAATTGAATGCAGTTTCTAAACTACTAGGTTTATTTTTATTTAAAAAAAATCTATTTGGTGAAAATTTGAAATTTCAGTGCAGTAGTACTTAAATTTCAGGGAAAAAATAAGAAGTAGGTGTCTGTCTGACCACCTAACCACAATAAAATGATAATATTTTTTAATAATATTTTAGATATAAGCAGAGGATTCATGTTCCGATGTGATGCATATTTTTTTGTAATTTTTTTCCCAGTAAATAATTAATTATGATTTTTTTATTATAACTTTTAAAAATTATAAAAACTCATATGTGTAACCACCTTAACTTGGTCAAAACTTCATGATATTCTTTTTTTTTTGTTTTAATCTTATAGTATGAAAAGCATAGAATGTGACGCATGTTTCAGATTCAAAAAATGTGATACCATTTGAAAGCTATAGATGTTTGTCAATCAACCTATCAATCGAGACTTTAGTCATAATTCAAATAGAAAATGAATAATAATAATTTATTAAATTCATAGTAAAGCATAAGTTATATTGGTGGAAAGCTGAGAAACTCCTTTAAAAACCCTTTTTGTTGCATAAATTTTGGGTAAAAAAAAAGTCATCAGCCACATACCCTACACATACACATCATATCGCCACTTTTTGGCCCATCATGATCCTGCACATACCTTGACCTTGAATGCATAGATCCCTTATGTGTTTCTAGGGTGAAACCCTCTTTTCTTTTTCCTTTTTCATGTTTTTCTACTTTAAAGTAATTGTTCACAACATGGTGTTTATAAATTTATTTAAAGTGGGAGCATACATTCGTATTATTTTGACATGATTTCATTTGAATTTTATTTCATGTTCCTTGATGTGGTTTTCTTAATTCATGAGATGTGTTTTTCTCTTTGTCACGACATTGGGAGTAGTGTCCTTCAAGAGCTTGCTTTTTCTTAGCATATTACATTCCTCTTAGTGGTGATGTGACACATTAGATTCCTTAAGTTGCAAATATTTTATTTTGTGGTCAATCCTCTCTTGGATACATTAGGAAAAATGTCCCCTAAGGTTAAAACCTCACACGAACTAAGAAAAATCTCTTCGAACATCCCTCTTTCTTATTGTGTTGCATATTTGTACCTTATTAAATTCATGTAGGTATGGATTTGATATGGTTTATTGGGGCTCACCTAGTGAACAACTAGCTTCACTAGCCCTTGTGAGTGCACATTTTCTTTTTGTACCTTATTAAAGTCATGGAGGTATTGCTTTGATATGGTTCCTTGGGGCTCACCTAGTGAAAAAATAGCTTCACTAGCCCTTGTGAGCATGTATTTTAATTTTTCCTATCATAGTCATGGGGGTATAACTTTGGTATGGATTTCCTAGGGCTCACCTAGTGAACAACTAGCTTTACTAGCCCTTGTGAGCATGCATTTTGTTTGAATAGTGGACAATGCATTCCACTTGTAAACCTTTTTTGGACAAATAGCCTAGACTCGGTCCGTAGGATGTTGGATCGCTATTCGATGCTTGATCCATAGTATTTTTCCTTTTCCCTTTTTTTTTCTTTTTATTTTTCTATCTTTGATGGTTTATGTTTGTGATCTGGCTATGGCTTCATATATCATCTACAAGTGTGTTCCTTTGTGCCTATGTTGGTTTGTTCTAGGATCTTCATCCTAGGGGCTTGGCCACCCTCTTGGTTATTGTCATCCTATCTTACTAGTATTCATACATTTGAACCCCTCTTGATTGTGTGGTTGGCTACTTTAGTGTGAGTTTGAAGCAAGTTCATCCTCTAAGTAAAGTGGGGGCTAAATGTATTGTAGGAAAATGCATACCCTGCATTTTCACAATTTTTTGGGCCCAAATTTATTTTTTCATCCTTATTTATGTCTTAATTGGTCCTATTTTGCATCCACAAGCCTAATAAATTATATCATTTTATGGTTAATCCCAACAAACATCAAAGGATAAATTCTAATTTAGGGATTCTAGCTGTGTCCCTGATTTTTGGGTCGGGACTAAGATGCCACCTAGGGTGTCTTTGTCCTCCAAAAGGTCATGTGGCCCTCTTTTCAAATTCACCTTAAATGGGCCCCTTTTTGGAGTCTATGCCTTGATTTTCAAGCCTCGAGACTAAGATGCCACCTAGGGCGTCTTAGTCCCCCTTAAGTTATTTTTGGGATTTAATTTCAAATCTTGGTAGGATTTAGATTCCTTTAATTAATGAATTCATATGCTGGCTTATTGTGGTGTATTTTTGAGATATTAAGCATGGATAAGTATAAATATAGGGTTCTTCTACTAATTTTCTACTAACATCCCTACAAGAATTCAAGTATTCATCCTTATAGCAAATTGGAGTTCACAAGAGCATTCAAGAATAATTCATCAAGAATTTGGAGCCATCATCAAGATTCAAGCATCATGTTAAACATATTCTTGCATCATGTGTGTTTTTGAGCTAAAATTTGTGTAGGGTTTTGATTCAAGCAAGCAATTCAAGTCAAGATCCATATTCAATCTAGCCACTTTGTACAAGTTTGTAGATTTCATAACAAGGGTTTGGTGAGTTGCAACATATCAATTTGTTCATTCATCATTTCACTCCATTATTTAATTTCATTTCAAGGTTTAATTACCAACAAGGGGTTTGACAAAGGAAAACCCCTATTTACTAACAATCAACAAGTTTTTCCTCTCTTGTGTGTTTGTGTTTGCAGATTTAGGTTGAAGATCATTTGAAGTGCAAAGTTATAAAGTTGCAAAGTTGTCATCTTCACAGAAAGTCACCTATAGGCCAAATCTAGAAGTTTCAGGATCCGAGATCCGAGAAGAAGGAAGTGTGAACATTGAGCCTTAGGATCACATTCAAAGATTTCAGAAATTTAGATTTAGAATAATTCATTGGTAAGGGAATCTTTGTCCTCTCGAGGGTATTTTTTAGAGATTCTTTGAGATTTTATTCGTAAATCCAAAGATTCTACATCTACCCCAAAAAATAGTAGCGGAACTAAGACACTAGTAAAGGCATCTTAGTCCTCCCTAGCTTATTTTGATAGCATCTTTACATTTCCAAAATCCTTATCAAGTTTCAATACTTCCTAGGTACACACATCCTAACTTGGTGTTACTTAATTTTGTCATTTTCATTCATCATTTGGCTTGTACTACTAGGTTTTGTGAGTTGAATGTTAAGTTGTCTTTTCTAAGATTTTGCTTGGTGGTGAACCGTTCAAAGCCTAAACAACCCCCCTAGGTCTTCCTTGTTAAGAATTGACCCACCTTTGTATTTATAATCAATCCAATTTAGGATCCTAAGGAATCCTCCTTGAATGAACTATTGTTGGGAAAAAGTGGTGCTCTATGACCTAAGTTATAAAACATCCACATCTCCATATGGTTCAAATTCCTAGTGAATTTTGGTAAACCCTAGAGAATATGTTGAATAAGAAATTAGTTCATATTTTGTGCATCTACAACCTTTCACATTAATAGTATTAGGATGAAAACTTATTTTGCATCCATAAAGCACACAATTATTTTATAGGAAAAATATTTTCAGAATAGTTCTTCAATTCTAGCTTACTTTTTTCTCTCCTAATAGAAATAAGAGAACCTACGATATAAGAGATTTAAGAAAAATGAACAATATGCAACTGTTGTATTTAGTCGACCCAAATGAAACTGGGTACTAAGCATTACATATATAGGAAAGGATGAGGAAATCTACCTATGAGGTGGATTGACAAGTGCTCCATTATGTGCTACAAAAGAGTAGACAAGTGTCCTATAGGTGTCAAACTTAGGAACACTTGGAGTGTGAAAACCAACAACCTCTATGACCAAGTCATCAACCTTGTGTGCCAAGTGTTGAGTGACCTTTAAGGTGATGAAAATTATTCCAACTTCAAAAGGTGTCACATGAGGTTTACCAAATAACTTGGTAACCTCAAGAGACTTAAAAGGCTTCACATTCATTTAGATAAGATGCTGTCTAACCTCATCAACCTAAGAACACTTAAGTATACTGAATGGATTAATTATTCAGATGAACACCACACCTTATGTGATATTTATAGAGATAAAAAAAGTACAATTAAATAGAAATAAGTTCCAATTAGAGGCCATGTAAGGTTCCCATGTACAAAGTTACTCATAAAATGGAGTGAAGGAGAGAAACTAGTGGGAATAAAACTCCTCTTCAAAAGAGAAATTAGAAGGATTTAAGAACTTCTAAAAAATATGTCCCTTGATGATAAGAATATGATGATGAAATCATGAAGAATTTTGAAGATGTAAACTCTGCTAATGATGAATTGGTATGTGGTGGAATCAATGAATCTCAAAGAAATATAGATTAAAATCTAAGATAAAAAATATTGCATGAGTGAACATATGAACACTGCTCAACCAATATACAAATACTTTATCAAACTCTATGAATTCAGTAATACCAATAGTATTGTGATAGGGTGTACTGGAATCTAAAAATGTGATCCACTAAAATAGTCCCCCAATCGAGAAACAAAGATAGAAGGTTCATGATTCCTTCCAAAAAGAAGGTTCTTCCACTACTTCATTGAAAGAAGCATAACACATTATAGTACCCCCTTAATGCTAAGAGAATATAACGAGAACAAACTAAAACTAATAGTGAGCAAGGAATGTAGAGATGTATAAGGTGTGCTCCACGACACACTCACATAAGGTGAGAATCACAAGAATCCATGCTATGATGGCATAGCCCCCCATTACACTTTATAATTTAGTGTATGTGTTAGGTCTCAAAAGTGTAGGTTTTGAGCCTTAAGAGTGTGTCAATCTCTTAGTACACTTTTTGCCAATGAATGAAGCAACTATGATTGATCACCTCCTACTCTTTAGGCCCTACTAGACCTAGGCTGGTGTACCTGAGTGATAAAGTAGATTTGAAAGCTTTAGAATTATCTCTAACTTAGGAAATATACTCACAATGGAACATGGGGGTGAGGTAGATGCAAGTTTTGATGAATAATACCTACTCAAAGTGTTTGAATAATTAGGAGTTTGAATTGAACTAATATATGTTGTGTTAAAATTGACCAATGCCTAATATATTGGGTGAATGGAGTCGATGAATGGATCATGGAATTGGAGATAGATTCATATGAAAGGTAAACCTAAGATTCAACTTAAATCTAATTGTTGGGCACTTTTAAATGTTTACACATTGTGCAAACGTGTAGGGTTGTTTGTTACAAGAATCTTCTTTAATGATCCTAGTGTTATTCACCCAAATTACTATGATTCTATAAAAGGATGTTTAAATATCAATTTAAGGGAAACCAATCAGATTAATTACTTTAAAGGATTTTAATCCCTAAGGGAACCAATTAAATGAATTATCTAAAAGGATTTTAATTCTCTCTCACTAGAATCCAATCAAAACAACCACACAACAACAACAAATGTGTCCTGATAAATTTTTGTAAATTTAAATAACTCGAAGAGACCACTTTGGAGACAACAGAGTAACAAATAATCCTGAAAATCAACACAACAATTGAACACTGAAATAGATCACCAATTATGAGTAATCTTCTCCATTATATTACTTCAAAATATATACATTTATAGCATACGTCTTTGATATGATATGGATGGGTGGAACTATGCAATCTATCATCTTACTAATGCCTACAATAATGGTATGAAATGGAGTATGATATGATGATGATATGATTGGCCTTGGTTTCCTATTTATATAGGAAGCAACAAGCTTCAGACCTTTTACAGAAATAGGTGACCTTTCAAAACTACTTCTTTTACTAACAAGTAATTAATTTGCATAATTAAAGAAATAACAAGGCTTAAGAAATTTTAGATGTATGTTTCCTTTAATCAATGTAGAAAAATCATGATCATCAATCTAGAAAAGCTTTCCTCTCCATGATAGATGTCCAGATTCCCTCCTAGCAATATAGCAGTTTATGCTTTTGTTCTTTTGTTATTTACTGCCTTACTGCACTCCCTTGTATGTCCTTATGCAACATAGTGATATATATCGCATTACTGAATTTCCTTATACTTCTCCCCACTTACTTTAATCTACATACCCCTTTGATTGAATTTTCTTCTTCCAAAAGTCAAGATCTCATATATTTGTGATTTTCCATTTCTTGAAGTTCTCGAATAGCCTCGAGTTCTATGACACAAATAAATGAGATGACAGTTGATGAGTATATACATGCCTAGAGAATTAAATTATTTTATTTTCATCAGCTTACTGTACTGCCTCAATATTATGAAAATGGGGGGAAGCTATCATTTTCACCTTGAAAAGTGGTACAATTGTTGTTGTCATCAAATGTGTGCTTTGGAGTAGACCCCTATTTCCTATTGGAAGATTAGGTGATCAATGATTTTGAAGGATGGATCCATTTAGGAGTGTGCAATATTATCTTAAAAGTGTGATTGACTGATATTATGTACTTGTGAGGACCCCCTTTGATGGACTCCAAAGGACTGACTAGTATCGGAGGTTGGACTATCACGTGATTGGGGAATCAGGTTAAAATGAGGTTTGGATCCCACAAGATATTATAAGCTATAACTATGACTAAGGTGAATTTTCGATAACACAAAGGATAGGGCCCTTTTTTATGAAACAAAGACTTTGATTGTAAAAACCATTGAGGATTGGTCGATCAGATGTCCCATATGCTACAAGACCTAAACTAAGTTTCGATAATGAGTTGAAACCCGACAAAATGATACTCATGATGTTTCAAAAATTAAAGGGGTAATATCTGCCAAGATTCTCCACTTTGTGATTTTGAATTATAATATTTGTGGTAGTATGGATCTTGTTACACAAATTATTTCATTTCATGTTAGACACAATGTAGAATCACTAAGAATGGATTTTGGTGTGGGTAAAATGTGAATGGAAAATGAAATCCAATGGATGTTTGAGGAGGAATTTTTTTCTCCAATAGTGGCTGCGATTGGGGATGAATGATCGTGAGGTCATTTCAAGAATTGATAAATGATCTTTGGGAGGTAGACCATGAATGAATGTGATAAGGTGGGGTGGGGAATGAGATGGAACCCTAAGGCTACTATGCATAGAAAATCATTTTTTAAGAAGTACTTCAAGAATTGTCCACACACTAGCAATTATTGACCTTCTCCTAGAACTATTGTGCATGGAATATTGGTTCAAGAAAATAAGTGCTTCAGGAATTGTCCATCCACTACAAACCCTTGGTCTTCTCCTAACATATTCTGAAGATAGTAAGAATATTCACCTACTTTTCCTATAACAACAAAGGGGCCTATCCAAAGATCCTCAAAATTCCCATGCTTCCCTTTATTTTGACACCTTATATTCCATAATAAGACCATATCAATGACCTCAAATTTTCTATTATTTTCCCTTTTATCAAACAAATACTTCATCTCTGATTGCATTTATGTGTTTTGTTCCTCAACTAGAATTTTGATTTCATCTAGTTCTTCCAACTGCTCTATTCTATCCTGCATAGGTTCTAGAATATCCAGGTCTTCTTGAAGCATGAACTTATATACGGGTAGAAGGTTTTGCAAGGCATTATGGCTTACATCCCATATACAAGTTCAAAAGGTGATTTACTAATTGACTTCTTCACAATGATCCTATCTACCCATATTGTCATCCTTAATTTATAATCTCAATCTTTTTTGTTCTTGTCCAACATCCTCTTGATGATCTTCAAGATACACTTTTTGCTTCATTCAGCCTGTCCATTTTCTTTTCGATGATAAGGAGAGGTATATGAAATTGTCATGCCATATGTTTCACAAAACTTTTTGAACTCTTTTGATTTGAAACATATGCCATTATCTGTAATTATTTGTACAGGTGTTCCAAACCTTTTAATGATGTTCTCCATTAAAATTTTTTTTACAACTTTACTAGTGGTTTGCTTTGTTGGGATGACTTTTATCCATTTTGTGAAGTAATTAGTTTCCACTAATAGCCATTTGTTACCTCCACTATATTTTTCTAGTATTTATTGAATAAAATCAATCCCCCACTGATGAAATGGAGCTTCAACCTATAATGGTTTGAGTCGTAATGCTCCTTGGTACTTCATTTTTCCAAAAACCTTCTAGAAGGCTTCACACTTTCTTACATAGGTAAAAGAGTCTTAGAAAACCATAGGCTTGTAGTATCCAGGCCTCAAGATCTTGTGGGCAGTGGTTTTGGCTGAAAAGTGTCCCCCACAAACTCCTTCATGCATCTCCTTTAATACATTTTTGCTTGTGATTCATCTAGGCATAACAACAGTACTCCATCTCTATTTTGCTACTATCAGTCTCCATTCATGAAAACATATTTTGAGGCATGCAGCTTCAAGGTCCTCTTTTAATTTTCATTCATGTTCTTAGGGAACTTTTGGTTTTTTAAGTAATACATTATGTCAATGTACCATGAAGTATTCTCTATGCTTTCAATTATCCCTTCTTCTTCACCTGTGTTGTAGATTTGAGATGCTTAAAGGTTTGACTCAGCCATTATCTTGGCTAGGCCTTGTCCTCTTACCAACTTAGTGATTTGGATCTCAATATCAAATTATTGAATTCTATTGATCCATCTGAACCTTCTCCCTATAACTTCAGTTTGTACAAATACATCCTTGACTGTAGGATTAGGAACATATGCAATTATTTTTTCTCACACTAAATAAGGTCTAAAAGTTCTTACTATTTTTACAAGTGCACATGTCTTCCTCTCTATAATATCATACTTTAATTCAACTCCTTGGAGGGACTTACTAAATAATGATATAGGTTGCTCATACCCTTCATCATTCTTCTCTAACATTACTGCTACAATAGTGTGGTATGATGAAAATGAAAAGATTTGGAAGGGTTTACTAAAATCTAGAGATTTTAATACTAGGGCTTCCTTGATTTCCCTTTTTATAGATATAAGTGCATCAAAATTTCTTCTGCATTCCAGTCAATCTTGGCCCCTTTCTTTAACATTCTTGAGGTAGGTTTGACAATTTCAACAAAATTTCATATGATTCTTCTTACAAAGTTTATTTGTCCAAAGAAAGACTCAATGGCCTTTATGGTCTTAGGAATAGGGATCTTATATATAGCTTCTACCCTCTTTGGATCAATTATGACTCCATCTTTGGATAATATGTGCCCCAATAATTTTCCCTTTTTTATAGAAAAATGACATTTTTTAGGATTTAGGGAGATGCCATACTCTAGGGCTTTGCAGAAGATTTTCTCAAGGTGTGCAACATGGTCCTCTTCTTTCTTGGAATATGTAGTGAGATCGTCTAGGTATACCACCATTAATATATTGACCAGATCAGCAAAAGAAACATCCATAGCCCTTTGGAATGTGGCATCAACATTTGTTAAGCCGAATGGAATCCTTACACACATATGTACCCTAAGGGATAGTAAATGCAGTCTTATATTATTCTAATTCCTTCACCTTTACCTGGTTGTACCCTGAAAATTCCATCCATCATGGACAATAGTTCACATGCAGTTACCCTTTGCAACATGGCATCCATATTTGGGAGTGGGTAATTGTCTTTAAGGGAAGACATTCAGATTTTGAAAGTCCACACACAACCTTATGTCTTCATTATTCTTTATAATAGGCACCAAGTTAGAGACCCAACTAGAATGCCTAATGGGTTTGATGATACCTCCTTCCTTGAGTTTCATAAGTTCCTCATGCATCTTGGCTTCCAAGGTAGGGTTTATTGGTCTATGTTTTTTATCTAAAGGGTTTTGGATCAAGTTTTAATGGAACTTCATATTGGAATAGATCTTCTTTGTATGCCTTGAGGTCATCATAAGACCATGTGAAGACATGCTTCCTCAATAATGCAACTAGCATCTTTCTGATTGTAGGGTTTATTCTTTTCTCAATGTATACCTTCTTTGGAGCTAATTAAGTGCCTAGGTTGATCTCCTCAATATCTTCCCTCCTTATTAGTGTTTACTTCACAACTACTCTATCATTCTCATCAAACACCATTTCTAGTGCCATTAATCCTTTAAGGATCTTGTTTGTCTTGAGCTGCACAACTTCCTAGCCGAATACAGTTTGTTTACCATCTACTTCTTCCACAAGTTCATTAAAATCAATCTATTGGGCTTCATACTGATCAATGTAATGTAAGAACTTGATCAGATCTATGTCATCATTAAAAACCTATTAATTATATATGTTGTTAGGGATTGTAGGTCTAGCATTGAGTTCTACCTTTGAAATTCCTACCAAGGTAACATCATCCCTTTTAAAGGCTACATTTTCCAAGAAATTAGCCATCATCCTTTTAGATCTATCTATCCACTCAATGGAGAAGGCATCAAAAATCTCAATAGTATCCCATACAACATTTCTATATTGCTTAATTTTTTTTTTTTTGTGGAGTACTTTGATCTTACTTGTGAGACAAATAATTCAAAATCCCCAAGAATGGTTAATAGTTTTATCCCATGTTTAGTGGCCATGTTTAAGCCTAGCAACAAGGCTTCATATTCTGCTATATTATTTGTGCATTCAAATGTTAGCAAAAATGAATATTTAAATGTTGCACCTTCATGTCAAATGAAAAATATTCCAACTCCATTCCCTTCTTTACAACAGGATCCATCAAATTACATTCACCATATACCATGTTCATTTAGAGACACCCCTGGAAATTGGATCTGTGTTTAGTAATTTAGGGTTTGAGTGTTCAATTCTAAAACTTCCCAAGTCTACGTCACAAATACAATTCATTTGATTGGGATTAAAGAGTTCAATGACATGTTCAAATCTAGGCTCTCTATATAATTTGACTTCCCTTCCATTCACATGAATTGTGGCATAAGAAAATTCTAGTTGAACATTCCCATCAACTGTTGTAGTCCATTTCCTTGATCTAGTAACATCCCATAATAACTTGGGGAAGTGTCTACCATAGTAATGTATATCCTATAATTTTCCTCAACATATGATGCCAATTTTAGTTCCACATCCCATATCACTCCAACCTCAAGGACTGATCTATTATTCTTGTCATAGCATTTTTCATATGTATTATTTACCCATAGACCTAGTTCCTTCATGATAGCCAGAGGCATGATGTTGATTGTTTCCCTTGAGTTAATCATACAGTTTTTCACTAGTTTGTTGTTGATCACCAACATATTATAAAATGGATCTACTTGGGAAGGATTCTTTGTGAGTTTATCTCCCAAATATACTTCTGGTGTCTTTGTAATTTCCCTCTCTATAACAACTTATTTCTTCTAATCCTTCTATTTGTGGAATGTGTTGGTGATCATTCTGAGGGCTATATCTCTAAACTCATCAATCTTCATCAACTCCATTAAAGGGACTTCCATCTTTGTCTGAGATAGTGCTTGGGCCATTTCAAATGAAGGGGCAATGATCCCTTGTTCACCCTTCTCAATCTTAGTAATTATTTTCCCTTCATTTTGGAATTTGTCATCTCTTAGTGTTTTCTCAAGTTCAATGTCCACGGTATCCTTTTGAACATCTTTTTGAGGCTTCTTTATTTCACCCTTCTTTTCATTAGATGGGACATTATCCTTGCTCTTTTTTTCTTTTATGAACATGCCTTTTGGTGTCCCCTAGTCTCCATTTGTGGGTCTACTTCTTAAGTTATATTTTCTCCCTTTTTCCTCAACCATAGCTTTTGTTGTGATAGCCCTCTTTTCTTCCTTTGTTGGTGTTCTAAACTAAAGCTGAGGTGTTTTATTATATGCATATGCTATTTCTTGTGTGTTTTTTTCCTGATTAGAAAACACCTCTTGCTCCATATTCAAATTGTACTTTTGATTGTCAACATTCTATTTGTACCCCTCCTCAGAAGAAGAGTATCCTTCACCATTCTGATGAGACTTCCATCTTAACATTTTTATGGTGTGGTCATCCTTTTCTTGCTCCTATGACCACTCATCTTGACAAGCTTGATCCATTGCACAATGATCAAGAGCATGTGGTCTATGGAAAGGTGTACACTTTGGTGTAGTATCTAGTGCATGTGCCTCATGTTTTTCCAAGGGATCAAGAGTCTCCTTCCAATTTGATTTTACTATAGGCTTTCCATCTTTCCAAGTAGTATTATAGGGCATTTCATGCAATCTTTTCCTTTCATTTCTATACTGATTCTATTGTTTTTTCTAGGGATTGTTGATATTTTGTGGGATCCTAAGGATATCCCTCTTTCCAATCATTCTAACAACCTTTCTATTATTTTCAATGGTTAAGGTTGAATTTTGTGCTTCTGTCAAACTTCTAGGGCATTTGTTCCTAAGTTCATACCCTATTTTTGGATGAAAGGCCTTTAAATACATACTTAAAGCTACTAGGTCAGCTAATTTGGATCCATGTCGTATCTTATTGTAGAGATTGGAAAACCTTTAATTAAAATCATAAACTGATTCATTCTGGTGTTTCTCAATACTTATTAGTTCATCTGGAGTGAATTTAGGAGCACATTGATTCCCATACCACTCTAGGAATTGATCCTTAGAGTCTGCTACAAAGGTAATTGAAGCATCAGGTAGGCTATTGAACCAGTCCCTTGCTTTCTCAATTAAGGACATCTTCTTGCTCCATGCCTAGGTCTTGGACAAAAGCGTTGAAATTTTTGATATGTTCCTCTGATGTGATTGCATTACTCCTTGTGAAATTAGGGACCGTATTCCTTATGTTGGCACTGTCAAATTTTGCAAATTTGAGATGCCTATTTCAAAATTTTTCTTCTACACTTTCAAAAGTGCACCTAATGAATCAGTCCTAAGTGACCCGCTTTGGAGGCTTATATTTTAAAGCCCGTTGATTTTCATGCAAAACCCAGTTGTAGACATATTCAGTTAACCTATGTGAGCAGGAATCTAAAAGTTTAGCTCCCCATGATAAGTTTTGATAGAGCTTCAAAAAGTGAAGCTGAAGGGTTTTTGCATTGTTCTGTTGTTTGTAGATTGTCGGTTGTGAAATAGCTTCCTGTTTAAGATTGGTTTTCGCAACCAGTTCACTTTCATTGCAGAACAAGTGCTATTCCACATTCCCCATACCTAAATGATCTTAGATGTCAGTTTTCAAAACTTCATGATCTGATTTGCTATTTTTAGCAGATCAAAATGAAATGCAGTTTGTTTTGTTTTGCGGCTGCATTCCTAACAACCTTTCTGAAAGACCAACTTCGACCGTCGGTATCTTTTGATGGGTGATGATTCAAGATAATTCATTTTGCACACATGCTCAGGGTGCCTTAATGAACTTACATGTTTCATGGAAACTCATTAGGGGTTGATTTGTTACTTTTACAAATGGGCAGTTGGATCAGTTTTAATTTGTGCAGAACGGTTGCTGTTTCATAAAAGTTTAATCAGGCAAATTTTCTGATTAATATCTAGTTCCTCGTGATCTATTTCTCTAAACCATCTTTTGCACTATAATTTTGGTTCAAATAAATATGTTCTTGCAAGTTTTTATGGTTTCACGAGGTCATTTGCCCAATTTTCAAGGCTGACTCTAGAGGCAACTTGGTCGATTTTGCACTTTTTCCAAATGGGACAGAAAATAGTTTCTGATGAAGACCTAGCTTGTTTTCCAACTTTAGAAGTATTCAAAAGGTAGTATCAGACCATTTGACGGTAAAACTTGTTTGAAATCGAAAAAAAAATTTAGCCGGACCCACATGGGACTTGACATGCTCTGCACTTTTGTGAAATTGTTTGTCTTCAAGTTTTGAAATGCGAAGTGAGAACTACCTTTCAGATGTGGAAATATAATCATAAGATGAAGGCAAGTACAATACTAGATATGGAGAGTATTGGAGAAAAATGTGGGCAACAATTAGTATTATGTGGATGGAGTAACTTTGTTAAATGATGTATTTGTAAGTGCCTTGCTTTGCATACATATATATGTTGGTGCTATGGCTCAACATGGAATTGAAAATGGAAATCTGATCAAGCAAAACACAATGCAATGCCACACATCAGGGAAATGGAAAAACTTGTTGAAGAAATTGAAACCATAAAAGGAGGCTGAGAATCTTTGGGCAAATAAGGGAATGTTGATGGGAACACCTTGAATTAAACCCTCAAAGATCTGTTTTATCTTCCTATGCATATTCCATGCTTAGAGATGAACCCATAGAGCTCAATGTATACGGGAGAAGGCTCGAGGCTATTTCATGGAGTGAAGCTTGGCCTTCATATTCCCCATTGTCCTTGATGCACTAGATGAAGGACATAGAACACCATGGTTGCAAGGTATTTACAAATGGTTTGCTGAAAGTGCTTTAGAAGCTTTTATGCAAATACAACAAGCAGTTGGAGTAATGTGCAAAGAAAATTGCAGAATGCACTGGCCACAGGGATATTGGAATAAGCCAGTGATAAAGGGAGCAAGAGTGGAACACCATTATGGCTGCAGGCATAAAATAGATTTGTTGAACAGGCTTTGGTAAGTCTCAAGAAAAATTGGAAGCATACACAAAGGTGCGCAAGCTTGGGAGAAGGTTTATCTAGTGGTGGAAGGAGCAGGGACATAGCTAGCAGTAGGAGGCATGATGTGGGGTGCGGCCAGTAGTGGACAGGGGAACCACACACCAGTGAGGAAGGCTCGTAGTCTGCCAGATGGGAAGACCAGTGGTGAGTGAGGCATGGCCAAAACAAAGGGTAGCCTACAAAGAAGAGAAGGCTCGTGAAGTCCACGCCAAGCAACAAGGGTACCAACGCCTAGGAAGAGAAGAAGGGGAAGACTAGAGGGGGTGGGGCCAAGCATGGAGAGCCTTCCCGCATGAAGGAAACTGGCCCACACCATGTAATGGATGTCACTAGGGAATAGCATAGGAAGGCCCGTGCCTGAGAAGAGGGAGAGGTTGATCTGCCATCAATATGGAGGATGTCAGTAGCAGCGAAAGGAGCTTCCATTGCCAAGGATGAGCATGGGAGTTGCAAACATAGGTGCAAGAGGATTAGGGCATTTCAACCCATTGCTGCGGACCTCGCGAGACTTTTGGTAACTTTGCTAGATAAGCTGTGAGGTGCCTGAGAACACGGGAGGAGCTCGGTTTTGAAGATTTTTAAAAATTTAATAAAGTTAAATTGTTTGTAATGGAAAATTTGGGTGGGCCCAATGCAAAATTTTAATTCGTGAATAGGTGGTGGGGATAAAATTTAAATATTTACCCAAATAGTGCAAACGGGTGAATATTTGAAAGGCACGAGGATTTTATTTTTTTCAGGTGGAGTATTTTTATCATCAGTGGGTAAATGGAAAGTATTATTTTAAATGAAAATATAAAGTGCACATGAGAATATATGGAGTGGAAATTCTTCAAGGTGGAGTCAAATAATATTCATTGTTGGGGATAATTTTATACATAAAGTAAAATATTCATTATGTTGAATATTTTATATTGTTGGGGGAACAAATGAATATGGAAAATATAAGTGCCACACAGAGGTAAAAGGAAGCTCTAGATATAAAGGTATTGCTCTAGCATTGTGAACAGAAATAAAAGACAAGAATGAAAACAATTTGTGCATGGGAAATTAGTTTTTGAGCGGCTAGATGAAATAAGAAGAAACTCCACATGGGCAGATTTTTTGTTGTTGGGCAATCATGAGTCGATACTGTTAGAAGGAATGTTTGTTGCAGCAAAAAAGAGAAGATATTATTTTCAGGTGGACCAACGGGAATGGAGATGTCATGTGTCTGCAACAGATTCGAATTTAGGGCTGTTCTTGTTTCCTTAAATTCTCTATATCTTCTTTTCTCTTCTCATTGTAAAGGGTTCTGAGTTTTTGTATTGGGTTGGGTAGATAGAGGTTTATTAAGTCTGAGTTATTTTTGAGTCTAGAAGCTATAATTTCTGATTTTATGAGCAAATACAACCAGTTTGTGCAAATAAATCATGAAATGTGTCTGCATTTTCATGAATATCTTCAATTTGTCTCCATACTTGTATAGTTAAATCATATGAATTCAATAATACAAAGTATTTTGAGTTTATCATCTCAAATTTCATGAGATTGTGTTATTTGTTTATGGGTCTATTTCAATGAAATGGTTAAATACTTTGACCAAACAATTGTGATTTCAAGTGTGCAGGTTGGATTTGATAAGGAGAAGTTGATTGATAATAGGAGTGGGATTGTTGGTGTAAAACACTAACAGTTGATGCAAAGCATCAATAATTTTAAATCCACTGGTTAAATGCCATTTGCTGATAAATTTGTCTTATGTATTTGACTCTATGGCCCAGATTTGGCACTGATTTATCTTGCAACTTAATGCATCTCAGAAACAAATTTTAAATGTAAAATCATTCTTGTTCTTTTTGTTTGGACTGTTGTGTGTCCTGCTTTCTAATGGCTAAGAGAGGGTTGAGTTATTAAGAATTTAGCCAAGTTCAAGGTAGTCAATGCTTCCCTTAGTGTTTTTTGCATTGGGAGTTATCTGCTATAAAAAGCAATGTCAGTGTGTATGGTTGAATTAAGTTTTAAACATTGTATAGGTTTACCCACCTTGGTCTTGCAGAGCTAGAAGTGTAGGAGATGTTAGTCTTTGATTGAATCTTGTCAGTTTGCCACTAGTCTTTGTTGTTCTTCAATATAGAGGTTGGCTACCTCTTAGAGAATTACAAATCTTAGCTGGGTTGTTATTTTAAACACCAACATAATGGCGACTCTGTTGGGGAATTCTGAATCTCCAGTTGTAGACGGTTATAGAGTCAAATTATTTGTGATTCTAAATTTGTTCAAGTTTTGAAGGATTTGTACCCTGGAGAAGAAAGTGTTGTAGTGAGCCTGAACAGTTTTGTAATTTGTGGTGCTCTGCTAGTAGAAAGGAACTCAGAAAGAGATTTACATATGAAAGAACTTCATACTGCTTGAAGTTCAGTCCTCTGTGAGAAGAGGTGGTGACTCTATTTGATAGAACCTATTGAAGATTTGAAGAAAGTTCTAGATCTACAAACATTTCCAGTCAGGAAGACAAATTTGCAGCAGTTGAAAAGTTTCCAGGTATTCTTCATTTTTGGTTTTCAAGAAATTTTCATATGAAAACCATACTTGAACATCTTAGACAATACTTTGGTTCCCTATTGATTGATTAGCACTAAAACGGGGAAAGAACAGTAATATTTAGTTTGAATACTTCTGAGTTGTAATTTGCAGCCTATGTATCTTGTTGGAGAAGTACGCTTGTTCTTGAAATTTTCCCACTAAATAGATCTTATGTGTAAATGCATTTGAATCATGCATTCTGGTTTTCTAAGATTGTTATGAAAGGTAGAAATAGGGCAAATGAATGATCAACTATAGAGTTGATATGTAAAATCTGAGAAAGGCATATCAAGATGCCTCAATACATGCACCCTCGTATGGTTCCAGATGGAACTATGGTTTGTGATCAGTCCCAGCCAGATTGTCAAATAGGTTTTATCACTAGAGGGTACAAAGCTATCAATTTCAGTGACCTTAGTGATTACCCAAATGAAATTCAAGCTAAAGTCAGAAATAGGTTACCAAGGTTCATTGGTGATAAGTCAGAATTAGCCAATAGACATCTCCAAGAGTTTATAAATTTAATAGATGATTATGAGATTGATCACGACGATGTGATCATGAGACTATTTGTTTAGTCCTTCAGAGGAGATGCAAGAGAATGGTTATCTTATTTACCAGCCTCTTTCGTTCATTCATGGGAAGAGCTCAAAGCAGTGTTCATGGAACAGTTTGGAGAAAGGATTAACCCTGTTTTGGTAAGAAAAAGGTTCATGAACATGGAGAAAGGAAAAGATGAGTTAGTCCCATCTTTTAATCTCAAATTTTCAATGATCATAAGAGAGATCCTAGAGAACATAAGGCCAAATGATGTTGAATGTTTGGTTGTGTACCTTGGAATATTTGACAAAAGGATGAGTTATCTATTGAGGGATAAAGAACCTACAACCTTGCTCCAAGCATATCAGATGGCTTTTGATATTGAGAAAAATTTGAGGTTCTCAATGATGAAAGGACATAGGGTTGGGAGTGTTGGTCATCCTAACACACCTCAAGAAAATAGAACTCATGGATCAGATAATAATAGTTCTTGTCAAGAGGGTAATGATGTTGCTGCTCCAATAACTGTAATTAGTTTAAAATTTGCACAAAATATAGTGTCTCAAAATGAAGACACCTGTTGTATGAATGAGGACACTAACTATAATCAGTTTACAATCAGCACATGTGCAGATCCTTGCAGCAGTAATGAAGAGGAAGATACATGGTATGATGAACAAATGAGTATGCATGGTATTTTTTGTTGTAATACCTTGAATGCTGAAAAAATAGAAGAGATACAAGATATCTTTCCATGTCAAGTTTCTGTTAGTGAAAATAATACAAGTGTTGATGACATTCCTTTTGAAGATAGTGAACAAGACATTGAAGATGAAAGTTCAAGAACCTACTCTGAGGAATCTGAGCATGGTTTGTGTAGTGATAAGTCATCTTGTGATGGAGATGCTAATGAAGGTCAAATTAATTACTCTTCTGCTGACTATGAATGTCTTTATAATGATGAAGAAGGTAATGAACCTATTTATGCTTTTGCTGCTCATGACTATTTATGTGAAACAAAGATGGAAACAATTTCAGATGTGTGGCATATCACATTATGTAATGAAACTACTGGTTGTTCTAGTGATGAGATCATAGAGGGGGTCCATCTGCAGTGCTATGGTTCTGATGAATTTGGTAATTTGTTTGATGAAAAAGGTGATGGTGAGATAATGAATTCATCATTCAATGTGTTAGAACCATGTAATCCTATTTACAATATTACCAAGGTTGAAAATCATGTTGATTTTTCTTATGCTGGCCATACTAGCCTGAATGAAGTAGACTTGAAAAGTTTTATATCAGGTGAGGATGATGATAGTATGCAAGATGTGGAGGACATGGTTTCACTCCCAGATTATGTGGATATGGCAGAAATGTTAGATGTCTATATTGAACAATCTGAGGATGGGAATGAATTTGAAGATGTGTCTACCTGCTCTTCTTGTGATTGCAATGATGAATTGAAGGATTTGAACTTTCATGCTGAGGAGGCTGAGACTCTTGACTCAGAAATAAATATAATGGAGAATCCATTGTTTGATGAGCCTCCATCTTCATCGGAGATGAGAAATGATGAAACCTATTGGTGGAGAAATAATCCACTCTTTGTTGAGAGTTCCAATGATGCATTTCACACATGGTTGGAATGTGGTCTCGAGCAAGGAAATGAACAATTTGATGAACTCCTTGAGGGGACCTCTTATGACTGTTTTACATTTGAAACAGGTGTTGTAGGTAAGGTTGAACATCCTAGTGTCAGTTACTTGGAGGAGTTTGAATTTTTTTAGTTTCCAGTTCAGCTGGAAAGTATTTTTATAGAACATGACAATGAGATGAATAACATGAAATGTTATTTTCAATCTGAGCATATTACATATGATGAACATAACACACATGTCATGTGATGATGTAAGCTTGCAATTTGTGACTGATTATGCAATGAAGAATGACAGATATTGTAGTGGCAGTGTGTGTAATCAGGTGAATTTTAGTGGTCACCACATTTTTCTGCTTATAAGAAAGTCACATATATTGTTCTAGTTTGATAGATGCAAGCATGATTTGAGAGATATCAGCTCTTTTAATAGATTGGTATTTTACAAAGGTAAATTTTGATCCTCATTTTTTCATTTGGTGACCTGGGGTCATCAAATGAAATTGAAAAAACAAAGTTGCATCGAGGAGCAGTTTGAAGGTACCTGTTGAATTCAGCTTTTGGTCTACTCTCCCCAAAGATCTAGGATCTTGCTATGCCCATAGGGGGCATACATCCCCAGTTAGATCCACTATTGGCACTCTCAAATTTTACAAATTTGAGATGCCTATTTCAAAATTTTGCTTCTGCAGTTTCAAAAGTGCACCTAATGAATTAGTCCTGACTTAGCCGCTTTGGAGGCTTATATTTTAAAGCCCGTTGATTTTCGTACAAAACCTAGTTGCAAACATATTCAGTTGACCTATGTGAGAAGGCATGTAAAATTTTAGCTCCCCATGATAAGTTTTGACAGAGCTTCAAAAACTGAAGATGAAGGGTTTTTGCACTATTTTGTTGTTTGCAGATTGTCGGTTGTGAAACAGCTTCCTGTTTGAGATTGGTTTTCGCATCTAGTTCACTGTCATGTTAGAAAAAGTGTTGTTCCACATTACCCATACCTAAATGATCTCAAATGTTAGTTTGTAGAACTTCATGATCTGATTTTCTATTTTTAGCAGATCGAAACAAAATGCAATTTGTTCTGTTTTACGGCTGCATTCCTGACAACCTTTCTGAAAGACCAACTTCGACTGTCAGTATCTTTTGATCGGTGATGATTCAAGATAATTCCTTTTGAACACATGCTTAGGGTACCTTAATGATATTACATGTCTGATGGAGACTAGTCAAGGGTAGATTTGTTATTTTTACAAATGGGCAGTTGGATTAGTTTTAATTGGTGCAAAACGGTTGTTTCATAAAAGTTTAATCGGGAAACTTTGCCGATTAATATCTGGTTCCTCGTGATATTTTTCTCTGAGCCATCTTTTGCACTATAATTTTGGGTCAAATGGCTATGTGCTTGCAAGTTTTTATGGTTTCACGAGGTTGTTTGCCCAATTTTCAAGGTCGACTCTAGAGGCAACTTGGCCAGTTTTACACTTTTTCCAAATGGGACAGAAAATAGTTTCTGATGAAGACCCAGTTTGTTTTCCAACTTCAGAAGTATTCAAAAGGTAGTATCAGACTGTTTGAGGGTAAAACTTGTTTGAAATCAAAAAAAAAATTTAGCCGGACCCACATGGGGCCCGACATGCTTTCTACTTTTGTGAAATTGTTTGCCTTCAAGTTTTCAAATGTGTAGTGAGAACTACCTTTCAGATGTGGAAATAGCATCATAAGATGAAGGAAAGTACAATACTAGATATGGAGGGTATTGGAGCAAAGTGTGGGCAACAATCAATATTATGTGGATGGAGTAACTTTGTTAAATGATGTATCTGTAAGTGCCTTGCTTGGCATACATATATATGTTGGTGCTATGGCTCAACATGGAATTGAAAATAGAAATCTGATCAACCAAAACACAATGCAAATCCACACATCAGGGAAATGGAAAAAATTGTTGAAGAAATTGAAACGATAAAAGGAGATTGAGAATCTTTGGGAAAATAAGGGAATGCTGATGGGAACACCTTGAATTAAACCCTTAAAGATATGTTTTATCTTCCTATGCATATTCCATGCTTAGAGATGAACCCATAGAGCTCAACGTATATGGGAGAAGGCTCGAGGCTATTTCATGGAGTGAAGCTGGACCTTCATATTCCCCATTGTCCTTGATGCGCTAGATGAAGGACATCGAACACCATGGTTGCAAGGTATTTACAGATGGTTTGCTAAAAGTGCTTTAGAAGCTTTTATGCAAATACAACAAGCAGTTGGAGCAATGTACAAAGAAAATTGCAGAATACGCTAGCCAGAGGGATATTGGAATAAGCTAGTGATAAAGGGAGCATGAGTGGAATGCCATTATGGCTGCAAGCATAAAATATATTTGTTGAATAGGCTTTGGTAAGTCTCAAGCAAAATTGGAAGCATACATAAAGGTGTGCAAGCTTGGGAGAAGGTTTATGCAGTGGTGGAAGGAGCAGGGACATAGCTAGCAGTTGGAGGCATGATGCTGGGTGTGGCCAATAGTGGACAGGGGAACCATGCACTAGTGAGGAAGGCTTGCAGTCTGCCAGATGGGAAGACCAGTGGTGAGTGAGGCGCGACCAATACAAAGGGTAACCTGTAGTGAACAAAAGGCTCAGGAGACCCGCACCAAGCAAGAAGGGTACCGGCACCTAGGAAGAGAAGAAGGAGAAGACCAAAGGGGGTGTGGCCAAGCATGGAGAGCCTGTGCACATAAAGGAAACTAGCCCGCACCATGTAATGGATGTCACAAGGGAATAGCATAGGAAGGCCCGTGCCTGAGAAGAGGGAGAGGTGGATCTACCGTCAATATGGAGGACGCGAGCAGCAACGAAAGGAGCCGCCATTGCCAGGGATGAGCATAGGAGTTGCAAACACATGCGCATGAGGATTAGGGCATGTCAACCCATTCTCACAGACCTCATGAGACTTTTGGTAACTTTTCCAGATAAGTTGTGTGGTACGCGAGAACATGGCAGGAGCCCGGTTTTGAAAAATTTTAAAAATTTAATAAAGTTAAATTGTTTGTAATGGAAAATTTGGGTGGGCCCGGTGCAAAATTTTAATTCGTGAACAGGTGGTGGGGATAAAATTTAAATATTTACCCAAATAGTGCAAACGAGTGAATATTTAAAAGCCATGAGTGTTTTATTTTTTCAGGTGGAGTATTTTTATCCACAGTGGGTAAATGGAAAGTATTATTTTGAATGAAAATATAAAGTGCACGTGAGAATATATGGAGTGGAAATTTTTCAAGGTGGAGTAAAATAATATTCATTGTTGGGGATAATTTTATACATTAAGTAAAATATTCATTATGTTAAATATTTTATATTGTTGGGGGAACAAATGAATATGCAAAATATAAGTGCAACAAAGAGGTAAGAGGCAACTCCAGATATAAAGGTATTGCTCCAGCATTGTGAACATAAATAAAAGACAAGAATGAAAACATTTTGTGCACGGGAAATAAATTTTTGAGCAGCTGGATGAAATAAGAAGAATCTCCACATGGGCAGATTTTCTGTTGCTAGGCAATCATGAGTAGATACTGTTAGAAGGAATGTTTGTTGCTGCAAAGGAGAGAAGATATTATTTTCAAGTGTATCAATGGGAATGGAGCTGCCATGTGTCTGCAACAGATTCGAATTTAGGGCTGCTCCTATTTCCTTCTATTCTCTATATCTTCTTTTCTCTTCTCATTGTAAAGGGTTATGAGTTTTTGTATTGGGCTGGGTAGATAGAGGTTTGTTAAGTTTGAGTTATTTTTGAGTCTAGAAGGTGTAATTTCTGATTTTATGAGCAAATACAGCCAGTTTGTGCAAATAAATCATGAAATGTGTTTGCATTTTCATGAATATCTTCAATTTGTCTCCATACTTGTATAGTTAAATAATATGAATTCAATAATACAAAGTATTTTGAGTTATCATCTCAAATTTCATGAGATTGTGTTATTTGTTTATGGGTCTATTTCAAAGAAATGGTTAAATACTTTGACCAAATAATAGTGATTTCAAGTGTGCAGGTTGGATTTGATAAGGAGAGGTTGATTGATAATAGGAGTGGGATTGTTGGTGTAAGACACTAACAGTTGATGCAAAGCATCAACAATTTTAAATCCACTGGTTGAATGTCATTTGCTGATAAATTTATCTTATGTATTTGACTCCATGGCCCAGATTTGACACTGATTTATCTTGTAGCTTAATGCATCTCAAAAACAAATTTTAAATGTAAAATCATTCTTGTTCTTATTGGTTGGACTGTTGAGTGTCCCACTTTCCAATGGCTGAGAGATGGTTGAGTTATTAAGAATTTAGCCAAGTTCAAGGTAGTCAATGCTTCCCTTAGTGTTTTTTGGATTGGGAGTTATCTACTATAAAAAGCAATGTCAGTGTGTATGGTTAAATTAAGTTTTAAACATTGTATAGGTATACCCATCTTGGTCCTACAGAGCCAGAAGTGTAGGAGATGTCAGTCTTTGACTGGATCTTGTTAGTTGGCCACTAGTCTTTGTTTTTCTTCAATATAAAGGTTGGCTACCTCTTAGAGAATTACAAATCCTAGCTAGGTTCTTATTTTAAACAACAACACCTTCAGTTGTTGTTGATAGGGTATGGGTATAATTGGTATCCAGTCAAGTCAAATTATCTGCCTATGCTTGCAGGATTCTAAGGATATGAATTCTATGGTGGATTGGGGTAATATTGGAATCCATGTTGGGGCCGATACACATTTTGTTGGATTTTTTCTTGAGGATACATATTCTATTGTGGTATATGATGCTGCTAGTGTGGAACATGTTGCTGTCTTGGTGGTGGGTAATGTTTTGGGATATAGTTGGAATTTTGTGGTCCGGATCTTTGCATTGGCACATTAGGTTGATTATTTTGTTTTGATCTCCCCACTAGGTTGTAAGGGGCTTTTGATGTACCTAGAGCTCCTGTATTCTAAGCTGACCCCTATGAATTGACATTGCCTCCTTGCTTATGGGGAGGGACAAAATTTGGTGGTTTTGGTGCATAGATATTTAGTTGAGACATTTTTTGGTTTAGATCCTTACTTATTTGTATCAATTTCTCCCTTATTTTAAGTTCTTGTTCCTTCCATTCCACATGCAATTCTATCTCTCCATTATTCATTACATCATAATCAAGGACAAATTGATTGATGAATGCCTCTTGGATTTCATCCTCTTGTTGTGATGAGAACCTCTGGTCATACTCATTTTGTCTTCACCTTCTTTCTTCCTCACCATGTGCATTGAACTCAGTCATTTTATCAAGGTCTTATGTCCAGTGAAAAATAGGATGACCAGTATTTTATTTTTCACATGGGGTACAAGGATCTCTACATGGTTCATAATTATGATACTTTGATTCATGCAAGGGGTCAAAATTATTGTACAATGTAGGAGGTTTCTTTGGGACATTCTACTAATTACTAAATATAGTTTTTGGTTGTTTAGATGTTTCCTTATTATTATTTATATCATTTTTTGAAGGGGGAGATCCATGCTTGTCTATCCACCTTCCATTATTCTTTTTAGGAATTTATTGCTGCAGAGATCTCCTTCTTCTCATTTCGTAGGATGCCTTGATGCTCTGAACTCTAGAGTTTTTTCTTTTTGATGTGTACTTTAACTTCTGAGTAATAAAAAAGAGTCACCACCTACTTTTTCATAAGTAAGAAAGTTAAGATTTAGTTGAGTGTTGACTTATCCCAATGGAGTATTTTTTTTTAATTGTGTATGCTTATGAATCTATGGCAACAAAAGGCCTAGATTAAAAATTAATTACACTCCCCAATAGAGTCGCCAATCTGTTAGGTGTCAAAAGTGCAGTTTTTGAGCCTTAAGAGGGTGCCCGTCTCTTAGTACACTTTTGGCCAAAAAATGAGGGAACTATGATTGATCACCTCCAACTCTTTAGGCTATGCTAGACCTAGGTAGGTGTACCTAAGTGGTAAATCTGATTTGAAATCTTTACAATGATCTCTAACTTAGGTAATCTACAAACAATGGCACATGGGGGTGAAGTATATGCAAGTGTTGATTACTAATATGTACTGAGAGTGTTTGAATAATCAAGAGTGTGAATTGAACTAATATAAGTTGTTTTAAAACTGACCAATTCCTAATCTACTAGGTGAATGGAGTCAATGGATGGATGATGGAAATGGAGATAGATGTCTATGATAGGTAAACCTAATACTCATCTTAACTCTAACTGTTGGGAAATTTTAAATGTTTACACCTTGTGCAAATGTGTAGGGTTGTTTTTTATAGTACTCTTTTGTAATGATCCCAGTGTTATTCCCACAAATTACTGTGATGCTATAAAAGGATTTTTAATTATTAATCTAAGTGAAATCAATCAAATTAATTACATTAAAGGATTTTAATCCTTGAGGGAACAAATTAAATGAATTATCTGGAACAAATTTAATTCTCCCTCACAAAAACCTAATCAAAATAACCACACAATAATAGGAAATGTGTCCTGATAAATTTTGTAAATTTAAATAAATTGAAGAAACCACTTTGGAGACAACACAGTAACAAATAAGCATGAAAATCAACACAAAAATTGAACACCAAAATAAATCACCGATTATCAGCAATATTTTCCATTATATTGCTTCAAAATATATACATTTATAGAAGAAGTCTTTGATATGATATGGATGGGTGGAAATGTGCAATCTATCTTTTTACTAATGTTGAATATAATGGTATGAAATAGAATATGATAAGATGATGATATGATTGGCCTTGGTTTCCTATGTGTATAGGAAGCAACAAGCTTTAGGCCTTTTACAAATAGAGACAACCTTTCAAAACTACTTCTTTTACTAACAACTAATTAATTTTCATAATCAAAGAAATAAGAAGGCTTAAGAAATTTTAGATGTATATTTCCTTTAATCAACATAGAAAACCTATGATCATTGATTTGGAAAAGATTTCCTCTCCATGATAGTTGTCGAGATGCCCTCCTGGCAGTATAGCGGTGTACAATTTTACTCCTTTCTTATTTATTGCCTTACCACACTCCCTTGTATCTCCTTATGTAGGATAGTGGTATATACCACATTATTGCATTGCCTTATATTTCTCCCCACTTATTTTGTTTTGCTTCATACCCCTTTGATTGAATTTCCTTCTTCCAAAAGTCAAGTTCTCATATATTTACGGTTTTCCATTTCTTGAAGTTTTTCAACAACCTCGAGTTGTATGACACAAATAAATGAGATGAAATTTCATGAGCCTATACATGCCTAGACTATTAAATTTATTTATTTTCATTGACTAACTATACTATCTTGATATTTTGAAAAAGGGGGGAAAGCTGTCATTTTTACCTTGAAAAGTGGAACAATTGTTGTTGTCATCAAATGTGTGCGTTAGAGTAGACCCCTCTTTCCTATCGGAAGATCAAGTGATCGGTGCTTTTGAAGGATGGAACCATTTATGTGTGTTCAATATTATGCTAAAATTTTGATCAACCAATATTATGGACTTGTGAGGACCCCCTTTGATGGACTCTAAAGGAGTGACTAGTATCAAAGGTTGGACTATTGGGTCATCTGGGAATCGGGTTAAAATTAGGTTCGGATCCCACACGATATTATAGGCTAAAAATATGACTAAGGAAACTTTCTAATAACACAAAGGATGGGGCCCTTTTTTATGAAACAAAGACTTTGATGATAAAAACCATCGGGGATCGACCGATTAGATGTCCTATATGCTATGTGACCTAAACTAAGTTTCAATAATGAGTTGAAACTCAAAAAATTGATACTCATGAAGCTTCAAAAATTAAAGGGGTAATATCTACCTTGATTCTCTACTTTGTGATTTCCACTTATAATATTAGTGGCAGTATGGATCTTGTCATCCACAAATTATTTTACTTCATGTTAGACACAATGTAGAATCACTAGTAATGGATTTTTTGTGTGGGTTAAATATGAAATGAAAATAAAAGCCAGTGGATGTTTGAGGAGGAATTTTTTGTTCCAACAATATGTACAATAATCTCCCAAATTTCATCCCTAAGGAACACACATTTAGTTTTATCACACTATATTTGAGTGCATTTACAAAAGTATTGTCTTTTTTTTATTTCTTACAAGTTTATTGCCATGAGGTTGATTAAGAAGAAAATATAAAGTTATGTCCTACAAACCTAAATAAAAGAAAAGAAACATAAAATGAAACGCCCTTATGATGACCCCCTCTTTTTCAAAATTCGTTGAAAAAGAGAAAATTGACTACTCTTTTAAAATAATTAACTAAGGAAAAAGATAACCTCCCCCTCTTACAAGCTTTTCCTTTGCCAAATTTATTGCAAAATATTAAATGGGCTATTTTACAAATTTTTAACTAAGGAAAAAAGAAGACCCCCACTTTGCCAACATTTGGAAAAAAAACTCCCTCCTCTTTGACAAAAGTCAATATTTGATGGTTATCAATAAATTTTTTAGGTAATATTATCGTGGCATAAAATGTTGGGTAACATAGAAGATTGGTGGGAACTGAAACCACAAGTGGTGAGTGTAAGATGTTTGCAAGATTAAATAATATAACGGATTTTTTTTTTTAAACCCAAATGTTGTACAAAGACATTAAATATATGCACAAACCAAATATTAAACACTAAACAACATGCCAAATGCAATTTTAACTGAGACTTAGCCAAGTGGGTGTGAAGTTTTCAATGAGGCAACCAAAATGGAGGTTTGACTATTGTGTGGGGGATTTTTTAGTGGCAGTAACCAAAAAACTATACAAATAAACCAATAAAGGTGAATGAGGGATCACGTGGTGCTTGGAGTATTTGGAGCGGGCATATTCAAAGAGCCCATGAATCACAACTATCTCTAATGGCCTTACAAAGCTTAGCACCCACAAATTCTATATTTTTGGTGATCTATAACTAAGTATGCATGTCTCTCATGATGGCTAGGTTGGATCTATAAAGAGGATTCAAATAGAGAAAACATGGAAACACCCATGAATAGACTAAAATGCCAAATATTGTTGTGAAAATCCTCACATTACTAGTTTTTTTCATTGTTTTTGTGACTTGAGGATTGGTATAGGTAGGTATGGAGGCTATTCTTGTGGGAAGAGGAATTCGAGGTCCTCATTGGCTTGTGACATTTCTTTTTGGTAAAGGACCACTAGTGTTTGGGGGGAGTTCTTTTCCAAAGATTTGAACTATGTTTTTCACAAGGTCAAGCCATCTTTAATTTCAAGCATGCAGTTAATGTTGTCTATAATGGGTATGGTGGTATGTGAAACGTTTTCATTTTGCACTTGATCTTGTAGGTTTGCTAGGTCCTCATCAATTTGGATTATGTTTTCTTATGAGACACTATCATTCCTTGTTTGAACTTGCATACTACTTGAAGGCAAAGAGTTATTAAAGGTATTGTCCAGACCTAGTGTACTAGTGTCAATACTAGGAGTGAAAGAGCTTGAAAACCCAAGATCCACAATGATTGTGCTATCATGGGATGACATGAATCTTGAACTTTGTCTCACTATATTATTAGAAATAGGACACCAAATACTCATGAAAGGGATACTAAATGCGAGGTGAATGAAAATGCAATGTAAGCTAAGAACAATGAAAAGATTATAACAAAAAACTTGGGAACTAAAATAGAAAGGCAATAAGAGAAAATAGAAAATTAGAATCTGAACTTTGAATTCCAAAGAATGTAATGTAGAATATGTAGAGGGACTGATTCACCGAAGGTGGTGAATGAGTCCCAGTGATGATAATTTTCAAAATTTTCAAAAAAAATTAATTGAGTTTTATGCTTTTTATGTTTTCTGATATGTATCTAAGATGCAAATGCAAATTTTGATTGATTTTTAATGAAACAAGATGCAAAAATGCAAGCTAAATGACCATTCACTAATGCAAAATTTGAAACCCTAGAATACAAATTAACCAATGCAAATCCTAATGCAATGTTAATGCAAGCCAAATATAGGATGAAAATGAACTCCAAATCAAAAAAGAAGGTATTCTAAATGTAGGTTCACCAAAATGAAAGGAAGAAAATTGTGTTGCTTTTCTAGGGTTTAGGACCTAGAATGATAATTTTCATTAACTTTCACTCAAGAAAAAACCCTTGAGATCTCAATGAAAAAGAGAAATAGATCTTGCAAGAGGGTTTTTCTAGGGGTTGAATATGATCTAATAAGGGGTTCACTATGAAGTTTAGACTTGGAAAGTATAATAGAATGCAAGATGCAATAGAAAACCCTAATTGAATGAAAAGTACCACTAAATGACCTAGAAAAGTGAATAAAGAAAAACAAAAAACTACAAAATAGAATGTGTGCACCTAGAAAAATGGAGATGGAAAGATGAAGATATGAATCACTAGAAATTCTAATTTTATTGTTGATTGGGACTCATTCACAAAGATGGGTGAATCAGTCACATTTGTGGAAAACTACACAAGAGCTATTTTTGGACAAAAGGGTATTTGAATCTACAAATATCTCTTACAGAAAAATTCAATGGGAATCATTCGCCACTTTTGGAAAATCAATCCACTTCTTCTTTTTTAGGAATTCAAAATCTAGATCTGTGCCTCTCAGTCTACTTTGTTCTTCCTGATCGATTCATAAATCTAAAACTATAATTTTTGATCTATATGTGATCTCCAAGGTGCTCCAAGGCTTGACAACAACTTTGAAAACTTTGAATGATTTGAAAATTTTTCTCCAATCTTGCTCCCTAGGAAATCTACAACCTAGACCTACAAATCACACACAAATGAGAGGGGAAAATATTGTTGGGTTAGCGGATAGGGGTTTTCCTTGGTCAAACCCCTTGTTGGTAACTAAACCTTGAAATGAAAGTGATTAAGAATGTAGAATGATGAATGAATAAATTATGATGTTGCAACTCACCAAACCTTTCAATGAAGTGCTCCAAATATGCTTGATATGGCTACAATGGATGCAGTTCCTGATTTTTTCTTGAATGATGTTGATCTTCAATGAAACACTCGCTTGGATCGTAAACCCTACATCATAATTGTTAGCACAATAATGAAAATGACATATAAAATCCTTGACTTGCTGATTGATGCTTAAATGTTGCTATAAGATGCATGATAATCTTCCCTTGAATCCTCTTGAATGCTCTTGTGGACTCAATTTTCTATAAGGGTGAATACTTAAAGGATTTGGTGAAAATGAGTGAAAGAACCTTGTATTTATACTGAATTATAAAACAATTCTTGAAAATACAACACTACAAGGCAACATTAGATCTAGGAGAATAAAATCCCATAAAGAATTTGAATTAATTTTGATTTTGGGCCACATAGGACTCATTCTCCCAAGATGGTGAATGAGTCCCATCTGGCATTGTGTATGCGACCAAAAATCAAAAGTGCTCATAAATATGTGAAAACTAGTTCAGGGCCAAAAGATCCAAGTGGGACCCATTCACCCAAGGTGGTAAATGAGTCCCAAATCCCTAAATCTAGGCCACACAAGCCAGAAACACTTGAATTATAATTGGTTGGTGATAGGTGTCATGATTATCCTAAAAAAATATAGAATAAAAGAGGCTTGTGGATGAAAAATGGGGCCAATTAAAGCATAAGTGAAATGATGAAAATTATTGTTTTCCTTCTTTCTTTTCTAGGTTTTTTGACCTAGAAGGAAAGGGGCAATCTTAACACACCTCACTCAAGGACAAACCCTTGAGATTTAAATACAAAGGAGATTGAAATATTCCAAAGGGATTGTCCTAAAGACTAAATTAGATCTAATGAGGGGTTCACCACCAAGTTTAGACTTTAAAAAAAACCAATAATGTGCAAGATGTAAAAATACAAAACCCTAGTCCAATGCCAAAAAATTGAACATAAAAGAAGAAGGACAAGTAATGCACACCTAGGAACTTTGAGGTAACTTGAAATAGCTTTGAAACAATGAAATTTTTTACTTTTTGATCAATTGGGACTCATTTTCCAACTTGGGTGAATCAATCCCAAATCTAGGTTTTTGTTTGGAAGTCTATTTCAGGGAAAAGGTACTGGAATTTGCAAATATTTCTTACAAATAGCTATAGTGGGACTCATTCACCACTCTTGGTGAATCAATCTCAATCCACTTTTTCATAAATAGAAATTTTTGATCTGCACTTCAACACCTGCTCTTTCCTTCCAAATCAGGTTCTAGATCCAAATCTACGAAAACACCTACAAAATAGAATATAAACTTGATTTGGTAATGGGGGATTTGGCTCAGTCAAACCCCTAGTTCGGTAATTAAACCTTGATAGAAATAATGAAATTTTCATGAAAACCCTAGCCTTAAGTGTGTCTAAGACTAAGAAATTTGAAGCATGATGTAATCCTATTCTAAAATAAAAGAATATGATGCAAGAATGGAAAGATATAGATGAATGAGTCACTTGTGGTGATCTCTAATCACCCCAAATGAATCATAATGATGTTTGTACCTTCCTTAGGTTGAATGTAGAGTGATAATGTAGGATGTAATCACTTTGGAAAAAATTCTTTAGGCTTGGATTGATGGCTAGTTGCATCTCCCAAACCTAGAATCCATCATGATTTACCATAGACAACCATGATAAACCCTTGAAAATGCTATATATTGAATGAAAGTGAGCTTGAAGACCTACCAAAAAACTTGAATGCGGCTCCAAATCTTCAACTTTGTTGATTACTTCCTCTTGAATGCTCTTTTGAAGATTCTTGGATGCCTAGATCTTGAAAATTACTCTTGAAAATTCTTGCTCAAAGTGCTTAGAGATGATAAAAATGACTTAGAAAATTTCTTTTATAGGAATCAACACCTAATTGACCATTATTTAGATCTCAAATCTCGACATCCACCAAAAATTTGAATTAAATTAGTGAATTTCTCGCTGAAAATTAAAAAAGACCCCAAATGGGACTCATTCGCCACCCTTGGCGAATGGGTCTCACCTTAGATTTTTGATGTGGGTTTTCAGGATTTTTGGTGTTTTGCATGATTTTATAGGATTTTTAGATAAAATGATCCTCAAGATCTGAAATAGTGGGTCTAAAGGCCTATAAATGGTTATTTTAAAGGTTAATTAATGCAACGATCCCCAAATAGGTCCAAATTAAGTGTGAAATTGCCATGCTTTCAAGAGCGTAGAATTTTCTACACTACATTTAGCCCCCAAATTAGCACCCATATGACTATACATGCATATGCAAGCTAACGAAATCCAATAATAACCTATGTTTCATAAAAAGGATACTCATATAGGTTCAATCAAAATACGAGAGAATGAATCCCCCACTATAGTCATCTGCAAAACTACAACATTAGGAACCGCATCCTACAACACAAATTCATTAGTTTCCCAGAAATACTTTTATCTAACTTCTTCTAGAAATCAAATTTGAGGGTAGATGTATGCCCCCCTTGATTCCGCTTGCTTGATGGAGGTGTAATCAAGGTAGCAATCTAGCCACATAGGGTTAGTCATATCATAGGGCATTTCCAAGTACCATGCCACATAATGATAGATGGTTGATGATGTCGAGCGTGGAATCACAATTTTGATTGAATAAATGATGTTGAAAATGGAGCTCTCTTGCACCTGCTGTGTTGATTTAAATGAAATTCACTTTTTAACTCCAATGTACTAAAACAACTCTAATTAACATACATAAGAGAAAAAAGTGGAGTAAATTCTTACTATCTTTTCATTTACCTTTTTGTATCTTGGATGTGTTTTAATAATAGTGAAAAATGCCTAGGAGATGAGATTATAGGCCTGCAAGACTGGATGTGCTATGGGAACAGGTGGCACACAATGAGCATCAACATGAGGTGAGTTGATTGTTTTTCCCTAGTTTAGTCCTTACAAAATTATCTTATGTTTTTTATGCATTTCTACATTAATTTAGGGCCTTGGAAAAAAGTTCGCAAAGTGTCCCCTTTTCTTGCAAAGTGTCTCTTTTGTTTGACAATTGTCCCACTTTTTCGTGAAGTGAATTATTTCTTCTAGAAGTGTCCCAAAAGGGGTCTAAAATGTCTAGGACCTATAAGAAAGCATAGTAGAATAACTTTAGTACACTTTTATTGTTTTTGATGTGAAAAAAATTTAGAGTTCAGACTGCTTATAGGACATATTTTAGAATTTATCCTAGGTTCCCACCCATTCGTGCCAACGTCTAGCTGTTAGGCAGATTAGTCTTCTAAAATTTTTAGCCCCTAATCCTCCAATGGAGGAAACATGTTGGCAAAACAAGGATAGACAACTGAGATGGGGGGGTGAATCATTTGTTACCAAAATCAAACTTATACAACATTAATCAACCTTATATCATAGATCTAAGAATTAACAATATAAGCATTAAATCAACAACACATCAGAGACACATGAACACCAATATTTTATACGTGGAAACCTTGTTACGGGAAAAACCATGGTGGATGTTAGTCCACAAGATTATGCCCTGTTAGAAGTATAATGAAGAATAAAAATGGAATGCACTTGCATTTAGGCACACTGCCTAGAGCACACTGCTCAAAGGGAAGGCTCACTACCTTAGATACAGTAATTAGATTGAATCCATTTGATGAAGTTGACCTAAGAAATTAGCTTCTACAAAAGCCTGATTACAGTTCTAGTTATGTGCAAAAAGACTTCTTCAAACTCTTCCACCCTTTGCTCTGAATGATTTGACCTTTATTCACACTTCTACATCACTTGTACACTTAAGCACTTCTCTAAATGAGGAAAATAATCTCATATATATATCTACTACATGGATTTATAATCACTATTTAGTCAGCCACAAATAAAGAATGAATTACAACTATAGGCCTTGATACATGAACAAATTGCAATGTGCACTGACAAAAGTTGGTCATAACATAGTGAGTACCCAAATAGATACCTCCAAACATGCCAAACAATAAAATATTAATCCTCATGGATCCACAACATGCACACATCAGAAGAATCTTCGATCATGAACACTTCAATCAATGTAGACATACAACAAGGATAGAGCATGATCTAGACTCATCCATGAATGTCATAGGTACATGTGCAGCACATGAAATTACCAAAATCTCATCTGCTTCAACCAAGAACATGATCTACAAAAACTAAGTAACTGTAGGCACACAGATCTTTATGCAGACCTCTGAAACTTTCAACAACATACTAGAAAGCTTTAGAAGAAAACCCTTTGAAGCACACCTTCAGATCTTCAACACATAGAGCTTTACAACATTCTAACCTTCTAAGCTCCACTAGCTTCATGTACTATATTTTTTACAATTTTCTTAATCTCCTCGACATATACAACATTAAGTAGATTCAATTCTAATAATGTTGAACTCAATGAGAACCACATATCAGCAACATAACCACAACATCCAAAAATATCCCCCTTTGGCATTGATGGCAACACATGATGTGAAAAATAAAACCATCAACCCAACTAACTATTTTTCAACAATCTCCCCATGAGATTGTGCACTCTTTCCTATTTCCTTCATTGCTTTTCTTTCCCACATTTTTCACATTGTTTATCTCCCCCTTTGAAATCAATGGAAAAGGTACACATGCTCTGATCACAAATTTGAATCATCTGAATACTCCCCCTGAGTAGAAGCCACCACAACATCAATCCAGAATGAGATATGGCTATGAATTCATAGACTGATGCAAATAATTGCATCTTAGTTCTGATCAAGAGGGGAAACCACCCCTAAATTGCCTCTGAGGTACTAAAAATAATCCTTAAGCTATAGCTTAGTAAAGATATCTACAATTTTCTCTTTGGTAGTTATGTACTCCAGTCTAACTTCTTTGTCACTTACTTTATCTCTCAAGAAGTGATACTTGATGGATATATGATTTTTCTTTGAATGCAACACTAGATTCTTAGAAATGTTAATGGGAGTTGAATTTTCACAGAATATGGCAACAGGTTCTTCGTACTCAATTCTGACATCTCTCAACATTTGTTTCATCCACAATACTTGGGTACAACTATTTGCAACAACAATGTACTATGCCTTAGTAGTAGATAATGAAACCGAGTTCTGCTTTATTGCTTAACCAACATACCAACTTCTTACCTAAGAAAAATGCACCACCACTATTATTCTTTATGTCATCTACATCTCCTTCCCAATCAACATTAGTAAAAGCACTCAGAGTAAGATCATCATCCTTAGGACACCAAAGACCAAGATCAACTGTCGCTTTTAGATATTTGAATATTCTTTTTACAACAGTCACATGGGACTCTTTAGGATCAACTTGAAATCGAGCAACCATGCACACAACATTCACTATATCTAGCCTAGTCTGAGTCAAATAGAGTAATCCACCAATCATTGACATATATCTTGTCTAATTTTCTTTAGGAGAATCATCTTTCTATGTAAGTTTGCATCCAGTCACCATAGGTATACCAACTAGTTTTGAATCTTCAATGCCAAACTTGTTGAGCAACTCTTTCACATACTTAGATTGAGATACAAAGATTCCATCATCTAACTAAGTGATTTGCAGTCCCAAAAATAATTTCAACTCTCCAATCATTGACATTTCAAATTCACTTTTAATTTCATAAGACAACTTAATACACAAATAATCATCACCTTCAAAAATAATATCATCAACAAAGACTTCAATGATCAATTCTTTTCTCTAATCCAATTTGAAATACAGATTGTTGTTAGAAGTACCTTTATTGAATCCAAGTTTCAACAAGTAATTATCCAATCTAGCATACCAAGCTCTAGGAGCTTGCTTTAGTCCATAAAGAGCTTTCTTCAATCAACATTCCATGTCCTTTTCATCAGTCAATTAAAATCCATTTGGTTGTTAAACATAAACTTCTTCTTCTAGTTTACCATTTAGAAATGCTAACTTTACATCCATCTGATAAACTTTGTAATTCTTGAAAGTAGCATAAGAAATAAGTAATCTAACAACTTCAATTCTAGCAACAGGATAAAAAGTTTCTTAAAAATAAATACCTTCCATTTGTGAGTATCGTTTGCAAACCAATCTTGCTTTGTTTCTGACCACATCACCTTATTCATTCAGCTTATTCTAAAACACCCACTTGGTTCCAAAATAATTTTTGTTTTGAGGTCTAGGAACAAGAACCCATGTATCATTTTTTTGTATCTATAATAGTTCGTCTTTCATGGCTTACACATTTCACTGATATTTCTAGGCTCAACTTTAGAGATTAGACAATATTCTTCAAGAGTTCTTCTTCTAGTTTGCACACCTTTTCTCTTGTCTCCTATGATTTGACTATCAAAATGATTTTGTCTTATATATTTAGTAGTTTTGAGATTTTCTCTTACCTCTTGTTATTGTGTTCTTTCTTTTGCACTTTTGCTATTTTCTACTTCTTGATTCCCTTGGTTCACCAGAACAATTTGAAGTTGATTATGTGCATGAAAATTACTTTCATTATTAGTACCATCATGTTGATCATCTGGAAAATAACCACTAGATCTGGATGATTTACCAATGTCTTCATCAACCTTGACATTTTCACTTTCAACTATTTTCTTTAGCCTTCTATTAAAGCACCAGTAAGCTTTGCTTTTAGTAGAGTATCCAAAAAATATTCCTTCATCACTTCTACCATCAAACTCACCTATATCATCATCTCTCTTGGTGTAGCATTTGCTTCCAAAGATTTTGAAGTACTTGATAGTAGGCTTATAACCAAACCATAGCTCAAAAGGTGTCTTACCAGAATTACAGTTGACATTCAGACTATCAATGGTGTACACAGTAGTACTTACAACTTCTCTCTAGTAGAAATGAGGAACATTTTCTTCCAACATCATGGTTCTAGTAGTGTCTAGAATGGTTATGTTCTTTCTTTCAACAACTCCATTTTGTTGAGGGCTTTGGGGAGCAGATAGTTGTCTTTGGATTCCATGCTCTTCACAAAATAATTGAATTCCCATGAAGTAAATTCACCACCTTTGTCTGACCTTAGACATTTTATCCTTTAACCTATCTCATTCTCTGCCATAGCTTTAAAACATTTGAACTTTTCTAATGCTTCATTTTTTTCTCTCAAGAAAGCAACCCATATTATTCTAGAATAATCATCAATGAGAAACGTAAAATACATTTCACCTTGTAGGCTTCTGATTCTGGAAGGACCACATACATCAGTATGTGTCAAATCTACTACTCCATTAGAACAATATTTTTTTCTCTAAAAATAATTTCTTGTTTGCTTTTCCATCAGACATTCCTTGCAGATAGTGTTAGTAGGCATCACCAACTTAGGTAAATCTCTAACTGCTTGAGTAGAGCTTATCTTGACAATGTTATCAAAGTTCACATGAAATAACCTCCTGTTCCATAACCAGCTTACATCAATTTGATAAATCAAACAAATTTCACTAGCAACACTCAATTGAAAGGTATTACCTTTTGTCTTTGTTCCTGAAGCAATTATATTTCCTAAACTTCCCAATATTCTACACTTACCATTCTTGAACTGCAGATTGTAACCTTTGTCTAACATCTGTCCAACACTCAACAAGTTACGCTTTAAGACTTCTACATAAAGAACATCATCAATATTGTGCTTACCACCAAAAGAAATAGTGCCTCTACCATGAATGACACCAGAAGTGTTGTCTCCAAACCTCACTACACCACCATCATAGTTTTCCAAGCTTACAAATTTTTTTTTGTTACTAGTCATATGATGTGAGCATCTGCTTTCAATCACCCACTCATCTTTCTCTTCAACTTTGGCTACAAGAGCTTTCTCAACATTCACATTACTAGCAAATTCAGTGGAAACCTGACCGTTTTCTTTGATAGCAATAAATACCCATCCATGTTCATTTCCAGTTTCTTTATCAAATTATTCATCAGTTACAACTTCTTTAGCATAATAGCACTTTTTTTGAGATCTAGTGTTCTCAGGTTTATACTTTGAAACTCTTTCAGGAAATCTAGATGCAAAATTACCTATCTTACTGCAAGAAAAAAATTTAATAGGTAACTTTCCTTTGTACTTACCATGACCTCTTGATTCTCTTTTCACAATCAATGCTTCTAGTTCTTCCAATTCCTTTTGTTAATCTTCAATTCGCTTCATCTCATTTTCATACTTGAATTTTCTCTTGGAACTTTCTCCTGAATCATATCTCTAGTTGCTTTTCTCAAATTCAGTAGCTTGGAAAGGAAATTTAGTCTTAGGAGAAAACTCGCCGAATTCACTCAATTCAAATGTAGCAAGTTTTCCAATCAACATGTCTTTTCTAATTTATGTCAATATCCTGAGTTCTTCAATAGCATGAGTGTTTGTCTTGTAAGAAGGGGGTAGAGATCTAATTATCTTAACCACAATTTAATTATCATCCAAGGTTCCACCGAAACATCTAATGTCTATCACCAATTCATTTATCTTATGTGAGAAGGAAAAGATGTTCTCATCTTCACTCATTTTCAAGATCTCCCATTTTCCTTTTAGACTTTGTAGCTTATCACTTTTCACTAGTGCATCTCATTCATACAATGTTTCCAGCTTTTTCCAAATATGGTATGCAATCTTCAATCCCATCACATTTGTCATCTTTGAATCTATCAAAGCACTCACTAGTGTTTCTACTACCCTGGTATTAATTTATGCTTCCTTGATCTTATCTTCGGAGGAGGAACCATTTTGAGGAATAGTATATGCAATTTGTGTCATCTACTAGAAAGGTTCACCAATGCACCTTAAATGACATTCCATCCTAGCTTTTCATAGAGAGAAGTTTGTACCCTCGAATCTAGGACTATCCTTTTTTAATGATGCCATCTCGGATCACCTCAATCTATTAAACTTCTTTTGGAGGAACTACCTCTAATACCAATTGTTGGAAAAACAAGGATAGACAACTGAGAGGGGGGGTGAATCAATTGTTACCAAAATAAAACTTATAAAACACTAATCAACCTTATATCATAGATCTAACAATTAACAGTGCAAGCATTAAATCAACAACACATTAGAGACACATGAACACTGAGATTTTATACTTGGAAAACCTGTTAGGAGAAAATCCAATGGATGTTAGTCCACAAGATTATACCCTATTAGAATTATAATGAAGAATAAAAAGGGAATGCACTTGCGTTCAGGTGCACTGCCTAGAGCACATTGCTCAAAGGGAAGGCTCACTACCTTACATATATTAATAATATTAAATCCATCTGATGAAGTTGAACTGAGAAATTAGCTTCTACAAAATCCTTATTACAGTTCCAATTAGGTGCACAAAAACTTCTTCAAACTCCTCCACCCTCTGCTCAAACTCTTCCACACTCTGATCTAAATGATTTGAACTTTATTCACATGTGTACATCACTTTTACACTTGAGCACTTCTCTAAATGAGGAAAACAATCTCATATATATATCTGCTACATTGATTTACAATCACTATTCAGTCAGCCACAAATAAAGAATGAATTACAATTGTTGGCCTTGATAAATGAAAAAATTACAATGCACACCAACATAAGTTAGTCACAACATAGTGAGGACCCAAAAAAACACCTCCAAACATGCCAAACAATAATATATTAATCCTCATGGATCCACAACATGCTAACATCATCATGTCGGCCAAGAACATGAAAACTCTGGCACACATCAGAAGAATCTTCGATCACAAACACTTCAATCAATGCAGATGTACAACAAGGATAGAGCACGATCTAGACTCATCCATGAACATCAGAAGTACATGCACAACACATGAAATTACGAAAATTTCATCTCCTTCAACCAAGAAGACCATCTATAGAAACTGAGTAACTATAGGCACACAGATCTTCATAACTTCCACAAATCTTTATGTGGACCTCTGAAACTTTCAAACAATAGACTAGAAAGCTTCAGCAAAAAACCCTTTGAAACTCACCTTCAGATCTTCAACACATAGAGATTTACAACATTCTAACCTTCTCAACTCCACTAGCTTTCTATACTATATTTTTTACAATTTTCTCAATCTCTTCGACATATACAACCTTAAGAAGATTCAATGCTAATAGTGTTGACATCAATGAAAACCACATATCAGTAACATAACCACAACATCCAATAAAATAGACTTCTTACAAGTTGTAGGATTATATTGGGCATACCTCATGCCCCCCATGAGGTACCATGATGCTATGTTGATGGCACTAGCAAAGCATTTGGATGTTGATTCATGCACATTCCATCTACCAACTGGCGAGATGGCGATCATGTTGGAGGATGTGCACTGGATACTCTGAGTTCCTCTTTGGGGTGAGCGAGTACATTTTTTAGTGGACTGGACCTTTGACAAGATGAAATATGACATACACTTTTTCCTAGATGGACCAGTACATGATGAGAGAGTGAGACCACAAATTGATTTGGCAATGTTATTATATTCATGGAACCCATTGGTTAGATAGATTATGATGCTGATAGTTGCACTATTAATCCTACCTAATGGTTCAAGAGCACATCTAGAGGGAGGAATAGTACACTTGATACGAGGGATGGAAGAGCATAGGGGCGCAACATCCTAGCACACTTATATTATGATCTTGGTCAATGTTTCTTTCAAGAGGTGGATAGTATGGTACACTATATGCTTCTATGGGTTTGGTACCTTGAGAATATTACTTATACCAGACCTATCAACTTCCCATGTCCGATAGTCTTGGGGTATCCTCAGGCCTTTAGCTATCCTCTATGATGGTTTTGCTAGTATGGTGATTTTTACTTCTGGAGATTCTGATTTGACTGATTGGAGGAGGATGTGATCGTTTGAAGACCTTATCAGCTTGTACTTCAGTAGCTAGATCACACTTGACAGATGAGGAGATTGTATCTTGATAGATTTTTTATTAGAATACATGATTATGTAGTGTGTCCTTTCTATTACGATCGTGCCATGCGGTAGTTTGGGTAGGTCCAAATAACACCTAGGGAACAACCATTTTTTAGGTGATGAGTGTAGAGTACCCCAGAGACCTGGTGATTATGTATGGTTCACTGTAGAGGATGTTTTCTATAGCCACTCCGAGTACTCAAATCACAATATGCCTCCAATCTCTAATGCAAATGATGTCAGTGCCATAGATGACTATGAGGAGTGGTGGATAGTTTCATGACTAGCTCCCATATTTTTGATGGAGGAGCCAATAGATGATGTAGGACCACTCCTAGATGAGTGAGATGAGGTAGAGGATAGGGCCAAGGATACACACTATAGGGTTGCAGATTATAGATGTCATAGATGAGGAGTATGATGAGACTGCAGATATTGAATATGATAGCCAAGAAAAAAGAGATGAGGAGGAGGATGAAGAGGAGGATGGAGAGGACAACTAGGACAATGAGAATGAGTAGCCCATGAGTGAGAGTGGTGAGGTAGTAGATGAGGATCTAGTGGGTCATGAGTAGCGAGATCCCTCTCTCATTCGTATAACTAGATCACGAGTAGTAGCTACAACAAGCACCAATATCCATAGTCATGGAGAGTCTCACACATCTTCCATGCCCCCTACACACAATGAGGATGATTTCACACTACCTACCAGAGAGATAGGTGATGATATTCTATTTACTATTACACTTTATACTTATGCTTATACTATATATATATATATATCTATATATATCATGATGTGTATTGATTATATCTATTTCTTCTATTTTGCAGGATCTGCGAGAGATTTTTGGGATCTTTATCGATAGGTGGCTACAGAGATAGTGCCCTCATCAGTTGATGAGGAGGCTTTAGACTTAGACTATGTGCCCCCACCCATTGTGGATTAGGACCCAAAGTCGTTCAGGCCATACATCAAACTATGGGCAGTGTATGAAAATTTGAGGAGGCACGTCTATCGAGTCGATGCTACCTTAGAGGCTCAGTCATGTCAGACCCAAGTAGAGTTTGAGAGACTACATTCAGAGGTAGTTAGGCTTTAGGTAGAGAGAGATTAGATAGTAGGGGAGCATCAAGAGGCCCTAGGATAGAAACAAGGCTTACAATTTTCTCTTATTACATTCAGCAAATTGTGATCACAATCGCACACCATCGTCTCCCAAAAAAATGCTACAAGAAAAATATGAGCACCAGGTCCTAAGGGATCTAGCACTCATAGACCTTAGTGGCATTATATATATATTTTGATGACATGTACACATCCTTTGATATATATATGAACATTTGGTGTTTTATTACTTGTATTTATGTGTTGAATGTTTAATGGCAATGTGATTAATTAAATAACATTTTTAAGATTATTTAATGAATGTCTCCATGATTTAACATGCTCTATGTGATCTAATAAAAACTTACACTAGTTTCTCTTAGATGCAACATTATGATTAAGTATGTTATGCTAAATTAAATACACCTATGATCTAATTAAAGAACATTAAATGCATATAAGGAACTAATCTAACACAACATACAGGATGAAGGTGAATAGTATGAAACCTAAAGTAATTAATTAAAATGAATTAAATCATCACTTTAGTATTCAAGACACACAAATAACTACCTTCCAAGAATGAAGCAATGCGAGAGAACGTAGAATATTATCCACTAACACTAACATCACTGCTTTATCATTCATACAATTTAGAAGGATTAGAAATAATATTGACACAAATTTGTTGCATTAATAGGGTGTTTGAGAGGTGTCCCATCCATTTCTATTAACGTGTATGCACCAAACCTATAACTTTTGTTAATTATGTTTAGGACTGAATTTTCCTTTTTGAGTTGGGTTAGCATTAACATTTTATTGATTTTCATACAAGACTAAGTAACCATTGTTGAATACCTAAGGGATGACATGATTATTATGAATGTGTTGTAATTGTTTATCATAAGCTTGAATATGCTCAAGAGAATTAATGTGTTGTTCATCAAGCATCTCAAGCTGGTGCAATCATTATTTTGTATAAGTGTTGTCATCAACAAGTCCTTGAAGAGAAATCCTTAATTTGGAAATTTCTTACTCCAATAATAGAATTGCTTCGGTACCATAGCCAAGGTTATAGGGTATTTTTCTAGTGGATGCTTTGATGTTGTTATGGTAAGCCCATAAAGCATATGTCAGTTGCGTATGTGAATCCTTGTTTTGTTTATTTACTATCTTCCTTGGGATTTTCTCAAGAGTTTTATTAGTTGATTTAGCTTGATCATTAGATTGTGGGTAGTAAGGTGTTGAAAAGCGATGTTGGATATTACATGTTTCAAGGAATTTCTTCACGTCATTATTATTAAATGGTGTCCCATTATTGAAAACTGATGCGGAAGGAAGTTTGAAGCAAGCAATAATGTGTTCCAATATGAAACAACACATTATATCAACAATTGTGGATCAAAGAGGAATAGCTTCTACCCATTTTGTAAAATAATTTGTTAGTGTGATTATAAACGTGTGTCCAATAGATGAAGGTGGTGAGATTTTTCTAATTAGATCCAATCCCCACACTGAGAATGGCCAAATAGGAATGTGGGTGCAAAGCTCAGAAGCAGGTGCACGCATGCATCAAATTGCTATGTTCCTAAAATCTGTGACATCTCTTAACATACTCAAAGGAATATTTTTTCATGTGTTTCCAATAATATCCCATGCGAATGAATTTTTTCACTATTTCCCTCCAAAATGACCTCAGCAGGCACTCACATGAGCTTCTTCGAGTGCTCTGGGGATTTTGGAGTCTTTAAGACATCTAAGTAAAATATCGTTAAGGATATTCTATATAATGTGTTGGTGAGGATGATGTACTTAGTTTCCAATTTTTGCAAGCAAGTTCAAATGTTCTCTATTGTTGGCTCGAGAATGGAAATACCTCTCAAATAATTAAATATTGTATTGTAGCATTCACTCAAGTCTCCCATGGTTACTATGAATAATTCTTTGATTTTACTCTTGATTTATGGTTTCATGATTGGGTGAACCATAAATGTGAAATCCTTTGAAGGATCTTGTGGTGATATAAGAGAATTTTCACTTGCTATAGCATCAACATGTCAATTATCCTTTCTAGGGATGTTGTGAATGGTAAATAATTCAAACTTATCTAATAAAATCATTGTGAGATACTTGTATTTTGATAATTTGGCATGCTTTGCTTGTATGTCCCATATATTTTCTTGATTATCAATTGCAAATCACCAAAGATCTTAATGTCTTTTGTGCCCATGATTAAAGTGGCACATAACCTAATGAGCAACACTTCATACTAAGCAGTGTTGTTTGTACATATGAAGTTTAACTGACACGATAATGGAATAGGCTTTCAGGCTGTGGGTGGAATTATTATAACCCCAGTGTTGGAGCTTGTTATACACTTAGATCCATAAAATTATAGTTCCCATGCATGAATTTTGACTATTTGCACATTATCATCAAGAAAAGAGTCATTGCTAGGAACTATTAAAGGAGGAGCATCAGACAATTGGTTGGTCAAGGCTTGACCCTTAATTGCTTTTTGTGAAACAAACTTAAATTCAAACTCAGTAAACAACATCACCCATTTAGCTAAACATCCTCATAAGTTTGTTTTATTGAAAAGATGTTTGAGAGGATCAAATTTCACCATTACTTGTATTTGGCATTCAATAAGTAATGTCTCAACTTACTCATAGTGAATACAAGAGCCAAACATTGTTTTTCTATTGTTGTGTATCATTTTTCATAATTGATCAAAGTTCATCTAATGTAATATATACGATGCTCTTTACCATTTTTATCTTGTTGAGCCAACAATGCTACGAAAGCATGGGTTGATGCAACTATATAAAGTATGAATGGTTTCTTTTGCATAGCAGGTTGTAGAACAGTTGGAGTTGCAAGGTATTTCTTCACACTATCAAAATCATTTTTACAATCCTCATTCCAATTAAAGTGCACATTATTTTTGAGGAGATTTTTAAATGGTAATGTTCGATTAGCTATTGATGCGACAAAATGACAGATACCTTGAATTATTCCTTTTAATGTGTGCAATTGAAATATTTTTTTAGGAGGTGGCATGTTGACTATAGCATCAATTTTCTTCATGTCCTTCTTGATGCCTATGTGAGATATGATAAAACCTAAAATTTTTCTGCTATCTACACCAAAGACACGCTTTTTTGGATTTAATCACATGTTGTATTTGTGCATCCCCTAAAACATTTTCTGAAGGACATTCATGTTGTCTTGTCTTGTTAATGATTTGGCTAGAATGTCATCAATATAGTCTTCCAAAATTGTATGTATGTAATCATGAAATATCAATGCCATCACTCGCTGATATGTTGCACCCACATTGTTCAATCCAAAAGGCATCATGACCCAGCAAAATGTTCCCCAAACAATTGTGAATGCTATTTTATATTGGTCTTGAGGGTTGATGAAGATTTTATTGTATCCAAAAAATTCATCCATGAATGACAAAAAAGCATGTCCCATAGTCGAGTCTAATATCATATCAATATTAGGAAGGGGAAAATCATCTTTTAAAGATGTCTTATTTAGATCACAGAAATATATACACATCCTAATACGATTGTCAAGTTTTACGACTATGACAATATTTGTGATACAATGACAATAATCTATAGGTCTTATGAAACTAGGGTCAAGGAGTTTTTTGAGTTCCCCTTTAACAAGAAAGGATATCTTAGGATTCATCTTTTGTATCTTTTGTCGAATCGGCTTAGCATTTTCAGCAAGGACTATGTTGTGTGTCACTATCTTAGCATCGATTCTTGGCATGTCTGAATATTTCCAAGCAAAAAGTTTCAGAAAGTCATGGAGTAACATTGTGTGATCCTCGTGTTCTTCATCATCAAGGCACTTCCCTATCTTATTGACTTTCTCCTTGTCGTTGATGTCCATTGGTATTCAATTGTGTTCCTTAACGGAAGTGCACTTGTCTTTAGAAATTCAGGGTTGTATTTTTCTATACTTATGTGCATCTCATTACTTTCATATTCTTCATCTTTTTTCTTGGTGCTAATCATAGCACATGTGACCTTTTTATTTTGAGGAATAGTAGGTGATTTTTCATAAAATCCTAGAATTTTCTTCAATGCATCATCATCTTCAAAGTATTCCCATGATGGTTCAGAATCCATATCAAGCAATTCAGGATGCCTCAATGTGAGGTTCACTTTCGGCTTGCACATAATAGTGTTGATGTTTAATGAAGGCCTCTTTGTTGCTTGCATAATATTAGAGGGACAATACCCTAATCCATTCTTCATCCCTTGTATGTTAGGCTCTATATGAACTCAAATGAATTGTTCTTTCTTTCCACATCCTTTACCATTGTATCCCAATTGTTTCACAAGTTCATAACCTCTCCCATAAAGTCTTTTCATTTCTTTCAGGTTTGGTGGTTGTTGATAATCTATCTCCTCAAAGCTTGTTGTGTAGCTTGTATATTCTTCAAGGGTAGATGAGTTTGATGTTTCTAGATTTCCTTCCAAGTTTTGAGTTGACAAGACCATTGGTTGATTTTTATTTTCATCTTCTTTTCTTGTGATTATGTATTCTCCCATAAATGAGGGTGTGAACTCCAAGGAACCCTAATCATCATCTAACCATTAAAACACTGTTTCCATTTATTGCTTGTCTTCTTTTAAAGGCTCTATGTTAGATGTTGGAATCAATGTGCTTAGAGGACCTTTTGTTCCTATTTTGACTTGTAAGCAACTTTTAGGCTCGGGGTCTATTTCAATTTGATATACCTTTTTTTCATAAACATACTTCATGATACAATGAATAGTCGAAGGCATCACATGCATCTCATAAATCCATGTTCTTCTGAGAAGAAGATTGTATGAAAGGTCATGAGGCATAACATGAATAGGATTTTGTAAGGTATCCTTTTTGACTGTAATAGGTAAAGTAATCACACCAAGCAGTTGCTTTCCTACATTTTCAAATCCTAAGATCGATAAAAGAGTCAAGTTCTACCTTTTATTTTTTGACACGCAATCTATCTAAGAGGTTCACATTGCACATGCTAAGGGTTGAGCCATTATCAATAAGACTCATTTGTATGCCTATTCTATTGAATTGGGCTATTATCATGAAGGCATCATTTTTCTTTCTCAATTCCAAAGGAGGTAGCTCATGTTGATGAAAGGTTATGTCTACATTAACTGTATTCGTTCCTTGTATGAGAGCTGCTACATCATTTTCATTTGTACCAAGCGGAACTACTATTTATTATAAAGATATTTGAAGCATAGTGTGGTAATTAGGTGAGTTTTTAATTAAGTACCATAGGGATATCTTTGCATGTGTATTCTTGAGTTGATAAATTATATTATAGGCCTTCTCACTATGCGAAGTTAATCGAGAAGCACTAGGAAAAATGGGATTAGGCAAAGGTAAGGGTGTCAGGGTTGGTTGTTGTGGTTGCAGATCATTTCTAGTGTTGTCTGTATGAGCAATGGTATTATGACTCAATTGCTAGAAGACATTATTCTTAGGTGGATAAAGAATATATTAAAGATTGTTTTTAGGTTGTGGTTTGTGCGAAGGTGGGTAAACGATGAGTTGAGGTTGAATCAAGTTAAGTTCTCTTAGTTCTAGTTTCTCATAAGGGTATGTACAGGATCATCATGGAAAAAATAGACCCTTAAGTGGCAAGAAAATCATAAAAATCAGACTTAGGAAACTTGACGTAAAAAATTGAATAAGTTATCTATATTATTTCAAAAATATGTAACAATAGAATCTATAGAAAATTGAATGTAGTTTCTAAAATACTAGGTTTTTAAAAAAAAAATATATCTATTTGGTGAAAATTTAAAATTTCAATGCAGTAGTACTTCAATTTCAGGGAAAAAATAAGAAGTAGGTGTGTGTCTGACCACCCTAACTACAATAAAATGATAATATATTTTTATAATATTTTATATATAAGTAGAGGACTCATGTCCTGATTTGATGCATATTTTTTTGTAACTTTTTTCCAAGTAAATAATTAATTATGAATATTTTATTACAACTTTTAAAAAATATAAAAAACTCGTATGTCTGACCACCTTAACTTGGTCAAAACTTCATGAAATTTTTTTTTTCTTTTCTTAATCCTATAGTATGCAAAGCATAGAATGTGACACATGTTATGGATTCAAAAAATGTGTTACCGCTTGAAAGCTATAGATGTTTTTCAATTAGCCTATCAATTAGGACTTTAGTCATACTTCAAATAGAAAATGAATAATAATTACTTATTAAATTCAAAGTAAAGCATAATTTATATTGGTGGAAATCTGAGAATATTCTTTAAAAACCCTTTTCATTTCATCAATTTTGGGTAAAAAACAAGTCGTCAGAGACATACTCATCATGTTGACACTTTTTGGCCCATCATGATCCTGCACATACCCATAACAAGCCTTCTTGGATGGACTTTGCAAGATTAAGTCCTCAAGGGATTCATCTAACATGTCAAAGTTATCACTAATAAAAGGCTTGAGAGTTAGGTGAACTTGGAAAGAGAGATTTGACATAGTCAAATAACTATACTTTCTCGAAGTTGCTTAGGTGTTTTGGTCTTTGTTTTTGGTTTTTCTTTTTGATCTATTTCTAGTGTAATCTAATCTAAATGTTGAAAACAAAAAATTCAAAAATCTAACTCTATCCACAATTTCAATGAATGTAAATGATGCTATTTCTAGTGATTGGAATATAATAGAAGGTAATTGAACTGAAACAAAAAAATAATAACAATAATTAGAAGTTTGAAAATTGGGAATTTAACTCTATAAATAGTACTTCAAAATTTGCACTGGGACTGAATCACCCAAGGTGGTGAATGAGTCCCAATAGGAATTTTTCTCCAAATTTTCCAAAAAAATCGTTTCCTTTTATGTTTTTTATTCTATATGATCTAGATATGAGATGAAAATGTAGATTTTGATTGAAATTAAATGCAAAAATGTAAGCTAAATGAGCTTTCATGAATGCAAAACTTGAAACCCTAGAATGTGAACTAACCAAGGAAAATCCTAATAAAATGTTAATGCAAGCCAAACTTAGGATGATGATGGACTCCAAATCAGTAAAGAAGGTATTCTAAATGCAGGTTCACCAAAATGAAATGATTAAAATTTTTGTTTTCCTTCTTTCACCTCTAGAGTTTTGGACCTAGAAGGAAATGGGCAATCTTCACACACTTCACTCAAGAACAAACTATTGAGATATCAATTCAAAGGAGATTAAAATCTTGCAAATGGACTGCCCTAAAGGCTGAATTAGATCTAATGAGGGGTAACTAACAAGTTTAAACTTGAAAGAAAACATTAATATGCAAGATGTAAAAATGAAAAACCCCAGTCCAATACAATGGCCTATGAAATGAATCATAAATGCAAACAAACAAAATAAAAAAGCAGAAGGACAAGGAATGTGCACCTGAAAATAATTGAGGTGACCGGAAACAACTCTAAAACACTAAAATTTGTCTTTTTGATCAACTGGGACTCATTCACCAACCTAGGCAAATCAGTCTCAGATCTAGGTTTTTCTTCAGAAGTTTGTTTCAGGGAAAAGGGTACTAGAATCTTAAAACAGTTCTGAGAAACAACTATAGTGGGACTCATTTGACACTCTTGGTGAATCAATCTTGTTCCACTTTTTTGGAAATTGAAAGTTCTCATCTACACATTAGTACCTCCTCTTCCTTTCCAAATCAAGTTTTGGATTTGAATCTATGAAAATACCTACAAAATAAAACATAAATTTGATTTGCTAATGGGGGGTTTTCCTTAGTCAAACCCCTAGTTTGTTATTTAAACCTTGATAGAAATAATGAAATTTACATGAAAACCCTAGCCTTAAGTGTGTCTAAGACTAAGAATTTTGAAGCATGATTCAACCCTATTCTAACATACAAGAATATGATGCAAGAATGGAAATATAGAGATGAATGAGCCACTTGTGGTGATCCCTAATCACCCAAAATTAATCCTAATGATTCTTATACATTCCTTAGGCTGAATGTAGAGTGATAATGGAGGATGGAATCACTTAGGAAACAAGTCTTTAGGCTTGTGTTGATGGCTAGTTGCATCTCCCTGACCTAGAATCCATCATGATTCACCATAGAAAACCATGATCAACCCTTGACAATGCTAGATATTGAATGAAAGTGAGCTTGAAGACCTACAAAAAAAATTTTAATGGGTGATCCCATAATAGTGGTTTACAATTTTTGGCCAAACTGGTCACTGAAATTATTATTTTTAACTAAATATTCACATTCGGGCATCTATAGCAGCTAAACCATGAGGAATTTGGAGATGATGCAAACTAGAGTCTCATCAAAATTTGTTTGTAGATTTTAAAAATATTTTTTTCAAAATTTTTGGAATCAAATTGTACTTCTTTTTCCATCTCCCACGAAAATTGGTTTTTTTCAAAAAACAACATTTTTAAAACGTGATGCACACCGTATAATGCATAAATTTTTTGTCTTGAAGGATAAAATTCTAATTCTTCCAAATTTAGATTTGTAACTCTGATACCTAGTGCTTCACTTGGTTGGATATTTTTTTATTGAAATTTTTTTCTTTAATCAAGTTTCGAAGTCAAACCAATTACAATTCATACACAGCGCAACCGTATAATGCATAACTTTTTTTTCTATATATCGAAATTCAATTTTTATTTTCTTTAGATCAAGGACTTCAATATCTAGTGCACTCATATTTTTTAAATTTCTTTTTTGGTAATTTTCTATTTTTCCACATGTGCAGAATAGAGACCTTCATTTTTGATGAAAAACCTATGTTTAATAAAACTAAAAAAACAAATACATAATAAAACCAAAACATATTAAAATTATATTCCTTGGATAGATCGTTCCAAGCAATACCTGATTCCAGTTGGATTTGTGAAGATTCCTCCATTTTTGTCCTCAACTCAAGCTTCAAAGGGCAAAAATCTACCAAAATTTGGTGGAAGAGGGGGGGAATGCAAAAAAAGGTGGGTTCGAGTGAACCCCCCTTCAAGTGAACCCCCCTTTACCCTTTTGAGAAAAAGGGGGTTCACTGAAACCCCCCTTATTTTTGAATTTTCCATTCATTTTCTTCAAGAAACATGGCATCATAGGGTTCGAGCAAACCCAACATGCAAAAGGGGGTTCGAGCGAACCCTTCTTTGGGTTTGTGTGAACCACCTAGTTTCCTCAAACCCCTTAAAACTTGAAATTTTGAATGTGTGAGAATTTTACATATTTCATTCCTCATCAAACTTGTAAACCACTATTATGGGTTTACCCTAATTCTACTACTCCATAGCTTCAACTTTCTTGATTACTTGCTCTTGAATGCTCTTGTGAAGATTCTTGAATGCCTACATCTTGAAAATTTCTCTTGAAAATTCTTGCTCAAAGTGCTTAGAGATTGTAAAAATGACTTAGAAACTTGCTTTTATAGGCATCAACACCTAATTGACTGCTATTTAGATCTCAAAGGCCGACATCCACCAAAAAATTGAACTAAATTGGTGAATTTCCCACTCAAAATTGAAAAATACCACAAATGGGATGCATTCACTACCCTTGGTGAATGGGTCTCACCTAAGGGAACTCATTTTGCTAGGGTAGTGAATGAGTCCCACCATAGCTTTTCGAGGTTGCTTTTTGGGATTTTTAGTATTTTACATGATTTTATAGGATTTTTAGTTAAAATGACCCTCGAGATCTAAAATAATGGGTCTTAGGGGCCTATAAATGATTATTTTAAAGGGTAATTAATGAAAGGATGCCAAAATGGGTCCAAATTAAGTGTGAAATTGCCTCATTTTCAAGAGTGTACAATTTTCTACACTAAATAAGAAATCCCAATTATTAATGACAAGCCTAGAGAAGTGTGAAAGTGTGTTACAACACTCCAAAGAAGGCAAGATTAAGATTAATTTTTATTAAAAGAAGGTTTATTAGGATGATAAGACCTTAGAAAAGTGTGAAAGTGAGTCACAACACTTTAGCAAGGTACCATTAAATCCATTAGTTCACAAGGGCTTGAGACCTAATGTGAATGTGTCAATCACATTACAACACTAAATCAAGGCAACATTAAGCCTAACTCACAAGGCAGGGCCAAACAAGTGTGAAAATGTCCCGACAAAATTTTCTAACATTACAACTACATTTAGCCCCCACTTTAGTGAGAGTATAAAATTTCACTCTAACTCACACTAATGAAAGGATAAGCCAAGATGGGTTGAATTAACCAAACAATTAAGAGATAGGAAAACATCGAATCTAGGGTATGTGCTAGCCCCCAAGCTCAAGATTCTATGACACCGAAAAAGAACACACACATAAAGTTCAATGCAACATAACAAAGCGCAAAGAATACATAATGAATATACAAAAAAAATGCAAACATAATGTAAATATTGACATGATTCCATCACAACAAAAAAAAATGTAGACACACAAAAGATACAAGGTAGAAACATAATAAACACAACACAAGAAATAACAATAATATATAAAAACATGATTAGTACACTAAAAAGGTTTTTAGTCAATAAGGTAAAGAGACATTGCTCTTAAATTTGTCTCAAATACCAAACATCATCCACTGAACATGGTGTTTTAAAAAATGGTGCTCTCATAGGGCCTAGCAAGTTGCATTATGCTAAAATCACTCAAAAGCTACATAGAGCTATTGGCTAGCAAGCTAAATTATGCTAGGTGTCCATACAATATGATGGGTTTCACAAGGCCAACAAGTTGCATTATACTAGTTTACTCATGAAACACATGACTCCATTGGTAAGAATTTTTTTTATGCTAGGTGGCCATGTAAAAATGCTCAAGTACATGAATCAACAAGTTTCACTATACAAACTTCATGGACTATTTTTCTAATCATGCCTTAGAGAGAACATAAAAGTTTAATGTCATAGGCGACCATTTAACATCACAGGGGGTGAATCATCTCAAAAGATGTACAAAATTTTAATATCTCAAGGGATGAATCACCTCAGGGGTTGTACAAAAGTTTACCATCACAATGTACGAATCACCTAAAGGGGTGTACAAAATTTTAATATCAAGAGGGATGAATCATAAAGCCACTCCACAGGGCTAATTTTATATAAGACCATCATGAAGGGTGCATATAAACAAAGTTTAAAGCCACACCTTATGGGATATCATGTATAATACCACCACTAAAGGGGTGTAACATGGAGATGCAAGGCCATACTTTAAGGGATATAATTCATTATACCACCACTAAAGGAGCATTGCATGGAGATGCAAAGCCACACTCTAGGGGATATCATGCATAATACATGCACTAAAAGGGAGTCACATGATTTATATTCTTTAAATTTTTCCCTAATAGATGGGGGAATATGCCCTACCTTAAAATATTAGTGTACTTGCTACACAAACTTGAAGGAAATAATGAAATAAAATAGGATCCTTTTAAAAATAATACACACCTTATGGAATTAGCTATCCTTTCCTCCCAAGTGTAAGGACAAGAATAACCATATGTGGATGTTGTCATGTTTCTCCTAGTTAAAGAAATATGACTGTACAATTATTTTTTTTGTCCCCATGCATCTCAATGAGCACCATATGATATTACAAATGTCAAATAGAAAGGAAAAAGACCATAGTAGTTAATTTATTATTTTGCATGGATCCACATAAATTCCATATAATTGAATTAACGATTGTAATTTTTTCTTTAAAGTGGAACATTCATAGGTAGAATGGTCAAACGTGTGATAATATCCATAAAAAGACAAGTTTTGATTTGTTTAATTTTTATATTTTACTTCACAAAGAGGTGGTGGGGTGATTAAATACCATTGTAAAAGTGTTCATAATGCATGTCATAGTTTATAGAAGCGATGTAGTGTGGGTAAGAAACCATCTCCAGTTGGACCATATGGTGGTGGTGAGGTAAAAGGTTGAGTAAATGTTTAATTTAAGAGTGGAGGGAATTGATAACCAATTCCTAATATTAAGTAATGTGGTGTTTCTTCTAATAGAGTGTTAATTTCATGTTCATTCTTTGTATCACAACCTTCTTTAGCAAGAATCTTAAATAAATGGCCATATCACTTTTCTAGGTCAATGGGTGTAGCACTAACTTTGTTTGCATAGGGGTGATGAATGTGTTTGGGAAATATTTTATCTTTATTACCATTGGCTAGAGAATTGGTACATAATAGGTGAGGGATGAATTGTAAAGGAGTGTCTTTATGGAAGCAATAAAACATGTCATGTGAAGGTATGGTAGGCTTTATAGAATTTTGGATAAGGTGAGTGGGAAAGGTCGCAAGATGGTATATGGGTTCTTCATGCTTGGACACTATGTTATAAGGATAATGTTGGTTATAAGGGTAGGTAAGGTGCTATTTGGTGATCTTTCAATGATCTCTTCTTATTCCACCACGATATCCTTACTATAAGGAATGCATTGTGAGAAAAGGATGCATGAGCTTCATAACTTGTTGGAGAAGCATTACCAAAGAAACAACATGAAACATAAACCAATGATTTCAAAGAGGACATAATTTTTCCAAATAACTTAGACATTATGAAATATTTTATTATATATATTGAGATAATGACTGATATATAACAATGAAAGTAGAAATTGGGCACACATTTGGATAGAAGACCTATAGAGATTACTGTCACTAACATCTAGTCCAAACAACCATGTACGGGCACTCAATGCCATAGACATGATGATTTATGATAAAAATATTTAAATATAAAAAATATTTTCAATTTTTGAGGACCCTAATTTATAGATTTTCAGGTCTATCAACAAACAAATTTTCTAAAAATGCACAAGATCTAAATTTTACTATATGTAATACATAATTATGCATGCAACTTTCAATTTTTGAAATAATTTAATGTGTTTTCAAGGTAATTTGTAAATTGTAAAATTTAGTAATCAATTCAATCTAGATTGACATATCTAGAATTTTAACTTAAAAAATGCCAAGAATAATGTAAATTTTCACTTTTTTAACAACATATGCATGCTTAAATCATAAAATTAAACTCTTTCCAACAGTTTTCAGGCATAAACATAACCTAATTAAAATTTTATACACCAATCATTAATTGGATCTATCTTTCAAAAACTTAAATTAACAATTATTTTATGTTTTGGATTAAAAATACTATGAATTTTTTTACTTTGTTAAAGATTTTATCACAATTTTCATACATAAATTGTAAATTCAATTTTTCGCAAGCTATATTAAGATTTCAACATGACCTAGATGAGATTACAGAAGGTTTTAAAATGCATAAATGTCAGGTTCACCAAAATGTGATGTGGGAAAAGTGGAACTAGGTTCTAAATCACACTTCTTCCAACATCACAAAGGAAATGACAAATTGATCTCAACACCTACTTGGCTACTAATCTCCATGGAAGAGCCACAATGGTAGATTGGGGTTTTACTCCTTTGGTTTGTGTGTTAATAATAATTAATTTAATTTTATAATGCAAAGATACACCTAGGTTAATGGTGAAAATACACTAAATTGCTATGATTTATGGAAAACATAGAATAGAGAGATAGAAACAAAATTCACAATAGAAGAGTGCAAACATAGAGGAACTTGGAATATAAATATACAATTTGAATGACTAGACAAGTGTGTCAGACACCCTAGACCTAGAAGTGGGTAATCAAAATTAGATTTCAAACTCCTATTGCTCCATGCCTATAAAATCTCTTTCTCTAGACTTACTATTAGAACTTTTTCTATTGCTTATAAAATATACTTTCTCTACTTTTTTATGTCTAGTTCTTGAATACTTGAATGGATTATTAGGTCTTCAATCCTCTCCATTTTTTCTTTAGATCTCTAACCTATAGAAAAGAAAGAGGGGAAAGAGTTGTTTCATACAAAGGATTTCCTAATTCAAACCCTATTTTTTATTTATACCTCTACAATGGCTATGATAATGTAAAATAGAGCTCACCCTCAGTCCAATAGAGGATAAATGATAAGCAAGTGAGAAATTGATAATTTATGAAACTTACCACTTATATTTGCACTCCTTAATGGACTGAAGGCATTGTGCTCATCACCTTGAAGCATAAATTTATTCTTGATTTGAATTCATGTAAGTGTTAGTACTCACAAAATAAATAGATATGAAAAATAAACAAACTCAGATGAAAAAATGATGCATTGCTAACATGATGCTTGAGTAAAATAATGCTACTATAATTATTCTCTTGACTACACTTAGGATGCTCAATTATACTCTAATTTTCCTTAGGTGTATTTAGGATTTCTTTTAAAAATATCTAGGCTTTGAAATAATGAAAAATAATTGTATCTATATGTAATTCTTTAATTTCTCATAAATTAATTACTGATTGATGAAAAATGAATTTAGACTTCTATATATTAAAATTACAACATCAAAATATTTTAATTGGGGCCAAAATAGGTTGGACAGGGGTGTGAAGCACACTAGTCTAGGCCTATTTTTTGGCCTTAAGCATTGGTAAATAAATTTTAAATCCTTAATCCCAATTAAACTTGATTTTCCAAAGATTATTATGAACTAGCAAATTTAATACATAATTGGGTCTGATCATGTGAGGGGGAGCTAAACCTAGCATGAAATTAGCAAGGGTGACAATTTATGATGCTACAAATCTATTCTTCATATTCCTTTGTTACTATAACAAGTTCACCCTTTTATTTTATTTCTTATATGGATGCCTAAAATTCTAAGTATCAATTTTCATAAGATGTAGGGAGACTTAAATAGCATGGTAAAACATCACTAACAAATTCATGGGTACATGATTAGATAAATTTCACATGGGTAGAAATATATAAATAATTTGAAGGAATGCCTAGAGGAGAACTATACACATTCCAATTATCCATGACTAATATATCACAATGCATGGTATAAACTTGATCATTTTACAAATCTATATGTTCATTTACAAAAATTAAACTATGATTCATGAATTCAGAGAAAACATTTTTAAATTTCAAAAATAGCCACTGATAAATTATAATAGAAATAAATTATATTCTTCTACACATCAAACTTCCCACTTATCTCAAAAAGGAAATCCTTGAATCACACTAATCTCCAAGGAAATAAAATAATTATAAGTTGAACTCGTTAGTAGATTCTTTAGTTGTATTCCAACCTGATTAAAACATATTCAAAGTTTCCAATCTATTAACACACACCAATAAATTTATCCTTGGTAATGGAACCATCTATTAGTACAAGTTACCAAGTAAGTAAACTCATCCAAGAAAATTAGAATCACAAAAACTATCTAGAAATTTCCAAGGTCTTCAAATTATACACTAGGTTCATAATTAAATAGAAATGGCTAAGACATTTTATCCTTAGAAAAAACATCATTATGTTGAGTTCCAAATCTGCTACTCCACAATCTTAGAACTGTTCCTTTCCTTTAAGGATAGGGATGTTTCATCAAGAAGGTAAAATAAAGGTTCATTTCTAGAGCATGGCGGGATAGATACCTAAAATTGAGAGTGGGTAACCTCTCTTGCACTTTGGACAAAACTTAAAACTAGGAGCGTATTCTAAAAAAATATTGAATAGGGTTTTAAACCAATTAAAATATGGTATGACTACAACAATCTATAGCTATGGATTCAAGGGGAATCCCTAAATATTATTAGTTGTCTTAGGAAGGGCTCTCCCTCATCATGGACTATTGAAAACTTAAATTTGGATGCATTTTCTTTATTGTAGGATTTTAATGATATTTACATTTCTCATGCCTTCCATGAGGCAAATCGGGTTGCTGACTGGGTGGTGAATCAAAGGGTGATGTCAACAAGGCATTGGAAGACAAATTATTTCCTTCCCTTTGAGTTATTTAATTTACTTAATGATGAAAAATATTAGCATGTTAATGTTATACTTCCTCTCAATGAAAGGCTTGTGTGGTTATCATGGTTTTATCTAGCTAATTGGAGAGTTAGCGTTGGTGAAGATTGTTGGAATTTGTGTGAATTCAAATCAGACATTTTTTAGTCTTTTCACCATTATTGTCTCAGTACTGCACTTGGCAAGCACACATTCTTTCTAGGTGTTTATTTTCCTCTTTGGTTAGTGTATTTTGGCATACAATTTTTTTTTTTGTCTACCTATGTGGAGCTTTCAATGATGGGTGGGGATAGATGCAAAATGGAACCTCTTTCCTGCAATGACTTCAAGGTGAATGCAGAGGTTTGGGAAATCTTGTAGAAGGGAGGGGTGAACCCTTTCATGGAGAGGTTGCATGGCTTTAAATCTAATGTTTCCAAGGAATTTGTCGAGGCTTGGCATAGTTGTGTCTTGAGTATGTCTGGTCAAGATACCACCATTAATGAAAATTTTATTATTGAGGTTACTCGGATGTCGATCAAAGGAAGAAAGTTTTATAGAGAAAAGCACTTGTCGGGCTCTGCTAGGTAGAATTTTGTATGGGATAGAGAGAACTAAAATGGTGAGGTTGGATTGTGGTGGGTATGATAGGTCTAAGATTAAACCTATATGGCAAGACATGGCTATGGCGTTAATGTGGTACTTCACTCTTGATGGAAGATACACAACTCTGTATGGTCACCACTTTGTTATTCTAAACCATTTCAGGCATGGTAAGCTCATATCCTTTCCCTTCTACCTATTTTTGTCACTTGAAGAGGGAATTGCGAGTTTTAGAAAGAATCCTAGAAACCCTTTTTTTCATGAGGGTTTGATGCTTCTCATAGTTGATTTCATTAAGGCTAATAGTATTGGTGAAACTCCTCACCCCGTTGAGAAATTGAAGAGGAAATGGAGTGGGAAATTTCAGATTGAGGAGGTTGTGGAGAGTGAGGGGATGAAAATGGAAATGCAGTTGGAGGCATGGTCTAATGGGTACAACACTGACCTAGACTACACACCCTCAAATGGTGGTAAGAAACCCTCTACTAGTAAGGATAAATCTTCCATCCCGCATGTTAAGAAAAAATTGAAGGAGGTTCATGAGGATGACATTGAAGAGGGGATATACAATGTAAATAAGGCTAAGTATCAAGGACTGGTGTGCTCTAAGTAGGTGGCGGAGAAGTGTCCAGATGTGGTAGAGGGTATCCTAGGTGATGAGATGATGAAAGTGGGATATTTGGAATCTGATTGTGGTGTTGATGGAGGGTCCCTTGTTACTAGTAAGGTGAAAAATATTTTTGATGTGGACGAGTCCATTCATGTGGTGACATCCAAAGATAAAGGTAAGTCAAAGGTTAATCCTGATGTTTTGCAGGATGAGGAACCCCCTATGAGCTCCCATCAGGGGAGGGTCATTTTTGGGGGCCATAGAATTTTTGCAAGCTTTAGGTATGGTCAAGGAAGGGGTGGAAATCTCTTTCAATTTAATGATGTAGCTTGTTTAGGGGGTGCAGGACCTCCACAACAAGCATAACATAATCGCTTGATGCAATATCTCCATGCTTCGTAGCCTCAAAGAGGACTCCATTTTTAGGTTGGCCAAATCATTGAATTCTAGTGTCAGATGTGTGGTGGATGAGTTGGCCAACCTAAAGAAAGAATATGGCCCGAGGTTTTCCTTGTTAGAAAATAATTACAAGCAATTGTGCAAGGAAATGGATATGATCATCAATCTTTGTAGGGAGAAATTGGAGTCTTTGGTGGATGATCTTATTTTCCTCAATGAGAAGGCCAAAGAATAGAGGGGTAGATCTCTCTTCAATGAGTAGGCAGATAAGGATTTGGGGGAAAGTGTTGACAAGGAGATGTAGGCCGCAAATATGGGTATAGGACCGAGTGTTTGCACATGGAGTAAAAAATGAAATGTAAATCGATACCTACATACGATGTGGAGGATGTAATAGAGTTACATAACAGGATGATCTCCAAGGATGTGGAAGTGGCTAGGATTCCTCAGGAACTTATCTAATGGTTGTATGTTTATTTTCCTTTGTTTGTTTTGTTTGTTGTTGCTTCGCAGTGATGGTGTGTTGATGTCTCTATAATTATCTTTTTTTTTAGTTTTTGGGGTTGGCAGCCTAATGTTTTACCTTTGCTGCCACTGTTCTTTTTTGGTCATGGTTTCAGGCACCCTTCAAAACCTATTTATTGTTAATAAAAAGTAATCTATAGCTATAGATAATATATACTTGAACCCTACATTTTTCACTATGTCAATATAAACTAGATATATAAAACCTCATATAAATAAGGGTATGTGCAAGATCATCATGGAAAAAACGGGCCCTTAAGTGGCAAAAAATTTACAAAAATCAAAGTTAGGCAACTTGACGTAAAATTTTGAATAAGTTGTGTATATTATTAAAAAAATATGTAAGAATAGAATCTGTAGAAAATTTAATTTAGTTTCTAAACTACTAAATTTATTTTCAAAAAAAAAAAATCTATTTGGTGAAATGTTTAAATTTCAATGCAGTAGTACTTGAATTTCAGGGAAAAAATAAGTAGGTGTCTCTCTGACCACCCTAACCACAATAAAATGATAATATTTTTCTATAATATTTTAGATATAAGTAGAGGACTCATGTCTTGATGTGATGCATATTTTTTTGTAATTTTTTTCCAAGTAAATAATTAATGATGATTTTTTATTAAAAATTTAAAAAAATATAAAAACTCTTATCTTTGACCACCTTAACTTGGTCAAAACTTCATGAAATTAATTTTATTTTTTTTAATCCTATAGTATGTGAAGCATAGAATGTGACACATATAATTTTACACATGTTTTAGATTCAAAAAATGTGGTATCGTTTAAAAGCTATAGATGTTTATCAACTAGCCTATCAATTAGGACTTTATTCGTAATTAAAATAGAAAATGAATAATAATTATTTATTAAAATCAAAGTAAATCATAATTTATATTGGTGGAACACTGATAATATCCTTTAAAAACCCTTTTTGTTTCATCAATTTTGGGTAAAAAAGGGTCATCAGCCACATACCCATCATATCGCCACTTTTTGGCCCATCATGATCCTGCACATACCCACAATAAGACACCTCATCCATGCACATATAGATAAAAATATATTTTAATCCATTTAGATTATTTAATTTAATATTTTCCGCAATGGTAAGGTGTAAACATGTATGACATAATTATTTCATGATTTGGCTACTTGGGTTCCTTGAGATTATTCAAATGTTTGTAATAGTCAATCATGAATAATATGCATATTATAATCTACTCCTACTTATACCATGGATGGAGAGTGTTTAAATTAATAATTTACCATTCACCAATATGGAGTAGTGCCTACTCAATTAGGCGATAGAGTCATGAACAATAAAGAGGAAATAGATACCATCAAGTAAAGAAATAATATAATTAGATTTCATTTATATAAAAACAAATTATTGTATCATATATAATAGAAAACTTAGTAATCCATCACATAATTACAATAATCTATATGAAAAAATTGAAATACCAATACAAATAATTTGTAATCCATTATCAATTGGAAAAAATTACAAACCTATGCAATGTAATTTTGTAATATTACTTAGCCAATGTATGACTGGATAATTTTCAGCTTGAACCAAACATATAGATAAATGTGAATCAACATCCAAACTTTAATTGGACTCACAAACATAAACTAGGAATGATCCAACCACTTTGTTAGCACCAAGAAAAAATAAATGGAATGCCTTTTTATAAGAAAGCTACACTATTTAAATTTTAAGTGATATATTCATAATCTTACTTTTCTGCCACAACATATCATGATGACTATCCTTGTCTTTTTTGATCATCCTACTACTAGTTTCTCAATGATGTCCTGACATCAGGATTTAGAGGAGCAACAATGTAGTACGATGATCATATTTTATTTTGTGACTGTCTTGTGGCTAGTTCCTCGAGGATGTCCTAACTTCAAGATAGACAGGATCAACAACATTTCGTGATTAGTCTTGTCTATTTGTGGTTGGTTATGAAAAAATGACCGGGGCCACGGGGCTTCTATTATGATTCATGATCATCCTTGTTTGCAACCATGTATCTTGCAAGTGGATGACCTTGCACACTTTGGTCTATGTCATACCCTGGTGTTTGTTGTCCATTTGTGTCATTTTTACCACCCAATGATGATTCGAGCAATGCCTATCAGTACTTTGGAAAATGTTGAAGGATTCCTTTTTCCACAGTAACATGCATTTCCTTCGCCACACTAAAATCCCTGTCTTCCATGCTAATGTTTCTTTTATTCCTTCACTCTCTAGTATTCTCATCCATTTCAAGAGCACACTCATGTTCTCTGAGCCCGATTGTCCTCTCGAGGGGGCATACTGCTACCTCCACGTGATTCTTCCTCATCCTATTTTGCACTGGGCCATATTTTTGACTTATTTTCTTTGTCATAATGCGGTAAATTGCATTATGACAAAGAGGGGAAAAATGTAGACACATAAAGTTGACCTAGACCTGCAAACTCAATTTTTCTCCATAATTCTTCTAAACATAATTAAAATATTTAATTATGTCCCTTTATCCAAATTCATCTATTAATTCAATAATTCTTAATTATTTAATTAATTCACATCTCTTATTCTTCTTGACTATTTAAATAAATAAATCATATTTATTTTATTTAAATATGCTACTAATTCCTAATGTCTTCTTTAATTAAATAAATTATTAAATTAATTTAATTAGTCCATCATTTCTTCTTTGATTATTTAAATAAATAAAATTTATTTATTTGAATGTGTCCATAATGCTAATGTCTTTTAATAATTAAATAAATCCCCCATACTTTATTTAATTATTGGTCCACTTCCTCCATAATTAAATAATTGAAATTAATTATTTAATTGTCTTATTTAATTCTCCTCCAAATTTAAATAAAAAATATTTATTTGAATTTCCCTCTTTCTAAGTAAATAATTTTAAATTATTATTTACTGTCACATGGCCCCACCACTTTTGAATTAAATTAATTTTTAATTTAAAAGGTCCACATCACCTCTTGTGGGAATTAATTTTAAATTTCTATTTTAATTCCCCACTTTCATTTTTTTTGTGCCACATCTTCTTGTCACATGCATCCTCCACCATTGATTTGATTTTTCTAAAATCAACTCTTAGCCCTTCATTTCAAATTTGACCTAATGTTTCCCTAACCCTAATCAGGGATTGTCACATGCTTTTATGGCCTTTGATATTAGGGCATCTTCCATATTTTAATCTTGTCCCTCCATTCAAAATTGGCCTTTCTATAAAATGGCAATTTTGGTCTCATTTTAACATCTCTCATATACATCTCTTAATCTCTTAACCTCATGCAATCTTGCTTTAGGCACTCTTGACATCTTAGCATTTTGGCATCTTGGAATTTTGGAATAGCTTAGGCATACTTTGGTCTTTGCTTACTAGTTGCATAGTTGCATAGTGTAGCATTTTGATTCAAATCCTTCAATATTTGATTTGGTCTTGGCATAGTCATTGTTTCTCACACAAAATCTGAGGGTAAACTACATATTGCAGCAAATATAAAAGGTGTAATGGAGGTTAATCATGGAGGTTGAAGAATTTTTATGAACTCTTTCCTTTTGTTTCCATGTTTTTCTCCTATGTGCTTCATTATTTACTTTGGGTTTGGTTTATTATGCTTTAATCTACTAACCTAAATTTTACCCTTAGTTATAATGAGCATAGATGGTAAAGTATGTGCTACTAAAAGGGAATATGAAGCACATGTTTTGAAAACTTTTGGGATATTTTAATATGGGTCGTTGGTTATGTCAAAAAGTTATGGCCACAAGAAAGTAGTATTATATTAAGACATGGATATTTTGAAGGCATGACATTCAATCTCAGCCCTTCCCCATGTCCCCATTGCTTGGAGTTGTGCAAAAGTTAAGTCTCATGAGGGTGAGGGGAAGGTGACACATGGAGTCATCTAAAGAGCTAAAGGGATAGAGGAAAAGGTGAGGTTTTTTTAAAATTGGCTGAGGAAGCAGGAGGGCTAAAATAATGCAATATTTGAGCTATTTTCTTTTGGTACATGTTCCAAATTTGGGGATTTCTTTCAATTATTGTCATCCTTTCTATCATGGTTTTGTACACACAGGAAGGTAATATTGAATTGAGGCAAGGTACAGGCTGATGGTTTGAGATGAAATCATGGTTGTTCCCTATCACTCTATTGATCAAAAGGAACAAGTGGGTTATTTCCCACGAGTGAGTGAGAAAGCATGGCATGATAGCCTTTATTAATCACTAAGTAAGATTATCAGTAGTGTAGATAGAGTGGATGTCTATCCACATGGATTTTTTTTATTAGATAAAGGTAGCAAACATATGCAGATAAGCTTCCTCATAATTAATTAGCTGAATTGTAATTATCAGTTGATTTATCCCAACATTTGATCAACGACTGAGATTCAAAATCTAGTTGTGGATTGTCAACTCGCTTGCATAATTTTTCTTCAAGTATTAATGTTTGGAATGCTCAAATTGCTCAATACAATGAGGATTGATAGCCATATATTCTCTTCACAATTAAAATCAGAAGCTAAGAATTGACCTTAAGTGTGTAAAAAGGATGGTGTGAAGATTTGTGCTGAGGAAGTTGCAGAGATATTGTGATAGCTTATCTCAAGTAAGCAGGTTTTGATGCCTACTTTGTTCTAATTGTGTCTAGGTTAGTTTATTAAATCGTGTGGTAGTGAGGGTTTTATAAGTTTTCAATCTCTGTTTGAGTTGATAAGAATTGTGAGGGTTTGAGTGTTTTGTTATGAAAAAATCCTTTTAAGAACAAATTGGTAAAATTTTTGCCTATAATTCATGAGATGGGCGAGCCAAGTGAGTTTGTTAATCTAGTTAGAAGGTCTAGGATACTTAGTCTGGAAGAATATCGGGATGATGTTCCTACAACTGAAATTGGTGTACCTGGAGCTCCTACAACACCAAAGGGCAAGAGGATTGCTCATGCTAAAACTAAGAAGGGTGGTGTCAGGAGCACCTATCACTTGAGGAGCAGGGTTATTTCAAAAGAATTGGTCAAAGTTAGAAAGAAAGAATCAATCAAGCCTATTAAGGGAGCAATGAAGAAGAATACATATCAAAAGGCATACATGGGATGACGTAACTCTCCCATAAAAGTTTCAGATATCCCTTCAGGTGATGAAGGAGATACTGACCCAAAGTATGGCTAATAACTGCTCAATTTGGAGCCACAAGAGGATTATGATGAGGGAGGAGTAGTCACTTCTCTAGTTTCAACATGAACATGAAGCCGAAAAGCATACTCTGATGATGACAAATCAGAGTAGCATCTGGGCCTTGATTTTATTTTTTATGACACCATTGCCACTACAGTAGGATCATCCTCTTCAACAAGCATATAGTTTTTTGTTTTAATGTAGATGTGGCTACTCTTTTGGTTGGTGTAAAAGAGAGATGTTGGACTCCACTAGTTTGATGGTGTATTCCTTTTCTGGGTATTATGTGAGTTTTTCACTTGGGTGCTGAGGGAGAGTCTTCTTTGATCAGTGTGGACAAAGGATTTTGAAGCTACTACAACAACAAATGATGTCTTTTGGAAGGCTGGTTGGTCTACTTCTACTGATTGCGTGGAGTTTTTCCTTTTTTTTTTCCTCATTCTACAACAATTAAATGTAACTATCAGAGGAATCTCTTGAATTCAGGTGAGATTAAATGCCACATAAAAATGATACTATAATTATAATTTTGGCCTAATGTTTATCACTCCCATACCTCTATAAATGGGATTTCAAGGCCGGTTACAAGGGTTGGTTGGATAGTGGGTTGTTCTGGGATTAGTCACATAGGAAATTGTATAGGATACTGAATAGCTTAGTGATAAGTCTTAAGTTTGAGTCAGTCAACATGTACATGTAATCTTGATAGTAATACTAAAAATATAGAACAAAAATAGTTCAATTTTTACACCATTTTTCTCTCCTTGGTACTGGTTTTATATATTATGAATAATATAATCAAGGCTATTTTCTTTTTGGTAGAGGAAAAACTGGGTTTTACAGGGACCCGAAACCACAGATTTTACAAACAAGATAAAAATAAACCATCAGAGAACCCAAAGAAAGGAAGGCTACAAAATAGAAAAAGCAAAAAAGGATAGAAGCCACCAACCAAGAGCCAGCAAGAAGCCAACAATAAGCAAAACCAAAGCTAACCTAGATATTTTAAAGTCTCAGCAACCTCAACTTCGAGGTTGCACATATCCTGGGTCACCTTCTTCAAGTCTTAAATCTCTACTGTGAAGAATTTGTTTTCCTCTTTAGGTTGGCTCTTGTCCTCTTTGAGGGGCCAAAATCCTCCTTCTTACTTTTATTCTTGTTAGCTTCCAGATCCATAATCAGCAACCCCTGCTAGGTATTTTTCATTTTGTCCACCATAGCGCAAAAGATTGTAGCATTATGTTTCACAACTCTATGAATATGGTCCATGATAGTTTTCATAGTATCCCTAATCTTGCTAATTTCCTTTTCCAGGTACTTAACCTTTTTCTTGTGTTCTTCATCTTGTCTGTGAGCTCAACTGTTCTTTGAAAGCATTCAACCATTGCCATCTTCTCTTCCACAGTCCATAAAACCTAATTAAAATTTTGGGGAGCCACTTTATCTTCCATCACATCCAACTTTCTAGTGACCACCTTATTTTTTAAATTGAGGTCCTTTATCTCATGAAAGAACCACTTCATGATTTTGAAGTAGTCAATAGCACCATTTTTGGCAATAGCAAGTATATCATCAAGATATTCTTGGTCTGGTTTGAAGTAGTGGTCATCAGGATTGAGGTCACAAGGGAATTTTGGTCTATTCTCTCTTTCAATGGTAGGATAAGAGGTATAAGAGTCCTCAGTGGCTTTGGGAATAGTAGAGTTCTCATATGTATAATCCCCAAAATAAGAAACCATCTTATTCATGGGGGACTCCTTCATCTTGACATTATCCACCTAAGAAGTACCAATGGGGGTATTCGTAGGGCAATATTTTTTGTTTAAGGGCTTTCTCTGAAGGGTTTTCTTATTTTTCTTATTGGGTGGGGGGATGTCTTCCTTAGCCCACTCAGTGTCTGAGTCATATTTTCCCTCAGACATACTAGAATTAGTGTCATATCCTTCTGAGTTCGAGGTCGATAAAGGGTTAGACAAGGTCGACATATTTTAAAAATGCTCATGGATAAGCCGAATTAGGCCAGGATGTAGGACTAGATTCTTCTTAGGGTTTTTCCTATGTTCCTCAATACTATTATTCAAGCAAAATAACAGGTAATGAGGAAAGGATACCCTTACCTTATGTCAAAAATGATTAAGGAGGGAAAAATGGTAACCATAGACTATAGTAAATTTGTCATCCAGTGTAATGTACTCCATAAGAATTCTGAGCACCTCCCTCCATATCTTCTTGATCATCCTAGCATTGAAATAACTATTAGAGATGTTGACCAACTCCTTTCTTTCCTCATCAATATTGGGAAAAGTAATAGCAGCTTTGTCCAAAAAAATTTTGTCTCGATAGAACTTCACCTCCTCCATTGAGAGACTCATGATTTCCCCAATAAGAATCTCGTCCACCCTAGCCTTCCTCCCTGAGATAGTAATTTCACCACTCTTCTAGTGTTTAGCAAAATACTCAGTTATCTTAGGGTCAAGACCATGGAGCTTATCAATAAATGGTTGCAGCCCACCCCACTCAATTTGCATCCATACCTTCAAGTTTTAGTTATGCTTCACATAGCCAGTTGGCTCAACCCTTTTTCTGCTTCCTCCCATAGCCACAATACTCTTGTTCAAGTAGTTAACACAATGAAATAATAGACAAGAGAGTTCGCAGTAGACCCAAAGCACCCACAAAATGTGCCAGCCCTTAGCATCTGTCAAAATAATTATGGCACAACCATAGTATCAAATGATGTCGCAGTACCTGGCTTTATTATTTTTAATTGTTATTAAATGTGGTGCCTTTCCCATGAGTGATATCATAGTCTATTAAGGCTCTGACATCAGCTCCCAACTCATTAAAATTCTACCACATCACTTGCCCATTTTTCTTTAATCCCCTCATTAGCAAAATAGTCGGCCATGCTATTTGCTTCCCTATAGACATGGGATATTCTCACTTTTTTGAATTTGGATAAAATAGCCATAGCTTCATCTATGCAACATTTAATGTTCCATGAAGGGGGAGACTTGCTGAGGAGACATTCAATGATTTTTTTTGAGTCACCCTCAATCCATATATTTTTGAAATTCATTCTATTATCTATGTCATTAATCTAGAAAGCTCCAATGGCTTCAACTAAGTGATTAGTCTATACACCCAAGGAGATAGCAACCACTACAATCAACATGCCATTATGATCCCTTATCAAGGTTATTTTGTTTGTCTCTACCAATTTCTAGTGGATGTGTGGTTTGATTCTTTCTTATTAATTCAAAGGATTAATTCAAAATGCTTGAACATGGATATGAATTTATATTAAACTGAGTACTAGGAGGTTAGTGAGAAGAAAAGGTCAAGATATATGTTTAAATACTATAATGCAACATTTCAAAGCTTTATATAATGTCATATGTGAAAATTTTTATCAAACTATGTAGGTATTGATACTGACTTCATTCCAAGGATGAGGCATTGGTCTAGGTGAGGTAGTTATTTCACATTGTATTGATTAACTCAGCCACTGTGTATTCATTAAATCAAATTCTATAAAATAGGTTACAAAGATAAAAAGGTTTACTATTCTCATTCTCTAAAATTCAACTATTATTAACAAGGAGCGAACTTCTTGGATATACTTTAATAGATGGGCCTCTTTATGAAAATTATCCTTGTATATTGCAGTGTTATTGATACAAATGGCACAAGAATATTATTATGTGAGAATTGCTAGGATTACCCTCCTTGGTTTCATAGAGCCCGAAGTGTAGAAGTAAGGGCCTCAAAATCCTTACTTGCGTGTTGGCCAATCCTTACCCTTTCTAATCATTGGATTCTAGAAAATTCATAGGTAAATGGTAAGATCAAGTTTGGTTCTACAAAAATAACCAACAGTTCAAACCCTCAATCATCTATCTCTTTGTCTTTTTACCTCCTTCTCTCTCTTTTCTTCAATTTATTTGGGGGTAAATACCCTCGTCTCTTTCCTCTTTTGATGACTTTCTCATCCCATTATTACAAAGTTCTAAAGTACAAATGAATTTCAATAGTAAAAGTCTCTTTTTTATTCCTCCTTCGAATGAGTTGAAAATGAAGACAATTCCACTCCAAAATTGTTCAATTGTTGCCCCCTTTCAAAATTAAAATTAACTTGCAATTTCAAGAGCTTGTATAAGACAAAATCCCAAATAAAAAGAAAGAATTAGTCATTTTCAGATGTACACTATCAAGCTATAGAAATGATAGTAATTCTTTAGCAATAATTTTTTTTTTTCAAATGGTCAAAAAGGAATGGGGTCTCATTTATAAAATAGGATCCCATTTTGTAATCAAGATCCCATAGTGAATAGGATACAATTTTGAAGCAAGATCCTATTCCATTTTAAAACTTTAAAAAATAATTAATAAAGCAAACAAGATCCAATTTATGAAACATGATCCCATTTCATAAACTAGGATCCTATTTTTTAAAATTTGATTTTTTGGTCATATTTTTTCTTTTTTTTGTGAGTTCAAGAAAACGCTTGGGGACCTAAACCTAGGCTTTGGACCTGGTTTGACTTGCAACTTGAAGGTCATGTCAATGTCAGAAGAAAAGAGTGACTTTGGAAATACTTATGAAGAACTTATTTAGAGAATTTTTTCACGAAATTAAAATCCATTATAGATTAGACTGTGTAGATTCCAAATATGTAATTATTTTTACAATTTTATTATTTTTTCTTTCTTTTCAAATATTTTTTTATGAAACGGGTCCATAAACATGAAATATTAGGGTTCTTTAGTATTTTAATAACCTTTTTTTTTTTTGAAAAATGAATCATATGTCAACATTCTTCAAACAATTATTTTTAATTTGAAAAGAAAAATTCAAAACATGATAAGTTTAGGCAATCTTATGTGTGACGTACATGAGGATTTTTCAAAATAGCAAATATGGCCAATAAACATTTAACAAAAAAAATTGAAAAAAATTACAAAATAATATCTTCAACATTCTTTAGTGTATTAGAAATAGTTTCCCAAAAAAGACTTAGAAATATTCATTTATTTAGGTCAAAATATGGTAAAAAAAGTGGCTTTTAAATATGGTTTTTAGACTAGCCTATTGAAAATCAATTTGTATCATCTGGGTATTAAACTAAATTACATATTTTGAAACTAGACTCCAAGTACTATATTGTATGATTAGTGACTTTTTTTAAGATTCTATATCTAAGTGCTTCAAAATTTAAGGTAAAATGTGTCAAATTCTGAAAATTAAGAAACACACTTCCTCTTTTTGGCAAAAAAGTGGACTCAACTTCTTGCACACACCCATAATATTTTTGGTCAATGATATGAATTAAATTAATTAATTATGAGGATATTAATAAGAAAATTAAATATAAATAAATGAGTATAATATATTTTTAATCAACCAACTTACAATAATATAATGAAGAGGTTTAAATTTGGTCGTGTACAATCACAACAAATGTTTACTCCTTTTGACACTACCTTGGGTTGGAAATAAATAAAATTTACCTAGTGGTTTATCTTGAACTGATCATTTAAAATTATCATTTCATGTACTTCAACATACTTAAACATGTACTAAGTTCTTGACATACTATAAGTTTTAGATTGATATTATCATTATAGATGGCCAAGTACCTAAGTTAATGGTAGTCCTAACAATAGGAGTAAATTTTTTATATTATTTTCGAAAATATTAATATTACCTAGGATTGTACTTAGGAAAATTTCAATAGGCAAATTAATGATAACTAAAATGGGTTCCATAGATCATCTTGCCTTCACTACTTCCCTTGTCTTTGGTAAATATGGTCATAATAACATTAGACATACATCATGTTAAATATTCCGAAAATTCTTCCAACTTGTGCATCAATCTGGAGGAAACCAAAACTAAGCATAGGTCTATTCTTGCCCCTGCTAACCCCTTCATTAAAAAAATCAATGAAATCTCAAAGACAATTAACATCTAGAGGGATATCATGAAGTGGCTCTTTGGCTAGCTAGTAATGGCTAAAGAAATAATCAATATTCTAGAGGGAAAGGTTATTGAGAAGTAGGTCCCATGGCTAGGGGAGATGGAGAACAAGGAGAACTGGGACATGATAGCCTCTCTAGCCAAGTCGTTCGAGAAGTGGGTGAGGTGGGAAAAGTAGCTAGAAGATTTGTGTGCCATTATTGAACCTAAGGAAGAAAAAATATTTTGTTGATTGAGATTGATGCTATCCATCAGATCAAAGACAAAATCATGTAATGCCCTAGGGTCATCACTGATTATAGTAAAGAAACCGTGAAGAACACTGCTCTCACCCTTCAAGTTTTTTATGATGAATTAAGGAAGTGTTAGGGGAAACGAATTGTGGATTGTCTATAGGATGGACATATGTAAAAGAAGGGTAAGATGGTAGATACATCGGCTCATGATGTCACAGTGAATACCTAGGCCATTCAACACAGGCCTATGACTTTTGAAAAGAAGCTCTAATTCCTATCTCAGGAATGGAATGCGATCACTAGTATAAAGTTGTTGGGAGACCTATAGGTGTCCTATGGTTTTGTTCTAGTCCCACCTCTATATGCTTTCTTAGTTGGTTTTTACTAGTAGAACTATTTAAGCTTTATTTTTTGTTTTAGTTTTTTGGGTTTCTCACTTCTCATGAGTTCCTCGTCTGCCTCTATGGTTGTTTTATAATGGGTACTAGCCCTTTTAGTTTTAATCTAATCAAAACAAGTACACCCATAAAAATATAATTTTCAGCATTATATGACTTAAAAGTCTAGTGTATTTAGAAAAAAAATATCATTTGGTATGTTATGTCGATGTGTAAACTTATAGTAATTACACAAATATTCTCTCATATAGATCCACATAATCACCATCAATACAATCATCAATAGAATATTACTAACAATGAAATAATTGAACACACTAAAACCTATCTCAAAAACATCACCTCTAACTGGAGTGATATCCAAGTGACCCTAAAACAAGAAAATATTAGTAACTTCAATATCATGTATAGTGATAAAAGAGTGAAATACATAAAAATAAACTATTCTCTAATTCAAAATTTACATTGATCATTAAAATTTACACACTTATAGAATCAACTTGAATATTTGATCCAATTGAATACTAACTCATGCACATATCTTTGTCTATATCCATTTGATTATAATAAATACTACGTTCAAATATGTTATACTCAAAATTAATATAATAAAATACTTCACGATCATCATTCTTATCATATGATATAGCAACACTCTTTTCTACCTACCCACATGCAGTCTAATAATACACTAGCATTGTACTCAAATTGAATTTTGCACATCTATTTTACTTTTACTTATAGAAAATATTTCAAATTACAAGAAAAATCTACACCTTAGCATATTTTTTTGTAATGTAATTGTTCTTCACCTTCTTAGTATAGTTAAATAATGAATAAGCCTATTACATATTTATAAATTTAAAATCCTTTTGCACTAAACTCAAACCTATACTACATTCTTCAAATAAAATGTAAATGCAAGTAAGTGTGTTAGGCTTGTATGTATTTTGGATCCTTGAAAGGGAAAATCAAAACCTATGCTTAAATTTATTACTTGACTCTTCATCTTACCATCTAACATTTGGAAATTTTTGGACAAGAACAACAAGGTCAATATCAAGTATAAATTCATGCTCAAATGTTGTCATAGGGTTATTCCACAATTTTAAGGACTGATTCTAAAAGATCCATACCATTTATGTGCCTATCCAAATAAATACCTAAAAATGAATCTCATCCGCATGTACTTAATTTTATATAAATTTTATTTGTCATAAATTTTAAAAATATAGCAACATGTGTATCCCCTTAATGGATATCATACCCATTAAATATGGGAATATTTTTTAAAACCTTAGAAATCATGCCTTTCATTTCCTAATCATTTGAAGAGATTTCTAGATATGAATAAGTGGTATTTAGGGGAATGATAGAGATTGGGACTATAAGGCCCCTCCCTTTAAAATAGAGTTACAACCGCTTTATTTTAAACTTATGCTACTCTATTGTGTAGATTTAGAGTGAATCATTTAGATGATATAGGATCCAACTGTGTGTGAGTACCATTGTCCTTTTAGTCATTTTATTTTTAGAGTAGATTAGTTAAATTCTCATGTGAATGCTTTTGTTAAGGTAAATGACTAAATATACATTGATAGATACTAAAGTTTGTCCTGTTATAATGTGTTTAAGGCCCACTTGTAATAGAATTTATTTCTTATCATTTCAATCATGTTGATAAAGTATTTACTTGACGTTCCTCATACCAAGTAAATCATGAAAGATGAAGAGTCTTAGAGTCTATACAGAAAATGAGTTATGACATATCATTGATTTATGCTTTGTACTTAAATTGGAACATCATACCTTTATTGATAGTGGGGAGATGTTAATAAGGAGGACTAAACCTATCTTTAATTAGAATAATAGCACATTCGCAATCTAGTTGTCGTTGAGGTCAAAAGGTGAACCTCATTAGGGTCAGAAAGAGATATAAGTGATATTAGATGAGTTATTGTTAAGGTCAAAAGAGCTTCATTATGGATGTTAGAAAGAATGATTCATTGGCCTTAGGGTTTCATTGTAGAAAGCTTTAAAGAGTTGCAAAATTTCAGGTATCAGTCTTTGGGCTTACCTTGTATCGCTTGCTAAAGAGAAAAGAATTAGCCATTTTCACCTAAGCTCAATTGGGCTTTTGATTTAGGCTTGAGGCCTACTCTTTGTTGTAAGATATTAGACTTTGGACTTCGGTAATACCTCATATCAAATTCCTTAAATAAATAAAGGAAGTTTGAGTTAAGTTCAAAAGGCATAAAATTTCAGGCTTCGGTCATACCTCTTATCGAGTGCCTTAAAACAAATGAAGAAAGAGTGTTATGTCTGAAAAGGCATTGAGCATTAGATTTCAGACTTAAGGCTTACTATATGATGAAGGTATCAAGAATCAAGCATTGGCATTAAGGCTTACACCTTAACTAAAAGTTAAGTATGGAGTAAGTAGGGTAAAGTTTGAAAATTCATCAGACCTCAGGCTTCAGTGTTAAGGTTTACACCTTAACATAAATCCAAGGATGTGGAAAATAGGAAGTTTGAATACTGATACCTGAAATATTTCAAGGATCAAAGGTTTGTATTAAAGCTTATGCTTGACCATTAATGTTGAAGAAAGGGGTGAGAGGTAACCCCGAACCCCAACACCCAAAATAGTTTTGATGTTTGTGGGTTGGTGTTAAGGCTTATGCCTTAACATGAAACAAAGGAAAATGATGTTTTCATATGTTAAGTCTATGAAGAAGTCGGGCATTGGAAATTGGAAGGTTGTCTTATGCCTTACCAAAACTAGGTAAGTAGTAAGAAGAAATCTTGAAGGTTGACACTCAAAAGGGTTAATGCTCACAAAAGAAATGTTTGGGTGTCACAGTTCAGTTAGAAGGCTTATGACTTACTCAAAGGATGGTAAGCAGTAATAGTTAAGGGTAAACCCTGACATCCAAAATGGCTTCAATGTTTGTGGATCTGATCTTAAGGCTTATCCCTTATCAATTGATTAATATGCAATAAGAATCATGCTTTAGTGTCGACACCCAAAAGGATTAAGTTTGATGATGCTCGCAAAGATTTGCTTTAGGTACCATGGGTTGGTAGGTTTGCTTACATCATAACACAGATGCATGAAAGCGATATGGGGGAAGAGAGAACCTGAACATCTGATAAACTCATGCATGTTTTGAAGTTCACACTTTAGTGGCTCGAAGGTTTGTGGGAAGGTTTATGATGGTGTAAAGGTAGGCAGAAGGTAAAGGATAAGGTCGAAGGTCAAACCTCAATAGGTGTATGGATCTCAAACTTAGGTGTTTGGGATTTCTTTTAAGGTCCTTCCATGCACGTCATACATGGGGTAAGGGGGATTAGTGATCCTCGAATGCTAACAAGTATGAATGGAATAATCTTTTCATTTCACAAATGCTTGTGTTGACTTGGGTTGACCAACATGGGTGTGCAAGTTAGCGACACATGACAAGAATCATTTTCACAATTGATTCAAATAGTTTTTATGAATCATTTTAATAAGGTGATGTCAACATAATGGTGAGATCATCGGCATAGCTTTACATGAACGTCTTTAGCCAACAATTAAATCCTATCTAATCAAATAGTGATGATTTAAATGTCATGACAGCTAGGTGATAAACATCTAATTATGGTACTACTTGATCCTCTATCAAATGGCATTGTCTATCTATTAGTGAATCAATTAGCCTTTCTTAATTTCTTTTGCTTTTGATGATGACATTTGATTCTATTAGTTTTTTCATATTTATATTTTCATGTTCACTTTCGCTCAAAAAATAATTGTGTATGCATCTTATTGATATTTTAAGGAAAGCTCTAGAATCACCATCAAGTCCCTCTATGGTTACAATATTTCTTCCTTTTACCACTTTTAATTTTATAAGGCATCAATGCAATCTACATAAAAGGATGATTTCAAAACCTTGTTAGAGATAGAAAAAGGTTTTAGAACCTCTAACAAGTCTCAACATAAAACACTTTAGTTTCAATTCCTTAGTCTTTTTCTTTCATAAATGGACTTTCGTAAGGTTATCAAAAACTTTTGTATAGACCAAAAGTATTTTAAATTAATCATATAAGCCTTCAAGATACAAGATATTGGTATTGTGGAAGGTTTCCTTAACTTTATTAAAGATTGACAAACACAAAGAAAGAACTATAAAGTGAAAGAAAAAATTAAGAAAACGTGTCGACAAGAAAGGGAGTTACGATAACCTAATTGGTCGCTACGAAGGTTTTCATAAGCTCTCCTTTTCCCAACACATTATAACTTATAGTTTGAGGTTCATCTTTTTGAAGTCCCAAAGTGTGTCAATCTGTAAAAGAATTGTTGTAACCTTTAAAAGTGTTTCTTAAGTCAAGTTATTTCATAGTTTTGTCCACGATAGGGAACCTCTATCAGTCCCCGACAAAGTTATGATAACCTTCTCTTTTTTTGCTTGATATAAATGAAGAGACTTTAATTTTTCCTAAGTCCAGAGTCTTAATATTTTTCCCGCACTATCCCACAAGACCCATGATAGACCTAAATCTATATTCTGCAAAACTATGGTGTCTTGACATGTGTACCTTCTGAGATCAAGCGTAAGATGTGTGACCAAGAGATATCAATGGGTGGTGCTCAAAGCGATCAAATGATTAGGCATCTCCTGTGCACCTACACTACTCAGGAGATGATGCTAATGTCAATCTATGAAATTATGAGATTATGACAAGTGCCTTGAAGGAACCAATCCCTAAGCTCAAAATGTAATGTGATCGATGTGGCCAGTATAACAAGTGGCATTTTTTAATTGTATTTCTTGCACAAACGTAGATGCATTGAGCAATGTGTATGTGATCAATGACACAATTTTAAAGAGGATCAATCCAATAGGTGTTATAAAGTCTCGACTTCAAATGATAACCATTTAATCATTGCATAAATTTCAAGATCTATGGCTTGCATTCAAAGGCTATATTGTGTCAGTGGCTAGGCAAATGGAGGTAGGGAATAGAAAAAATTATGTTAGTTATAGTTGATATTCTTGTAAGGAATAAAGGCAGTGAATGTCACCAACAATGGGAAGGTTGACATTATAAGCTAAAAGAGATCGAGCAAATAGGGAGATGGAATTTAATGAAAAATAAACCCTAGACTATGGTACACCAAAAATTGTAGCTGCAATGAATTTTGGTTAGAGGTGCATGGTTTGAGGGGAGAAGATTTTCGAAAGAGGAGATGGGAGGTACACAATTTTTTGGGGATTGGAAGCCAGAGGAATCACACTGGAATTTGACATGGATGATATGATTGAAGACCTTTAGTTGGTTTTTCATGAAGGAAAAAGAATGGTGAAGTAGAAGCAAGGGTTCAAGACTCCATCTCAGGCCCTTGGAGAATATTTATGCAGGTATGGAGTCTATCTTTGGCTGGTTTAAAGCATACCCACATGGTATTTCATACATATAGATTCATTTCCATGTTGGACCCTATCATTTTTATTGGGGACATTGGTTGTATTTTCTTGTCTATTGTTTTAGTGGGGGTAATATTTGGGAGTTTCTATTTATACCCAGATTATATCTATGATTTTTTTGGACAATGTTTAAAATTTTCGCTTCCATCAACCACTTCATTGGTCTCAAGTGAAATCCTTGTTCATAATCCATCATATGAAAATTTTAATGTTATACCTAAATGAATAGAGCTTGGCTTTCTACATCCTTCTTGATCTTCAAACACTAGTAACAGTAGATTCTATATAAGTTTTAGATACATAATAATTGGTGAGAATAATGGGTTTTGGACATCTTTATTCAACATAAATTAAGTATTTTCCTCATGGAAATGTTTGACAATTACTTAGAAAAATCATGTCTTAAAATACCATTTTATATTAAATCTGAATGGAAGACTCCATTTCATCATCATGTGGCTAAAATATTTCTTGCTCGGGGGTTTTTCTATAGCCCATGAGGCTTCATGATGCCAATACGGTTAGGAGGAGAGAAATTTTTGTTCTTTTGAATTATATTATTGTTGTTGATAATCTCCTAGTTACAGATTGTCATCAAACTTATCACTTAATGAGGAAATTGTTGTCTTGAAGAGAATAGATATTAAATCTAGACATTAAATTATTGTGTATGTGTGATGGGATTTGTTTATGAATAAATTTTCTTTATAAAATTTATGCATATCTTAGAAGGATTCTTAGGATGGAACAAGATCCTCTGAAAGTAAGTAGTCCGAAGTTATAAATACCATATTAAATTGTTTGAACCTTAATAATTTGTATATTCACATTTAGCAAGGGAATAATATTCCAAGATGCCCCCAAAGATGTTTCAACCACTTATCAATCAATAGAAGTCTAATAAGTGAAATATGAGATATTATGGCCAAGATCCCTATAATACATTCTTATGTTAAAAAATAGATGCAACTTGCATTATGCATGAATAAGTTTCATCAAATTATTAGGGATCGATTATATTCCCCTATGTTGTTAAGATATCCTTATCGATTTTTCCAATCCCTGACTTCACCTAAGTGGGTGGCAGCTGACTGTGAAACTGTCTACAGAAAATTGAACCTAGAAAAGGTTGCATACCCACTCATTTAGTTTATAAATAAAATAATAGAGGTATAGGATGAATTGGAGTAGATATGTGTGTTATTGGGTTATGAGGGTGGCTGGGGTAGCATCATCTTTGAACCTAAGTGTTATACCCCTTGTGTTATTCAACCAAGTGGTTGATGGTTGAATTGTCTAGAAATATTTGATATGTGAGCTTCCTTATTAACCTTTCACCTCGTAATCTCATTAATGTTATATGGTAACCTTTGTGTGGTTTGGATTAAAGCCACAACTTCAATTGTAACCATCTATTCAAGATATGATATAGTAACCTTTATCCTAGATCATTCTTAGTTATCCATTTTATCAAGTGGCCCATGAGAGGCATTGTAGTTGATATTGTTAACCATTACTTCTTATAGTAAAATGAGCCCTTATAGTTTTAACTGTCATTGATCATTCTTTGTATTCACTACCATTGTGAGTTAGTGGTGATTTAAACCTGTATGAAATATGTGATTGCTAAGACTCAATCAAATATGAGTTGGGTTAACTTAAGTTGTCAAACTATGGAGCCTCTACATGATATGTAGGAAAGGCCATAAGAGACAAGGCCCTGAGGACTCGGTCTAGCCCCTAGGTCTTCTTCTCTTATTATTACTTTGAGATTACCATATATTTTATATTATTTAACATGTGACTTGAATTATGTGTCATATTATTAATGGGTGATTAGAGCTAATTAGGTCTATCTCAGAGATGTGGATTCTATGTCTCCACTTAATCCCAACCAAGTCCTTTTAATTGATTGGTGAAATTTTTTGTGCTTTCATGAAGTGAATGGTTAGGAAGCAACCATTTATAAATTATGTATATGCTTATGATCAAAATTTGAAATTTGTGTCTTTCCCTTAACTGTATTTTGGTGTAAACTTATGCGCATTAGATTTGGTATCAAAGCCCAACTATAACACTAGAATCTTTGGTTAGTGTTGTTTCTCATCTGGTGTTGGTTGTGTGAATTTCATTTGTGTGCTTATCTACTTGTTGTGATTGATGATTGAAATGACCTTATGATATTCATTCTTTCCTTATTCTTTGATAATTGTGACTCGATTTGATTGAGTATTGTGCACCCTAATGTGAATGATGAAATTGATTATGAAGTAAATGATACTATGTTCATATGATTTATGTGGTAAAAGAGCAGTGAAATAGTAATTCTTGCTAAGGGAATCATATATTGTGTTCCCTAAAATTGGGATATAAAAAGTAGTAATTTAATTATGTTTGGGTTATGATACCTTTCACTATGTGTCTAAAAGGGATTTAAAAATGAAATTCCTTTCTTCTGTATGGATAAATCAAGTGTTTCCTAAAATTGCATGTTGCCTTGGAACCAATTGAATGCATGTTTGTCTAAATCTATCTTGTAGATATGAAAGGAATAGGTTTGATTGGGTAAAATTCCTTAGTCAAAGAACTGCATTCCTACCATATGATGTATTTGTGATCATGTGCAAGGAATTAGTTAATATTGAGATAAAATAGAATAGTGAATATAATATGCATAGTAAATCAATAATGATGGTTGTGAGGGAATGAATGCAGTAGAAAACCTTGCATTGTTAAATTCTTAATTTAAGTTGTTATTTCATTGCATGGCATCTCTAGAATATAGAATAGAATGTGCATTATAAAAAAATTAATTTTGTGAGACTTAGGTCGCTGATTGCATTATTAGTAATAGAAATCCATATAAGTGTTAACTCATTAGATATACAAATGTTAAGTGCATGACCAAGTGAATTTTGAGTAAAAATAATGGTTTGTTTGTGGTACTAACCAATGAGACTATGTTTTCCTTATCATGTGTTGAGTATTGGAAAGCCTTGTTGAGAAGGTACTTTATCATAACTATGTATGCCACTTGGTAGCATGTAATATTTTGCAATTTAATTATGTGCAAGGAAATGATTTTGTGGCTTTAAAAGATTAAAAAATTGGAAATGAAGTTATTTTGTATCCATGATAGATGTGAATACCCCCTAATTGTGCTTATGTTGTGTATTGTGGCAATTATCATGGATAGAACATTTTGTGCATGTTGGACTCATATGGAATGGAGTATATGTGGAAGCTAGTAAATCTTTTGTGCCCCATGTATGCGATACATGATATATGACTTGGGATAAGAGTGAGTGGATTTCAAATACCACCCCCTATGTTTACCCTTCATAATGGCATGGTGTATCTAACTAATTTTTTAAATGGTGTAAACATGAAACATGAGGATTTGTATCTTCTATATGGAATGTGATGTATTCATTTTTGTAAGTCTTGTATATATGTTAAATGTGTACCCCTATTGTATGGTTCCCCCTTCAGGAGTGAGATGCCAACTAGCATAAACAAGAGGTTGAGAGAAACATGTCCATCTAGTGGGAAATTATGAGCTCAAGGTGTTGTCCCTAATCCTAGTAAAGGACCTATGTTGAGACATAATTTTCAATGGACATTGATCGTGACCTACTCCCAAACATATGACATCCATAGTTTTTTGTTCATAGTGAAAACCTATTCCTTGATGTTTATAACACATTGGTAAAGGATGGAATTACATGGACCATTTTTATGCGGATGTCGATCTAGTTTTATGATTATAGATTATGGATACTTTAGAAATGTAGGGCATTGGTACTATGGAAGAGTCCACCATGATACTCCATGCTCTAATATTTATGTGGTTAGGGACAACTAGCTATTACATGCTATTATACTTATGTGGTTAAAGAACCATCATTCCCATTATCTCCTTAGGTGGCTTATCAAAGTCGCATGGTGCTTGCAATGTGCAAATTCTATCATTAAAATGTGAATTATTGTAATTTCTTAATTGTTTTATTTTATTTTATGCTAGTAGTGTGAAAGTTTACATTTCTTTTATTGAGGCTATTTAGGAAATTGAAGGTTGTCACAGTCCAATCGCCTCAAAGACATTTAATTTCATCTCTAAATTAAGATTGGATTGTTGCAATGTAGCTATAAATGATCCTTATTTGGGTTTTCTCTTGATTTTATAAAAAAAAATTATGGAAACATTGGGTTATGATATTTTGTTACTCATTTTGAGGCCTTATTATTTTCTAACTACTAAAAATTATGGTGTAATGTAACATCTACAAACTACCATATCCTGGGGGGTTCCCTCGTAGGTCGTATAGGGGAGAAGATGCATTGGGGAATTATTTTTGAAAGGGGTTGAAAATGGGACCAGTATGGGATGGTCATAAATCCATTCTTCCCATAGTTCTATGATTGTTCTTGTTGTACCTTGCTTTCAAAGGGTAGCCCCCTTAAAGAAAAGGGGGAAGGTACTAGGAAATATATGGAAGGATCCTTAGAGAAGGGCCTTGAGACCATCTTTCCTAATGGCTATGGTATCAAAGAATATCCATCCTTGTAAACCCCATTATGCCAACCCTGTGTTGTAAATGATGTGGTTGTCTGAGGACAAGCTCACCCAAATTTGGAAGAACATCCTTCCTATGGTTGTGTGTACCTATGAACTATGTGGGTAAGAGAGTAACAAATGAGACAAATTTAATATTCCATGAGATATGGTATGGGTGTCATGATTGAGATATGGTATGAGTTCCATGATAATCAGGTAAACTATTCTCTTAAGAACATATTTGGATTGAAATGTGAAGCTAATAATTCTTGAGCCATGACTAGACATTTGAGAAATGATATTTCCTTTACATCATGTGTGATGTTTATGGTAAAAGGGATTTTTAGGTGTATCAAAGTATGCTTATTTGTTGTTACATTGTTGTACATAATTGAATTGAATTGGGTTGTCTGGGCAATAAATTATAGTTGCATGGTTAGTTGTTAACCTTGTATTTGTTTTATATATTGAGAATATGTGGGATAAATGTTCAAAGAAAAAAGTATTCTAAATGTTGGATGTTAAAGTCATGAAATGGATGTCTCTATTGTATGTTCCTAGTTTAATGAGTTGATCTATTTCATCATGGAAATATAATTATTAGTATGGATAATCAGATTTTTGTTTGTTGCTATAATTTTGTTAAGTTTCTAGCCCTGAAAGTCTTCCAGGAGGACGTTTATACAAGGGGGGAAGGATGTAATGCCCCTCCCTTTATAATAGAGTTACCAATCCTCTTATTTCAAATTTTTACTGTAATGTTATGTAGATGCAGCATCAATTAGATGATATAGAATCCAACTATCTATTAGTGCCATTGCACTTTTATTCATTTGATTATAAGAGTAGATTAGTTAAATTCTTATGTGAATGCTTATGTTAAATTAAATGACTAAATCTACATTGATAGATACTATAGTTTTTCATGCTATAATGTGTTGCTAAGGCCCACTTGTAGTAGCAGTCCTTTCTTATCATTTGACTCATGTTGATTTAGAATGCCTCCCATAGTATTTACATGATGTTCAGAATACCAAGTAAATAAGGAAATATGAAGATTCTTAGAGTATTTCTTGCTAATGAGTTGTGAAATATCATTGAATTATGACCTACACTTAAATTAGAGCATCATACCCTTTACTTATAGTGGGGAGATGTTAATAAGGAATTAATTTTATAAGGAGGACTAAACCTAGCTCTAATTAGATTAATACCATGTTGGAAATTTGGTTCTCATTAAGGTCAAAAGAGGCACCTCATTAGTGTTATAAGGAGATCTGAGCGATATCAGATGATAAGCTCCTGTTGAGGTCAAAAGTGCTTCATAATGGATGTTAGGAAGAAGGATTTAATGGCCTTCGGGTGTCATTATAGCAAGCCTTGAAGAGTTGCAAAATTTACAGCATCGGTCCTCATGCTTACCTTATATCACTTACTAAAGAGAAAAGAGTTAGTCATTTTCATATGTCTGATCAGACTTCAAACTTTGGGTTTGAGGCCTACTCTTTGCTACAAGAGATTTAACTTTGGGCTTCAGTAATACCTCGTACCAAATGCTCTAGAGAAATAAAGGAAGTTTGAGTTAAGTTTAAAAGGCATCAAATTTTAGGCTTCAGTCATACCTCTTACCAAGTGCCTCAAAAGAAATGAACGAAGAGTGTGTTAAGTCTAAAAAGGCATCAAGCATCAGACTTTGGACTTAAGGCTCACCATATGCTGATGGTGTTGAGAATCGGGCATTGGTGTTAAGGCTTACTCCAAGTAACTAAATGTTAAGTATGAATGAAGTAGGGGTGAATTTTGAAAAATTTATTGGACCTCAGGATTCAAAGTTAAGGCTTATGTCTTAATATAAAGCCAAGGATGTGGAAAACAAGAAGTCTAAATATGAATACCCATAAACATTTTGGGTATTTAAGATCAATATTAAGGCTTATGGCTTACTTTGAATGTTAAGGAAAGGGGTAAGAGGGATCCCTGAACCCTGACACCCAAAATAGTTTTGGTGGTTTTGGGTTTGTGTTAAGACTTATTCCTTAACATGAAACAAAGGAAAAGGAATGTTGTATATGTTAATTCTATGAAGAATTTGGGCACTATACATTGAAAGGTTGGCTTACACCTTACCAAAAGGCAAGTAAATAGTAAGAAGAAAACCTGAAGGCTCACACCCGAATGGGTTAAGGCTTGTGAAAGAAATGTTCAGGCATCCCAATTTGGTAGGAAGGCTTATGCCTTACAGAAAGGATGGTAAGTGGTAAGAGTTAAGGGTGAACCACAACACTTGAAATGGATTCGATGTTCATGGATTTTGTCTAACTTATGTCTTATCGCTTGATTTATGTAGTAAGAAGTATGTTCCAGACAAACACCTAAAAGGGTTAATTTTGATGATGCTCACAAAATTTTGTTTCAAGTATCATAGTTCAATGTTGTCTCGACATTGTAATGCAAAGGCATGAAAGAAATATGGTGGAAGAGAGAAGCCCGACACCTAAAAACTCATGCATGTTTGGGATTTCATACTTTGGTGGCTCAGAGGTTGGTGGGAAGGTTTGTGATGTAGTAATGATAGGTCGAAGGTAATGTGTAAGGGAAAAGAACGAACCCCAATAGGTTTAAGGATCTTAGATAGAGGTGTTTGAGCTTGCTTTTAAGGTCCTTCCATGCACATCAAGCATGAGGTATGGGTGATTAGCGATCCCCAACCCTCGAAAATCTTGAATGAAGGAGTAATCCTACCATTTTGTGTATTATTTCGTTAACTTGGGTTGACCAACATGGGTATGTGGGTGAGTAACACATGGCAAGAATTTTTTGTACAAATGATTCACATTATTGTTGTGAATCATTCTGATACGTAAGCATAATAGTAAGATCATCGACATAGTTATAGGTGAAGATATTTAGCTACCATTTAAAGCATGTCTAATCTAATGGTGGTGATTTAAATGTCGTGATGGTTGGGCAATAGCCTTATAATCATGGTACTATTTGATCCTCTACCAAAATGATGTTTTTTTATCTATTAGTGAATCAATTGGCCTTTATTAATTTCTTGTACAGTTGATGATGACATCTGATTGTGTTAGTTTTTGTATATTTTTATTTTTTGTGTTCACATTGACTATGAAAATAATTCTCTATGCATCACTATTGATATTTTAAGGAAAGGTCTAGAAAGACCATTAGGTCCCTCTTTGGTAACAATATCTCTTCCTTTTATCTCTTTCAGTTTTAATAAGGTATCAATGCAATCAATGTAAAAGGAGGTCTTTGAAACCCTATTGAAGGTCGAAAAAGGTTTCAAAACCTCTAGTGACTCCCAAAATTGAACACTTTATTTTCAATTCCTTAGTATTTTTCCTTGAATAAATAGACTTTCTGAAGGTTATAAAAACATTTAAATGGATTGATAGTATTTTAAGTTGATCACATGTTCCTTGCATACAAGATATCCATATCAAGGAACATTTCATTCACTTTAATAAAGACTGGAAAACACAAAAAAATAACTATAGAGTAAAACAAAAAACATAAGAAAAGGTGTCAGCAAGAAAGGGAGTTACAATAACCTTATTGGTGACTGCCAAGGTTAATGAAACTTAAAAAAATACTGATGAAAGAAAGGTGTCTACAAGAAAGGGAGTTATGATAACCTAAGTAGTCACCACAAAGGTTTTCACAACCTCTCATTTTCCTGACACATTATAAATAATAGTCTAAGTTTCATTTGATTCAAGTTCCAAAGTGTGTCAATGCCTAAAAGCATCATTATAACCTTTAAAAGTGTTGCTTAAGTCAAGTCATTTCAAAAAAAAATCTGAGTTAGGGAACTTATTTCAGTCATAAAAAAATTTATGATAACCTTCTCATTTTCTTCCTAATATAAATGAAGAGACTTTAATTTTTCCTAAGTCTAGAGTTAATATTTTGTCCACACTATGTCGCAAGACCCATGGTCGACTTGATTCTTTAGTCTACTGAACTATTGTGTCTTGGTGTGTGTCCCTGGTGGGACTAGGCATAAGACGTCTGGCCAAGAGATATCAACGGTTGGGGTTCAAAGTGATAAAATGATCGATGGCTCCCACACACCCATACTACTCAAGAGATGCCATCAATTTCAATCCATGGAATTGTGGGAATATGACAAGTGTCCTGATGGGATCAAGCCCTAAGCCCAATATGTAATGTGATTGATATGGCCAATATAATAGGTGGAATTTGTTCATTGTATTTCTTATACAAATGTACTTGCACTAAGAAATGAGTATGTGATCAATGACACAAGTTTAAAGAGGTTCAATCCAATGAGTGTCTTTTAAATTTGTGACTTTAAATGAATCATATGATCATGGCATGAATTTCAAGATCGATGCCTTGCATTCAAAGCCTAGATTGTGTCAGTGGCTAGGTGAATGGAGCTAGGGCAAGGAAACTATTATTTCAGCTGGAGAAAATGTTCTTGAAATGAATGAAGGCATTAAACACCACTAGGAATGGGAAGGTTGGCATTGTAAGCTGATAGAGATCAAGAAAATAGCGAGATGTAATTTAATAAAAAATAAACCCTAGATTGTGGTATGCTATAAAATATAGGTGTAATGAATTTTGGTTAGAGCTGCATGGCTCAAGGGGAGAAGATTTTTTATGAAGAAAAGAGGAGAGGGGAGGCATGTGATTTTTTGGTGACTAAAAGCGAGTAGGTGGAAGCATGGGGAATCACACTACCATTTGACATGGATGATATGATTGAAGACCCTTAGTTGGGTTTTCATGGAGGAAAAGGAATGGTCAAGTAGAAGCAGGGGTTCAAGACTCCATCTTAGGCCCTTGAAGAATATTTATGCAAGTATGGGAGTCTATCTATGGCTGGTCTAAAACATACCCACCTGGTATTTCATACATATGGATCCATTTGCATGTTGGACCATGTCATGTGTATTGGGGGCATTGGTTGTATTTTTTCATGTATTATTTTAGTGGGGGTAATATTTCACAATTTTTGTTTATACCTAGATCATATCTATGAATGTTTTAGGATTAAGTTTAGAATTTTGGCTTCCATCGACCATTTCATTGGTCTCAAGTGAAATCCTTCTTCGTAAGCCATCATATTCAAATTTTAATGTTTTCCCTAAATAAACAAAGCTTGGGTTTCTATGTCCTTATTGGTCTTCAAATACTAGTAATATTAATTTCTATATAAGTTTTAGATACATAATAACTATTAAGAATAATGGGTGTTGCAATGCTTTCTTCAACAAAAAATGAGTATTATCCTCATGGCATTGTTTGACAGTTACTTAGATAAATCTTGTCTTGAAACACCATTTTATATTATTTAATTGAAGACCCCATTTCATCATCATGGGGCTAAAATATTTCTTGCTTTGGAGTTTTGCTAGAGGACATGAGGCTTCATGATGCTTATATGGTTGGGTGGAGAGAAAGTCTGATTCTTTTGAATTATATCATTGTTGTTACTAATCTCATGGTTAGAGATGGTCATCAAACTTTTCAATTAACTAGGTTTGTTTCCTTGAAGAGAACAAATATTAAGTCCATACATTAAATTATCATGTATGTGTGATGGGAATTGTTTATGAATAAACTATATTTATAGCATTTTTTCATATCTTGGAAGGATTCTTAGGACATAACAAGATCCTCTAAAGCTAAGCAATATAAAATTATAAATCCCATATTTAATTTCCCTAAACTTAATACTCTGTATATTCATATTTAGTAAGCGAATAATATTCCAAGATGCCCCTTAATATATCTCAACCACTTATTGATAAATAGAAGTTTGATAAGGGAAACATAAGATATTATGTCCAAGATCCCTATAATACATTCTTATGTTAAAACATAGATGCAACTTGTATTATGCATGATTAGTTTTTTTCAAATTGAAAAGGATTGATTCTATTCCCCTATGTTGGTAAGATATCTTTATCAATTTTTATGATCCCAAGCTTCACCTAAGTGGGTGGTAGCTGACTGTGAAACTATACGGGGGAAAGGACCCTAGAAAGGTTTGTGTACCCACTCATTTAGTTTATAAATAAAATAATAGAGGCATATGATGAATTGCAGTAGAGATGTGTGTTTGTCATATGTTGGTGTTATTGGGTTATGAGGGTGACTAAGGTAGCTTCATATTTGAACCTAAGGTTTATACCTCTTGTGTTAGTCAACCAAGTGTATGATGGTTGAATTATCTATAAAGATTCGATATGTGAATTTTCATATTAACCTTTGACCCCATAATCTCATCAATGGTATATGGTGACCTTTGTATGGTTTCGATTAAAACCATAACTTTGATTGTAGCCATGTATTCAAGACATGATATTATCACCTTCATCCTAGATCATTCTTGGTTATCTATTTTGTCAAGTTGCCCATAAGCGGAATTGTAGTTGAGATTGTTAACCATTACTCCTTATTGTAAAAGGAGCCCTTATAGTTTTAACCATTGTTGATCATTATTGTATTAACTACCATTGTGAGTTAGTGATTATTTAAACCTTGGTGGGTATATGCAGGATCATGATGGGCCAAAAAGTGGCAATATGTAAGTGATATGATGGCCCATGTGGCTGACATCTTTTATTTTACCCAAAATTTATGAAATGAAAAGGGTTTTTAAAGGATACTCTCATCTTTCCACAATATAAATTATGCTTTACTTTGAATTTAATAAATTATTATTATTCATTTTCTATGTGAATTACGACTAAAGTCCTGATTGATAGGTTGATTGAAAAACATGTATAGCTTTCAAACGATATCACATTTTTAAAAATCTGAAACATGTGTCACATTCTATGCTTCACATACTATAGGATTAAAAAAAACAAAAATTGAATTTCATGATGTTTTGACCAAGTTAAGGTGGTCAGACATACGATTTTTTATATTTTTCAAAATTTGTAATAAAAAATTCATGATTAATTATTTACTTAGAGAAACATAATTAAAAAATATGAATCACATTAAGACATGAGTCTTCTATTTATATCTAAAATATTATAAAAAAATATTATCATTTTATTATGGTTAGGGTGGTCAGACACACACCTACTTCTTATTTTTTCCCTGAAATTTAAGTACTACTGCATTGAAATTTCAAATTTTCACCAAATAATTTTTTTTTAAATAAAAATAAACCTAGGAGTTTAGAAACTACATTCAATTTACAATAGATTCTATTCTTACATATTTTTGAAATAATATAGATAAATTATTCAAATTTTTATGTCAAGTTGCCTAACTCTGATTTTTCTGAATTTTACTGCCACTTAAGGGCCTGTTTTTTCCATGATGATCTTGCACATGCCCTGGTGAAAGATTTGATTGTTGGTCAATCAAATATGAGTTGGGTGAACTCAAGTTGTCAAACTATGGAGTATTTTTTCAATATGTAGGCAAGGCCAATAGACATGAGCCCTTGAGGACTAGGTTTGGCCCCTAGTTCTTGTTCTCTTATTATTACCTTAAGATTATTATTGATATATATTTTATTATTTAACATGTGACTTGAATTATGTTTCAGATTATTAAGGGGTGAGTAGAGCTAATTAGGTCTATCTAAGTGATGTGGATTCCATGTCTCTACTTAATCCCAACCATGATGGTCACAATAGTAGTCTTACTAACCAAGTAGTTTTAATTGTTTGGACAAACACTTTTATTCTTTCGTGAAGTGCATGGTTAGTAAGAAGCCATTTACAAATTATGTATATGTTTGTGATCGAAATTTTAAATTTGTGTCTTTCCCTTATCTACATTTTGGTGTCAAATTATGGGCATTACAAGGAAAACACAATTTTTGTAGCATAAGGTTGACCATTAAATATTAATGTATTTATACTGTGATGTGAGAAAAATGGATCTAGGGTCTAAATCACACTTCTTCCATCATCAAAAAGGAAAGAAATGAATTTGATCGCAACACCCACTTGGCTACTATTCTCAACGAAAGAGATAGAATCGTAGATTTGGGTTTCAGTCCTTCGGTGTTGTATGTGTTGATAATGATTAATTTATTGTTAATTAGTTTAAATTGATATTAAAACTATACACTTAGGTTAACTATGAAAATATATTGAATTGTTATGGTTTTTGGAAAATACTAAATAGAAAGACAGAAAAATAATTCAGAACGGAAGAGTACAAAAATAGAGGAAATTAGCATATAAATTTGAGCTTGGGATGAGTTGAAAACGGAATTAGGAACCCTAGACCTGTAAGAAGATACCTACACTCCAATGTTAGACTTCTATTGCTCCTTATTTGTCTGATCTCTTTCTCTAGATTCAATCTCAAAACTTCATCGATTGTTGATAAAATCGAATTCTCCTATTTTTTTGAGTTGTAAGGCTTGAATTCTTGAACGAAAAGTTAGGTATTCAATAATCTCCAATTTCACTTTAAATATGTAACCTACAAACAAGGAAGAGAGGAAAGGGTTTTGTTGTATAGGGGATTACCTAAGTCAAATCCGAATTCATTATTTCTACCTCCATAATAGTTATGATGATGTAAAATAGAGCATACCCTTAATCAGGAAAAGGCTAAATTATAAATAAGTGATAAATTATAAATTTTTGCAATCTTATGACTCAGATTTATACTCCTTGATGGAGTGAAGTATTTTTAATCATCACCTTGAATGATAAATTGATGCTTGATTTGAAGTCTTACAAGTGTTAGTACTCACAAAAAAATAGATATGAAATAGAAATAAACTCACATGAAAACATTATGCATTGCTAATATGATGCTTGACTAGAATAATATTGTTGTAATTATTCTCTTGACTACTCTTAAGATGCTCAATTATACTCTCAATTTACTTAAGTATTCTTAGGATTTCTTCTCAAAAATTTTAGGCTTTAAAATTATGAAAAACACTTGTATTTATATGTAATTCTTTAGTTTCTCATTAATTAATTATTGATCTAGTCAATGAATGACTTTTGATTTCTAAATGTTAAAATACCAACACTAACATATTTGAATTGGGTCTGAAATAGGCTATACATTAAGTGCCCTAGCCTAGAGCTATGTTGTGGCCTTAAGAATTGGTAAATAAATATTAACTCCTTAATCCCAATTCAACTTCATATTTTATAAATATTATTATGAAAGTAGAAAATTAAATACACAATTGGGTCTAAGAATGTGAGGGTGAGTTAAACCTAGTGTGAAATTATCAAGGGTGGCAATTTATGAGGCTACATTTAGCCCCCACTTTAGTGAGAGTATCAAATTTCACTTTGACTCACACTAAAGAAATGATAAGCCAAGAAGGGTTCAGTTATCCAAACATTTAAGAGATAGTAAAATGTCAAATCTAGGGGATGTGCTAGCCCCCAAGCTCCAGATCCTATGGCACCACAACGTAAGGGAAAAATAACACACACATAAAGTGTAATGCAACATAATGAAGCACAAACCATACATAATGAAGATACAAAACAAAATACAAACATAATATAAAAATTGGAATGATGCCATCAAGAATACCACAATGTAGACACACCAAAGATACAAGGTAGACACATAATAAACACAACACAAGAAATAACAATAATATATAAACACATGGCTAGTACAGTAAAAAGGATTTTAGTCCGTAAGGTAAAGGTACATTGTTCTTAAATTTGTCTAAAATACAAAATATCATCCACTGAATATGGTGTATGATAAAATGGTGCTCTCATAAGGACTAGCAAGTTACATTATGCTAAAATCACTCATAAGCTACATAGAGCAACTGGCTAGCAAGCTACATTATGCTTGGTGTCCATACAATATGATGGGTTTCACAAGGCCAACAAGTTCCATTATACTAGTTTACTCATGAAACACATGACTTCATTGGAAATAATTTTTTTATGCTAGGTGGCCATGTAAAAATGCTCAAGTACATAAATTTGCAAGTTGCACTATGCAAACTCCATGGACTATTTTTATAATCATGCCTTAGGGAGAACATAAAACTTTAATTTCATAGGGGACCATTTAACATAACAGGGGGTGAATCATCTCAAGAGGTGTACAAAAGTTTAATATCACAAGGGATGAATCACCTTAGGGGTTCTACAAAATTTTAACATCACAATGCATGAATCACCTTATGGGGTGTACAAAATTTTAATGTCATAGGGCACTAATCACCTGAGGGGGTGTACAAAAGTTTAATTTCAAGAGGGATGAATCATAAAGCGACTTCATAGGGGGATTATAAGTAACACCATCATGAAGGGTGCACATGAACACAGTGTAAAGCCACACCTTATGGGATATCATGTATAATACCACCACTAAATGGGCATCACAGGGAGATGCAAGGCCACACTTTAAGGGATATCATGCATAATACCACCACTAAAGGGGCATTGCATGGAGATGCAAGGCCACACTCTAGGCGATATCATGCATAATACAACCACTAAAAGGGAGTCACATGGTTTATATTCTTAAATTTTTTCCCTAATAGATGGGGAAATATGCCCTCCCTTAAAATATTAGTGTACCTGTTACATAAAATTAAAAGAGATAATGAAATAAAATAGGATCCTTTTAAAAAGAATACACACCTCATGGAATTAGATATCCTTTCCTCCCAAGTGTAAGGACAATAATAACCATATGTGGATACTATCATGTTTCTGCCAATTAAAGAAATATGACTATACAAAATGTATTTGTGTCCCCATGCATCACAATGAGCACCATATGATACTAAAAATGTCACATAGAAAGGAGAAAGACCATAGTAATTAATTTATTATTATGCATGGATCCACATAAATTTCATATAATTGAATTAACCATTGTGATTTTTTCTTTAAAGTGGAACATTCATAACTAGAATGGCCAAATGTGTGATAATATGCATAAAAGAAATTTTTTTATTTGTTTATTTATTTTATTTTCTTTCACAAAGAGGTGGTAGTGTGATTAAATCCCATTGTAAAAGTGTGCATAATGTATGTTTTATTTTATAGAAGTGATGTAGAGTGGGTAATAGACCATCTCCAATTATACCATATGGTGGTGGTGGGATTGAAGGTTGAGTAAATGTTTAATGAAAGGGTGGAGGGAATTGATAACCAATTCTTGATGTTAAGTAATGTGGTGTTTTTTCTAAGAGAGTGTTAATTTCATGTTCATTCTTTGTATCACAACATTGTTTAGAAATAATCTTAAATCTATGGCCATATCACTTTTCTACCTCAATGGGTGTAGCACTAACTTTGTTTGCATAGGGTGGATAAATGTTTTTCAGAAATATATTATCTTTATTATCATTGGCTAGAGCATTGATAGACAATAGATGAGGGATGGATTGTAAAGGAGTGTCTTTATGTAAGGAATACAATATGTCATGTGAAGGTATGGTAGGCTTTAAAAAAATTTCTATAAGGTGAGTGGGAAAGGTCGCAAGATGGTATATGGGTTCTTCATGCTTGGATATTATGTTATAAGGATAATGTTGGTTATAAGGGTAGGTAAGGTATTATTTGATGAGCTTTCAATGATATCTTCTTATTGCATCAAGATATCCTTGCTATAAGGAAATGCATTATGAGAAAAGGATGCATGAGCATATGCACTTGTTGGAGAAGCATTCCCAAAGTCTAAACAACATGAAACATAAACCAAGGATTTCAAAGAAGACATAATTTTTCCAAAGAACTTAGAAATTATGAAATATTTTTACAAACAATTAGATGTATTGAGATAATGATTGATATATAACAGTGAAAAAGGAAATTGGGCACACATTTGGATAGAAGACCTAGAGAGATTATTGTCACTAAAATCTAGTCCAGACAAACATGCAAGAGAACTCAATGCCATAGACATGATGAGTTATGATAAAAATATTTAAATATAAAAATAAAACTTCTATTTCTGAGGATCCTAATTTATAGATGTTCAGGTCCATCAACAAGCGGATTTTTTGAAAATGCACAAGATCTAAATTTTACTATATGTAAAACATAATTATGCATGCAACTTTGAATTTTTGAAATAATTTAATGTGTTGTAAAGGTAATTTATAGATTTTAAAATTTAGTAATCAATTGAATCTAGATTGAAATATCTAGAAATTCAAAAAAATTCTAACTTTTAAAATGCCAAGAATAATGTAAATTTTCAATTTTTTAACAAAATATACATGCTTAAATCATAAAATTAAACTCTTTAAAAAAATTTTCAAGACTTAAAATAACCTAATTAATATTTTCTAGAGCAATCATTCATTAGATCTATCTTTCAAAAACTTAAATTAACAATTATTTTATATTTTGGATTAAAAATACTATGAATTTTTTTACTTTGTTAATGATTTTATCACAATTTTCATGCATAAATTATAAATTCAATTTTTTGCAAGCTATATTAAGATTTCAACATGACCTAGTTGAGATTGCAGAAGCTTTTAAAGTGCATAAATGTCAGGTTCACCAAAATTTGATGTGGGAAAAATGGATCTAGGATCTAAATCACACTTCTTCCAACATCACAAAGGAAAGGATAAATTGATCTCAACACCTATTTGGATACTAATCTCCATGGAAGAGACATAATGGTAGATCAGGTTCTTACTCCTTTGGTGTGTGTGTTAATAAGAATTAATTAATTGTTAATTGATTTAATTTTATAATGCAAAGATACACCTAGGTTAACTATGAAAATACACTAAATTGTTATGATTTATGGAAAATAGAGAATAAAGAGATAGAAACAAAATTCACAATAGAAGAGTGCAGACAGAGAGGAACTTGGGATATAAATATACAATTTGAATGACTAGACAAGTTTGTTGGACACCCTAGACCTAGAAGCAGGTAATCAAAATTATATTTCAAACTCCTATTGCTCCATGTCTATAAAATATCTTTCTCTAGACTTACTATCAGAACTTTTTCTATTGCTTATAAAATCTACTTTCTCTATTTTCTATGTCTAGGGCTTGAATACTTGAATGAATTATTAGGTCTTTAATCCTCTCCATTTTTTCTTCAGATCTATAACCTACACAAAAGAAAGAGGGAAAATTTTTTTCATATAGGGGATTTCCTAATTCAAACCCTATTCTTTTTTCTACCTCTACAATGGCTATGATGATATAAAAGACAACTCACCTTCAGTCTGATGGAGGCTAAATGATAATTGAGTGAGAAATTGACAATTTATGCAACTTACCTCTTATATTTATGCTCCTTGATGGACTGAAGGCATTGTGCTCATCACCTTCAAGGATAAATTGATTCTTGATTTGAATTCATGTAAGTGTTAGTATTCACAAAATAAATAGACATGAAACATAAAAAAACTCACAAGAAAACATGATGCATTGCTAGCATGATGCTTGAGTAAAATAATGCTACTATAATTCTTCTCTTGACTACTCTTAGGATGCTCAATATGCTCTAAATTTCCTTAGGTATTCTTAGAATTTTTTCTCAAAAATACTAGGCTTTCAAATAATGAAAAATACTTGTATTTATATGTAATTCTTTAATTTCTCACAAACTAATTATTGATTGATGACAACTAGATTTAGATTTCTATATGTTAAAATGCCAACACCAAAATATTTGAATTGGGGCCAAAATAGGTTGGACAAGGGTGTTGGGCACACTAGCCTAGGCCTATATTGGGGCCTTAAGCATTGGTAAATAAATTTTAACTCCTTAATCCCAATTAAACTTGATTTTTCAAAGATTATTATGCACTAGCAAATTTAATACATAATTGGGTTTGATCATTTGAGGGGGAACTAAACCTAGGGTGAAATTATCAAGGGTGACAATTTACATTGCTAAAAATCCATTCTTCCTATTCCTTTTTAACTATAACAAGTTCAATTTTTTTTTCGTCTTGTATGTGTTAGAACCTGAAATTTCCATTCAAAACCCTAAGGTTTTTCTTCCCATTTAAGCCCATTCATTTGCTACCTTTTCCATTAAAAAATATTTTTTCCATTCATATACACCTTATACCTTATACCGTTGCCTTAATATTCACTCTTTATATCATACTACTCTATCATGGCCACTTACAATGGAGACCGCGATATGGAGGTAACGGTTAGACATAGTCAAGGCAAGCGTTACCGCTACACCGCATGCAGTTTGCACTGTCGTTGTGTTATGGAGGTAGCGGTGAGTGGCAGTCAATATAGTCCTTACCGCTGCACCACGGTCAATCAGAACACACACTCTGGTGGTGCGGTAGTCAAAGGTAAGTAGCGAATCAACAAGCAAAGAACAGTCACCGCCACACCGCACGCAGTCAATTCATTGACCACAGTATCACGGTGGTGGTGAGTTAACGGTTAACAGATAGTGGAGGTGGCGACATAAGGGTCATCGCGGTACTACTACCAGTCAAGCCAGATACCATAGTTGCAGTTGATAGATGGTTACCGTGATACCGTAGCCGACTGGGTTGGAGATCACGGTGATCGTAGTGAATAGAGGTAACAGTGAAGTGGGGGTTATGGTGAGTCACTGTGGTACCGCACACAGTTAGGACGGACACCGTGGTAGCGCGGGTGATGATGAAGGTGAAATCAAGTATTGGAGACTGCGATACAACCAGGGGTAAGAATGGAAGCCATGATGGAGCGGTAATGAGAAAGAATAAACTGTGACAATCAGTTTGACCACAATACTGCTAGGATTTAAAAAGTTGACTGCGGTAAAACGGTAAGGAAAAAAGAAGACTCCGTAGCAATAAATGAAATATTAAAAGAGGGAAAGGTATTAAAAAAAAATCAAATATAGAACTGTATAAAAATATTTAATTTGCGAAAGGAAACTTAATTAAATGTTTTTATCGCTGTCATAAAATGTAAACGGTTTCACCAAAAAAGTGAAGGGTCGTGACCCTTGAGATATGTAATGTATAAATATTTTAAAAATCAGTTTGACAAGAGGGGAGACAAAAGATAGATAGCAGGAAGTATAGGATTTTCAAAATGTTTATATTCAAAAGGACCATGTTGCATGTATAAGATTTCAGGAAGATAATGAAAGACTATTGATTCAGTGATTCCATTCTAGTATAAGTTGTTTGTTGAGTTTCTGCAATTATTTGACTGTCTCCAACTCAATGTTTCTCAATTATTTAAGTTAAAATGTCAAGTATATGTTCAATTTATCAAAGCACATTTTTTGTATATGTGTGATTTGATTAATTGGGTTCTTTAAAGAGGGATTAAATTCCTCTCAGTCAATTATGGTAATCTGGTAATGTTATTTGGATCAAGAAGAAGAATCAAATAGTTAGGATTGATATTCTACCTCAAGCAGGGTTTGTGAATCATATTCTTCCATGTTTATACCAGTTATAAACTTATATTTGTATGCCAAACAATTAGAGAACATGCTAGATAGAAGCCATTAATCTAAGGCCTTCATTTGACTCTGTTTTACCCAACAAGCCATTGGTCTTCCTTATTTTCATTATTTAGTTTTATCCATTTTATTTACATCTCTTAACTAAACATATTAATATTTACCTTGATATTGCATATACAATTTATACCAAATTAGGATCACATCTCTCCATCGTCAAATTTCCATTGTGGATAGATCGGTCTAGTAGGAAACATACTTCAAAATTTGAATCATTCACATACGTACACCCGCCTAGGTTTGGCAGAGCTTTAAGAGCAGAAGGCTGAACTTTATTGGTTGGCTTTGTTAGTTGGCCAATAATGTTGTGAGAGCTTGGTAACCTCTCGTGGTTCAAACCAGCATTTTTGAGACCCAACAAATTGGTGACTCTACTGGGGAGTAACTTGAGAAAAGTCTGGTGGCAGGAAGCCTTTCCATATAGAGTCATTGAAGAGAGATTCATAGTTAAGAAGTTTGAAAAGTGACTTTGCTGGGTGAAATAGTAACATTTTTTTCTCACTTTTAAAAGTGGGTGGCGACTTTGAATGACCAAGTGCATTAAGACTGATAAAATAAAATATAAATCAGAAAGAAATCATCCTAGATTTTAGACTATCACAATTACTCACAACATGCAGGGAAGAAGGTTTTTGTACAGAGATGGTGATGGTCCTAATGAAAAAAGTAAGTGGACTTAAAAAAATGATTAGGGCAAGAAAGGGTCTAATGAACTACGCCCAAAAATTAAAAACAAAACATCAAAACTGCCAGTGGAAACACATAATTCACATGATGCACTAGCAAATGAGAACAACCCATCTAGAGAACCTCACTCTCCTGAGGAGATGAGAAATCCCCTCTATCGAATGGACCTCAAGAAACTTGAAGGGATCATGGATGGATTTGAAGGTGAAAGAGAAGAGAATCAGCGTACGTATGATCAGATAATGGATTTTCATGAAAAGAATCAGGATGGACTAGGTTATGAAATAGCATCTAAAGAAAATCATGAACTTGTGATCCAAAATGAGATAAATGCACGGTGGGAACGCATGAGGCAAGAAATAGAAACATCAAGAGTAGAATATGAGTGAAATCTTCAAGCAATGAGAGAACTTGAGGAATTGAAGCTGCAAAAGGCTCAGATTAAGAAGCCAATGGCTGACTCACCCAAATATGTGCCACCTCATAAAAATAACAATATAAGACCATCAAATTCCCCATAGGCCCACCAAAATCAGCCAAGGAATCAATGTGAACATCAAAATGCTCCACCACAACATAAGGGTGCTCAACCACCTCCTTATCAGCAGCATGTACCCCCACAAGGTCAGCAATATGTGGTAAATAGTAATCCATTGTACTAGCATCAACATTACCAAAATCCTCCTCCATAATATATGACCATGATCAGGCAATTTGATCTGGCTGGATTTCAAATATGTTCTTATCCTATGGACAACAGTTGGAGAAGCCTTGTCCCAAAATTCACAGGGAGTAATGCAATTACAACTGAAGAGCATTTAAGGAGCTTTAATGCTTTTATACAAGATTTGGATATGCAATATGAAGATGTACAAATGAGGTTGTTTATGATGTCACTGATTGAAGATGTGAGAGATTGGTTTAATAGTTGGCCAATAGCCTCTATTTATTCTATTCATGTGTTTTATGAATAGTTCCTTGACCAATATGGGAATCAATATGCACCAGAATTTTGTTTGCATGAATTGGTGACTTTTTAGAAACATCAAAATGAGTCAACTTATGATTTCAATCAGAGGTTTTCTAAATTACATAATAAGATACCTCCTGGATCCAAATTAGTTGATCCTATTGCATTCAGTATTTATTTAAAAGCTTTTGATCCGAAGATAGGATATGAGCTTAGGAACAGGGGTCCCAAAAATTTGGCTGAAGCCCAAAAGATAGCACTCACTATTGAAAATAGCAGGAAGGCTGTAGGGATGATTACCAAAAGGAATAACCCTAGGGTTCCCCAATATTCTCATCCAAGTAAATAGGAAAACATATATAGGAATGAAAGGCCAATACTACATGACATGCCATATAATACAAATTGGAAAGATGAAAATCCATTGATGGATAATAGGCCAAGAAATAAAGAGACACCTGATCCTCTTAAGAAGATGGACATACATGGTTGATAATAGTACTTGGTGTCCAGTATGTGACTTGCCACACTCTTCAGAGCATTGTGTTGTAGCTCAGTCAGTGCCAGGAAAAGACATGGAAGAAAATGATAACGAAGAAGATCATAATATCTATTTGACTTCTCATACTCTTCACTCAGTAGAGCAAGGATATTCATCTTCAGAAGAAGGAGGGTATGAATATGATGTTGATCATCAGAGATATAATGTTCACATGGTAGAACAACAAGTTTTTTCTGACTACGAGGAAAGTGATGATGAAAAAGGTTCTCCTACTAAATCATGTCAAACCAATAAGGGAAATATGAGGAGACCATCTAAGGAATAAATTAAAAGATTGACCATTGCAACAGCTGAACAAGCTAAAAGAAAGTATTGGCTGAGAAATAGAACACTAAATGAGAATGAAGGTGTTCCAAGAGGAATATTTTTGGAAAATAAAAAGATGTCCCATGAAATATCAAAAGGGATAGATTGTAAGCACTCTGATAAAAAAGAACAAAAGCATGTCCATAAAGAAGGAAATAAAGAATTTCCTAAGGACAAGCAAAAGCCAAATTAGGCACCCAAAGGGGAAAAAGAGGAGAACAAAGGAGAGCCAACAGAGCCCAAGGAGGTGATCAGGACTGTAGGTACATCTTCTGAATTCATGCAAGCTTTGTCCCAGGTAAAAATGTATGTCCCATTACTTGAAATGAGGAAAATTAAGGAGTATAGGGAAAGTGCTATTCAATTAATATCTAGTGGGAGGAATCAAAATATGAAATTTGAACAAAAGGACATTCTTGGAGTTGCTGATAAGAAGGGAAAAATAAGAGATTCAGAAGTTTTCCTAAATAATGCATTGATGAATACACCAGAAATTGATCCATTATTTACTACCCTACTCATAAATGGTAAATTGGTAAGAAATTGCATGATAGATTTAGGTGCTTCTATGAATATTATTCCAGTAGGAGTATTGAAACAAGTTGGTATGTGGATAGATATTGATGGTGGTAAATGTTATGCCATGGATAGTAGGCCTATCCCAGTTGTGGGGATTATGAAAAACATAGAAGTAAAACTAGGAACATACCCACAGACAAACTATAATATTTATATAACTGTGATTGATACGCCTCCTCAGTTTGGAATGCTTTTGTCAAGACAATGGACTACAATAGTCAGAGGTAATGTGCAGTTTGATTTATCATATGCCATAATACCAGTGAATGGTGAAGAAGTGAAGTTGTATTGAGAATGATGAATAAATCAGATTGTTGAGTGTGTTCCTCAAGAATAACTTAATTGCTTTTGTGATGTGGATTTAGGGAGTTTTAGAGTAGAGTTATCTCAGCCAGAATTAGTAAATACTAACCCAATTGATAAGCTTGTTTCTAGAAATCAGCAAGGTGTGTGGAAAATGTATTTTGATGGGGCATGCAGTTAAGAAGGTAATGGAGCTGGGACAATTTTCATATCACCTTAAGTTACAACATTTAAATATTCATTTCTATTGGCTTTTACATGTACAAATAATGTGGCAGAGTATGAAGCCTTGTTGATTGGTTTGAACATGGCTGCCAAACATAAGATTAAGTTGTTGTCTATCTTGGGAGATTATGAGCTAGTTGTGTCACAAGTTAGATCAAAGTATGCTGAAAAGAACAAGAGACTGAAACAATATAGAAATGTTGTGTGGGATACATTTGAACTATTTGATTCATTTTCAATTGATTGGATAGATCTAGGTCTGAAAATTTGATGGCAGAATTTTTGGCTAATGTAGCCTTAAAAAAGGATGATATCACTTTGGCAGGAGTATCTCAGGTTGAATTCAAGCCAAGACCGGTTGTCCCTGACAACATATATAGCTAGCAAGTTTTTAATAATGATACTGATCTTTTGAAGTTTCTTCATTGTATAGACTAGTATGAAGCACAAGAGATTGATTTCACTACTTTTGTGAAAGAACTAGAGGGGAAATAGACTATATTTGGCAAGGAAGTTTTGTAGCTTAAATCCAACAAGCTTTCCAAAGGGCTTGTGGCATTGGAGAGAGTATATGATGGGAATGATCATTCTCTATTAAAGCAGACACCTATTAAGAAAGAGGATATTAAAGAAATAAATATGGGAACTGAATTACCACGAAAAAGGGTTTATATTGGAAAGCAAATAAGCTTGAGCATCAGAAGAATGTTGATTACATTGCTAAGAAAGTACAAGCATGTATTTGCTTGGTCTTATGAGGATTTGAACGCATATATAAAAGATCTTTTTCAACATGAAATTCCACTAAAACCGGATGCAAATCCATTCAGACAAAGGTAGAGGCCTATCAATCCAACTCTAGAACCTAAGATGCAAGAGGGATTGGTAAAGCTTAGAGATGGGGGTATCATTAAACTGATCAGGCATTCAACATGGGTTTCAAATCTGGTTCCTGTGAGGAAGAAGAATGGGGATATTAGATTATCTATGGACTTCAGAAATCTAAATGTGGCATCCCTTAAGGATAATTATCCTCTACCTAATATGGAAGTTGTAGTACATAGAGTAACAAGGTGTGAACTATTGTCAATGATGGATGGTTTCTCTAGTTGCAATCAGGTTAAAGTCAGAGAATCTGAGTAGTACAAAACAACTTTTACAACTCCATGGGGAACATATGTCTATGTGAGAATGCCATTTGGTCTCACAAATGCAGGAGCTACCTTTCAAAGGGACATGGATTAGCATTTTTTGACCTAATTAATGCTAGAATGGTACTATATCAAGAAGACCTTACTGCTTACTCAAAAAGGGTTGAAGATCATGTAGAACACCTTGAAAAAATATTCATTAAAGCTTTAGAATATGGTATTAGTCTGAATCCCAAAAAGTGTCATTTTACAGTCACAGAAGGGAAGCTCTTAGGACATATTGTGTCAAAAGAGGGAATTATGATAGATCTTGAAAGAGTTCAGGCCATAGCTAAAATCCCCATCCTTAAAACTGGAGAGGCCATCCAATCATTTTTTGGATAGATCAACTTTGTTAGGAGATTTGTATCTAATTTTGCTAAAATTATTAAGCCCATATCAAAGATGTTGAGAAAAGGACAAAAAATAGACTAGACCTTCAAAGCACTGGAAGCTTTTATATCCATCAAAAGGGCTATCAAAGAAGCCCCTATCCTTAAATCTCCAGATTTTACAAAACCCTTTCAAATATTTTTATTTGCTTCTTTACACACTATAGTTGTTATTATGTTATAGAAGAATGAGGAAGATCATGAGCAGCCTGTGTCCTTTTTCACTAAATCATTGCAGGGGTCAGAATTGAAATATGATATAATGGAAAAACAAGTGTTTGCATTAGTAAAAGCCACAAAAGCTTTTAGACCGTATCTTTTTGGAGCTAAAGTGATTGCTTATGTTCCTCACACAACTATTAAAGATATCTTGACACAGTTAGAAGTAACAAGGAAGAGATGCAAATGGATTAATAAAACTCAAGACTTTGATATGCAAATATAAATTACCAAATTAGTAAGAGGTCAGGGATTTGCCAAGTTGATGGTAGAAACAAATATTGATGCAAATCAAATTTGCAATGTAGAAGATGAAGGAGATGCAATTACAAGCATTGAGCATACTCCTTGGTATACAGATATCATGTATTACCTTAGGAACATGAAGTGCCTTGAAGGATTTAGTGATAACCAGAGAAGAAATTTGAAGCTACAGACATCTAAATATGTATTCATAGAAGGAGATTTGTTTTGGAAAAACAAGGATGGAGTGTTGTTGTTGTGTCTAGACGAGTCACAAGATAAACATGTTTTAAGAGAGATGCATGAAGGAGTCTATGGAGGCCACTATTCTGCAAAGACAACTGCACATAAGATCCTTAGGGCAAGTTACTATTGGCCAAAAAAAATTTATGATTCTTTTTCATATGTAAGAAAGTGTGAAGCATGTCACAAGTTTTCAGGCAAGATGAAATATTAGGGAGCTTTACCACTTAGACATGTGCAATTTGAAGCCCCTTTTCATCAGTAGAGGATTGATTTTATTGGGGAGATACAGGAGAAATCAAGTGGAGGACATAAATGGATACTAGAAGCCACTAATTAATTCACCAAATGGGTAGAGGCAATCCCAACCAAACAAGAAACAAGTAAAGTTGTGATCAATTTTTTAATGGATAACATTATTACTAGATTCAATACACCATTGAGAGTGATTACAGATAATGGGATGTGTTTCAGATTTGATGAGTTTAGAGATTTTTTTTGTACACATGGTATTAATATTCCTTATTTTGCCCCGTATCATCCACAAGCAAATGGTCAGGCAAAATCGAGTAATAAAAGTCTTTTGAAGATAGTAAGGAGGATGCTTGATGCAAATAAAAAGGCATGGGATTCAAAGTTAAGATTGGTTGTATGGGCAAATAGGATTACTCTGAAAAAGGCAATTGGAAAACCCCATATGAATTAGTGTATGGAACACAAGCTAGGATGCCCTTACAATGTTTTTTCCCATTTGAAAAAATTATCCTTCAAGAAGATATAGATGATCTAGAACCAATGGAGGAGAGAATGGAGCAACTGGAAGAGCTTGATAAAATGAGAAGAATAGCTCAAAACTAGAACATGAAATTACAAGCACAAATGAAGTATTTGTTTGATAAAAAAGCAAAGGATATAAAATTTGAAGAAAATTATATGGTACTTATGTGGAATGCAAGATTCCAGGAAAAGGGAAAACATGGGAAATTTGAAGCATTACGGCTGGGACCCTTTGTTGTTGTTGGTAAGAGAGGAGAAGATTCATATTTCCTGCAGAACATGTCTGGAGAGGAACAAGAGTTTCTTGTACAAGGGTAGTTCCTGAAGCATTTCTTCTCTTAAAGAAGAGAAAACGATTAAGGATTGCTAGTGCATGGACAATTCTTAGCAAAACATTTTTAAAACATTATTTTCCATGCACAGTAGTTTTAGGAAATTTTGAAGGGTCTGCGTTTGCCAGTACATGGACATTCCCAGAAGTTCCCTTTTTGAAAGCATTTTCTTTCCTTTCCATGTATAGTAGTGTATGGTTTTCCATCTCTGTTCTAATTCATTCCCTCCAGCTGCAATTGCCTTCATTTTTCATATCATTTACATGGTCTGCTCTCCCAAAGATATTTTGGATTCTTGCAGTGATTTGCAAAATCACTCATCCCCAATAGAAGCCACTATTAGAACCCAAAATTTCCATTTAGAACCCTAAGGTTTTTATTCCCATTTAAATCCATTCATTTGCTACCTTTTCCATTAAAATTTTTTTTTTCCATTCATATACACCTTAAACCTTATACCGTTGCCTTAATATTCACTCTTTATATCATACTGCTCTATTGCAGCCTCTTACAATGGAGAACACGGTATGGTGGTAATGGTTAGACATAGTCAAGGCAAGCATTACCACTAAACCGCATGTAGTTTGAACTGCCACTATAGTATGGAGGTAGCACTGAGTGGCAATCAATATAGTCCTTACCGCTACACCACGGTCAGTCGTAACACACACTGTGGTGGCATGGTAGTCAAAGGTAAACAGTGAAGCAATAGGCAGAGAACAGTCACCACCACACCCCGCGCAGTTAATTCATTGACCACGGTATCGCGATGGTAGTGAGGTAACAGTTAGCAGACAGTGGAGGTGGCAATAGAGGGGTCACCGCGGTACCGTTGGAAGTCAAGCTAGAGACCATGGTGACCGCGGTAGCAATTGACAGATGGTTACTGTGATACCATAGCCAACTAGGCTGGAGACCATAGTGATCATGATGATCAGAGGTAACAGTGAAGTGGTGGTCATGGTGAGTCACCGTGGTACCGCATGCAGTTAAGACAGAGACTGCGGTAGCGTGGGTGATGGTGAAGGCGAAAGCAAGTATTCTAGACACTGATACTACTAGAGGTAACAACGGAAGCCACGGTGGAGCAGTAATGACAAAGAATAAACCATGATAGTCAGTTTGACTAGGATACCACCAGGATTTAAAATGTTGACCTTGGTAAAATAGTTAGGAAAAAAGAACACTCCACAACAATAAATGAAATATTAAAAGCGGGAAAGGTATTAAAACAAAATCAAATACAAAACTGTATAAAAATATTTAATTTTCTGAAAGGCAACTTAATTAAATATTTTTATCTCTATCATAAAATGTAAACGTTTTCACCAGAAAGGTGAAGGGTCGTGACCCTTGAGATATGTAATGTATAAATATTTTAAAAATCAGTTTGACAAGAGGGGGGATAGAAGATAGATAGCAGGAACTATAGGACTTTTAGAATGTTTATATTCAAAAGGACCATGTTGCATGTATAAGATTTGAGGAAGATAATGAAAGACTATTGATTCAGTGATTCCATTCTAGTATTAGTTGTTTGTTGATTTTCTGCAATTATTTGATTGTCTCCAACTCAATGTTTCTCGATTATTTAAGTTGAAGTATCAAGTATATGTTCAATTTATTATTGCACATTTGTTGTATTTTTGTGATTTGATTAATTGGGTTCTTTAAAGAAGGATTAAATTCCTCTCAATCAATTACAGTAATCTGGGAATGTTATTTGGATCAATAAGAAGAAGCAAATAGTTATGATTGATATTGTTCCTCAAGTAGGGTTTGTCAATCATATTCTTGCATGTTTATACTAGTTATAAACTTATATTTTTATGCCAAACAATTAGAGAACTTGCTAGATAGAAGCCATTCATCTAAGACCTTCATTTGACTCCGTTTGACCCAACAAGGCATTGGTCTCCTTTATTTTCATTATTTAGTTTTATCCATTTTATTTACATCTCTTAACTAAACATATTAATTTGTACCTTGATATTGCATATGCAATTTATACCAAACTAGCGCTTGCACCTCAATAAGGTGTAATAGTTACGTTGATAGGCTGAGCCCACATTATTTACCATCATGAAAAGCGGTGGACATCATGAAGAAAGCAATGATCTATCACACCTATCCCTTGCTACCTCTACCTCTCTCCCTCCCCCCTTCTCTCTCCCTGTAGCTCTCTCCTTCCCTCTCTATTTCTCTCTATATCACATATCCCTCTCTACCTAGCCCTCCCTCCATCCCACCTATTTGTCTCTCTCCTTCCCTCTCTACTTCTTTCCCCCTCTAACTTATTCCTCTCTACCTCTCTCTCCTTCCCCCTTTAATTCTCTATAACTCCCCTATCCCTCTCTACCTCTCCTTCCCCCTCTCTCTCTCACTCTCTCTAGCTCTCTCTTTCCTTCTCTACTTTTATCTATCCCACCTCTTTATCCCTCCCTATCTCTATCTCACTTATCCCTCTCTACCTCCCACCGTCCCTTTACCATCCTCTATCTCTCTTTCTCTATCCTTCCCTCTCTACTTATTTAGCCTCCTCTCTCTTTCTCTATCTCAGCTATCCCTCTATACCTCTCCCTCCCTCCCTTCCCCCCTTCTCTCTCCCTCTTTCTCTCTCCTTCCCTCTCTATTTCTCTCTATATCACATATCCCTCTCTACTGTCCCTCCCTCCATCCCACCTATTTCTCTCTCACTCTCTCCTTCCCTCTCTACTTCTCCTCCCTCTCTCACTTATTCCTCTCTACCTCTCTCTCCTTCCCCCTCTAATTCTCTATATCTCCCCTATCCCTCTCTAGCTCTCCCTCCCTCCCTCTCTCTCACTCTCTTTGGCTCTACCTTCTTCCCTCCTCTCTCTATCTCTTCTCTATCCCTTTACCCTCTCTCTCTCTCTCTCTCTCTCTCTCTCTCTCTCTCTCTCTCTCTCTCTCTCTCTCTCTCTCTCTCTCTCTCTCTCTCCTTCCCTCTCTACTTCTTTTCATTCCTCTCTCTCTCTTTCTCTATCCTTCCCACTCTATGTCTTTACCCTCCTCTCCAATTCATTCCAAAAACAACACTTCCTATACAACTTTAGATTTTCATTTTTCTATTTGTTTATTGTTTGGATTTTATAACATAGAACAAATTTTATTTTTATTAAAAATTTATTCTATTATTTTATTTAAGGAATCTTTTTTATTTAATTTATTATAAATATTATTTTATTTTATTTTATATATATATATATTATTGATTAGATTTTATAACACAAAACAAATTTTATTTTTATCAAAAATTTATTATATTATTTTATTTAAAGAAGCTTTTTTTATTTTATTTATTATATAAATTATTTTATAAATAAATTATTATATAATTAACTTATTACATTAATTATTATATAAATTGTTTTATTTTATTTTGTTTATTATATAAATTATTTATTCCTTGTCATTTCTTCTTGACAACTGACCGTTGGAGTAGAGGAAAATTCAACAGAACAATCCGAAAAATCTCAATTTCAATGTGAGTGCACAACCTTAATTCCCATAAAACAATCTGAAAAGTATGCATTTGAGTAGCAAGGACTCTGGAAAAATTTACTTGATCACTCTCGCCCACGTCACCTCCCAAAGCACTTAGCTTGCTGATAAAATATTTTCAAGTCCCCTTCAAGGCTGGGTAGCTCATCCCTATTCATGTTAAAAATATAAATGATTGACATGGGCCCCACGACCCCTCACCTCACTAGCAAAAAAGGGTGCGATAACTTTTTCGATTTCCATGCCTCTTTCTAGACATACGGCACCCAAACAATTCTAAATTTCTGAATTAAAAACTCCTTTGTGTTCCAATGCAGTAGCTTCAAAGGTGTACGGCCTGCATCATTCTGAGAGTACCTTAACTACATAAATAAATGGAAATATTTTTATTAGCCTTAAAGTTTATGGGGTTCCCGTCGACGTTAGACTGTTGGAAATGTCAGTGGGGTTCCCCCACGTATAGTAGCCTATCGGCTAATTAGGATCACACCTCTCCATTGTCAAATTGCCATTGTGGATAGATTGGTCTAGTAGGAAACATAGTTCAAAATTTGCATCATTCACATAGGTACACCCTCCTAGGTTTGGTAGAGCCTTAAGAGCAGAAGGTTTAACTATATTGGTTGGCTTTGTTAGTTGGCCAATAACATTGTGAGAGCTTGGCAACCTCTCGTGGTTCAAACTAGCATTTTTGAAACCCAACAGTATGGATGCCTAAAATGCTAAGTATCAATTTTCATAAGATGTAGGGAGACTTCAATAGCATGGGGAAGCATCACTAAAAGAGTAATGGGTATATGTTTGGATAAATTTTACATGGGTAGAAACATATAAATAATTTGATGGAATACCTAGAGGAGAACTATACACATTCCAATTATTCGTGACTAATATATCATAATGCAAGTTAGAAAATTGATCATTTTACAAATCTATATGTTTATTTACAGAAATTAAACTATGTTTCATGAATTAAGAGAAAACATTTGTATGTTTCACATATATGCATTGATAAATTATAATAGAAATAAATCATATTCTTCTAGACATCAAACTTCCCACTTATCTCAAAAAGGAAATCCTTGAATCATTTTAACTTTCAAGGAAATAAAATAATTATATTTTCAACTCGTTATTAGATTATTTGGTTGTATTCCAACCTAATTAAATACATATTCGAAGTTTCCAATCTATTAACACACACCAACAAATTTCTCCCTAGTAATTGAAACTTCTATTAGTACAAGATACCAAATAAGTGAACTCATCCAAAAAAATTAGAAGCACAAAAACTATCTAAAAATTTCCAAGGTCTTTAAACTATACAGTAGGTTCATAATTAACTAGAAATGGCTAAGATATTCTATCGTTAGAAACAACGTCATTATGTTGAGTTCCAAATCTGCTACTCCACAATCTTAGAACTATTCCTTTCCTTTAAGGATAGGGATGTGTCATCAAGAAGGTAAAATGAACATTCATTACTAGAGCATGGAGGGCTAAATGCTTAAAATTGAGAGTGGGTAACCTTTCTTGCACTTTGGACTCAGCTCAAACCTAGGAGTGTATTCTAAAAAATATCTTGAATAGGCTTTTAAACCAATTAAAATATGGTATGACTACAACAATCTATAGCTATAGATAATATATACTTGGAACCAATATATTTGTCACTACATCAGGATAAGCTAGATATATAAAACCTCATATAAATAATAAGACACCTCATCCATGCACATATAGATAAAAATATATTTTAATCCATTTAGATTATTTAATTTCATATTTTCCACAATGGTAAGGTGTAAACATGTATGACACAATTATTTGATGATTTGGATACTTGGGAGCCTTGAGATTATTGAATTGTTTGTAATAATTGATCATGAATAAGATTCATATTATAATCTACTCCTACTTCTACCATGGATGGAGAGTGTTAGTGTTTAAATAAAGAATTTATTGTTCACCAATATGGACTAGTGCCTACTCAATTGGGCAATAGAGTCATGAACAATAAAGACGGAAGAGATACCATCAAGTAAAGAAATAATATAATTGAATTTTATTTATATAAAAATAAAATATTACACTATATATAATAGAAAACTTCATAATCCATCACATAATTACAATAATGTATATGCTAAAAATGAAATACCATTACAAATAATTTGTAATCCATTAGCAATTGGAAAAAATTACAAACCTATGTAATGTAATTTTGTAATATTACTTAGCTAATGTATGATAGGATAATTGTCGTCTTGAACCAAACATATACATAAATGTGAATCAACATCCAAACTTTGATTGGACTCACAAACATAAACTAGGAAGGATCCAACCACTTTGTTAGGACTAGGAAAAACTAAATGGAACACCTTTGTATAAGAAATCTACACTATTTAACATTTATGTGATACTTTTGGGTATGTGCAGGATCAAGATGGGCCAAAAAGTGGCGATATGTAAGCGATATGATGACCCATGTGGCTGACGACTTTTTTTTCACCTAAAATTGATGAAACAAAAAGGGTTTCTCAAGGAGATTCTTAGCTTTCCACCAATATAAATTATTCTTTACTTTTAATTTAATAAATAATTATTATTCATTTTCTATTTGAATTACGACTAAAGTCCTGATTGATAGGTTGATTGAAAAACATTTATAGCTTTCAAATGGTATCACATTTTTTGAATCTGAAACATGCATCACATTCTATGCTTCACATACTATAGGATTAAAAAAAAGAGAATTGAATTTCATGAAGTTTTGACCAAGTTAAGGTGGTCAGACGTACGAGTTTTTATATTTTTTAATTGTTGTAATAAAAAAACATAATTAATTATTTACTTGGAAAAAAATTACAAAAAAATATGCATCACATTGAGACATGAGTCTTATACTTAATCTAAAATCTTATAAAAAAATATTATCATTTTATTGTGGTTAGGGTGGTCAGACAGACACCTACTTCTTATTTTTACCTTGAAATTTAAGTACTACTGCAGTGACATTTCAAATTTTCACCAAATAGATTTTTTTAGAATAAAAATAAAACTAGTAGTTTAGAAACTAAATTCAATTTGCAACAGATTCTATTCTTACATATTTTTGAAATAGTATAGTTAACTTATTCAAATTTTTACATCAAGTTGCCTAACTCTGATTTTTCTAAATTTTATTGCCACTTAAGGGCCTATTTTTTCCATGATGATCCTGCACATGCCCTTTGATAATCTTACTTCGATAAAAATGGCCTTCACTTAACTTCCCATACCACCTAGATTACTACAATTTATCTTCAATAGTGTCATGGATATTTTATCTCTATCTATTGGCTATACAACTTTGTTGAAGCCTCAAGGCTCATTAAAAATTTTAGTTTCCTGCTACCACATATAATTTCCTTACAATATAACCCCATTTACTCAAGTAGCATTATCCTCAAGTTCAATCATATAAGTTTTATTTTACAATTTGATTTCTCGTGCTATCTTAATTATGAGCACTTGGCCACTCTACCTCCTCCTCTATACTTCTATAATTCCATTCTCACTAGACATGAATATAATTTCTTTAAAAAATGTATACTCCTATGCTTCTACATTGTTGGTCCAATCCCTTTTAATAAACTTTATGCACACCCAAGTATTTATGAATACATCAAGTTTCACTCAAGAATATAGAAATTATAATTCAAATTTCATTGAACTAAACTATATAGTTAATAGCCTTTAAAATAAATAAAAAATTATTTCATCCACAATTATTCTCAATCTACCACTTCTCACACAAGCTACTATCTTATTTATTTATAAAAGAAGATTAATACAAACCACATAATTTAGATAACTAGCTCATGAAGTTGTTAGGATTTATTAATATTTTCTTAAATAACAAATTACGAGTCTTGTAAAATTCAGCCCAAAATTATCTCTAAATAAGTATGGCTATACAAATTTAACCATTATAAAATTATACAAAATCCAATCTTTTTGTTAAAAAAAATTTGGAAGCTAGAAATAAAAAGGTTCCCTCATTAGTAGAATTATCTCCTATGATCTATATTTCTCACCTTCCAAGGAGTACTATATGAATGGTTAGATAGAGTTACCATTGTATCCCCTTCTTCCTTTTCCATGGCCAACCTTTACGTGGACCATTTCAAATAAACTACCTCCACTCCTTTCCCCTTAAACCAAAGTTGTTGAAGTACTAAATGAATGATACCGACATTTGTGGGACCTAGGATTGTGATAAGCTTAAGGAATTAATGTTGTTGGTTTCTATTTACCCCTTTGGTCTCTTTGTTCCCTCATCGCCTCATTCCCTTCACCTATTTAATTGGTAGGGTTTGTAATTTATCATTTTAGTTCTCTTCTCTTGCTCTTTACATCATGATAATGGGTTGGAGTGTGTGATCTAAAATATTGATGGAAAAAGATATACCTAATCAAATTCAAAAACATTCAGCCTCTAACTAGAATGAATTTTTTATTATATTCTATGGCCGGGTGCATGGAAATGGGTAGCAATTTCATGGACACCCTCCAAGAAAGAATTTGAAATTCCATAATGCGAGCATGTTATAACATGCTCGCATTATGGCTCATTATGCCAAGCTTGAGGCTTGGAAACTACAAATCGATAACGCAAGTGCGTTATAACGCGCTCACGTTATGGATTGTTGAAAGAAAAAAAAGAAACAAAAATCTGTCATTAGCATTTCGACTACTTTTTTTTTACAATCGCGGCCAAATCCCCTACAATTTCATGCTCGCATTCTAGGAGGATAAATTCAACAAATTTCTTCACCAACAATTGATATTTCTTCACAACGATGGCGCCACAACGACAAGGAGCTATGAGAGGTAAGGATTCTATGGTTTTTGTTTCGAATTACTTAGTTTTAGGTTGAATTTGTTAGTTTTAGGTTGAATTTGATATATATTTGTTTGAATTTTTAGGAGATGCAAATCAAACTACAAACCCTCAAAATCCTCAATAGGAAGAGCAACCAAATTCTCAAGATCAAAATCAACCACAACATCAACCTCCTCCACCAATCACTCAACCCCCTCCTGGCACTCAACAAAATTTAATGAGTGAAATTGAGAACAACAAAAAGAAAATTGAGTATTTGATTAGTAGGTTGAGTGATCCAAATGGTTCAATCATAGAAAGAATGACCCTAGCAAATCCATTGAAAGATATGTAAAAAAATGTAGATTCAATTAGCAAACAAATAACTGGATGGAAAGATAGGAGGCAGGTGGCTAGGGATTATTATGCAAATAAACTATCATACAAGGATGTAAAGGATTTAAAAATTACAAAAGGTGATTTGTGCTCATTATTCACCGACCCATGCACAAATCAAAATCTTACCCTCAATGCGAAGAGGTTTTCTATCCATCGGTGCCACCACCAACCGATTAGGGACCAGTTTTAGGATAGGTGGTACATGGTCTTCGATTACCCACCATGCAACAATTGTGAGGTCTCGCAATATTTCCTTAGGAAACTATACAGTGAGTTCATATTGAACAAGATCCCAAATTATTTTGATATGAGGGATTTCCAGGGGAGAGGTGGGGGGTCATCTCAGGATAGACCTGGTGCATATCCGGATCCTACGTGGCAAGGTAGACAAGCTCTCACTAGGCCACTTCATGAGCATGTTTTTATGCCTTCCATTGTCAAGGAAAGTGCTGACGTAGAGACATTGCAAGAGATTAGCACTTTGACCCAGAGTGTCATCCATCATACTAGCCCTATTCTACAGTGCCATCTAGGGGAGTCTTCGAGTGGTGGACTTTGAACACATGTGTGTCAATCTTGCGGGGCTACTTGTTCATATGACCTTGTTGACACTCAGGGGACTGGTACACATGATCCGTCTATAGCTGTGGAGATGGAGAGGGAAGCTAGCATTTTGCATCTAGCATATAACATTGATAGTGAGGTAAAAGTTAGTGCATGTTCGTTGAATTTCATTTATTAAATTTCAATTTTGAAATGCAAGATTAACTAAACATGTTTTATGATTTTAATAAAATTGTAGGGTCATAGTGTTGAGACTGGATACACCGCCCCCCCCACCAACTTATTTCTGTAGTACACCTATCGCTAGGGTATGTAACTAGTAAACAACTATAAATTTATTGCATGTTAATAGCATTGTTTTACGAATGGTAATTTAATATAAGATTTTGGATGTTGAATAGACTAATATTGGAGGTTTTGATGGAACACTTCCCAGTGGTGGTGGATTTACTCAAACCTACATGGAGGTAATAGAATAAATATTTTAACTAATGAATCAAGTACTTAATATATTTGTGTAGTTTATATGCACATCGTTGATTACATTGAATAATTTGTTACATTTTATTTTCAATTGTTGCAAAATGATACACCTCTGAATGTGATGAGGGCAATGGATATTGGTGTGACATTTTCTATACAATCCTCGATGGCTCTGACATGAGAGGTATGAAGCAAATTAGTAAATTTCAATTTACATTTGTTGTTATAGATGTTAGTTAGTGAAAAATCAAACCACTATTGATTCATGTAGTTTAATTTCTATTTGTATGGTTTATATAGGGCTTGAGCACGCCTGAGCATGGGCATGAGAATATTTCTCTCATGGAGAGAGATCGTGAGATGGCGGTAAGTGATTATTTTTTCAAATATATCTTTTTTATAATGTAATTTCTATATATTCATGTCTTTACTTCTTATTGTAATAGTTAAAACTTCACAATGAACTAAACCCTAGGAGGAGAAGCAGGAGCACTCCTTGAGCACAGCAAAAATGAGTGATAGACCTATCGCCATCTGATCAAAAAGGAAAGGGAAATATTTTATTTCCAAGGCATGGAGAGCAATGAATTTTGATTCTAGAGCCCTTTTTTGTATGCCTACATGGCAATCTTGTACATATTTGACATTGTATGCCTATATGGCTATTTTGTACATGTATTTCATACATATATCAACATATGTTGATGTATGCCTACATGGCTATTTGGTTAATGCAAATATCTTTTATCGATGCCTGTCCATATTTGCATTCTAAATTGATGGTTCAATAGATATGAGTTACGTGTATTAAAGTGTATACTTTACAACTTACATGTATACTTTGTGACTTACGTGCATTCAAATGTATACTTTGTGGCTTACGTGTTTTCATGCATATACCTTTTATTTGTGCATATACTTTGTTTTAATTTGTGTATACTATGTATTCGTGTGTATACTTTTTGAGGCTTATGTGTTTTTGAGTTCTTGTACTTCCCTTATTGACATGTACATGCTTGACTTATTCATGTGTATAATTATTAATTGGTTAGCCCTAGCATTGATCTATATCATCCTCAATGCATGATCCTTGAGATGGAGTAAGCACACCCTCAAGGTCCAAAGGAGTTTCAAATAAATTCTTCATAGGCTCATTTTGGTAGTCAAACCAAAACCTCTTGCATCATGGAAAAGAAAAAATTTATCCTTTATAGCAAGTCTGAAGCCATTATCATTCTCCATTGGTTCTTCATGTATCCACTCCCCATTAATGGTTGCCTCATGACCTTCATGAAACCAAGCACTTATCTCATTTGTGATAGAACAAATGTATGAAGATTTATCTACCTCCTTATGAACCATTCATTATCATGAGAGATGGGTTCTTGTGAACCACTACTCATGAATCAAGGGTCAATGAGTTTGACTTGTAAAACTACACGATTGAATCCTGATAGCAATATCACAATATTTATATATCTAAATGTGTTATTTCCTTCAGCTAAAATTTGTGCTTATACTTATTTGATTTATGTATGTTTGTGTATGGGATCATAGTAATTTCTATTTGATAATTCTATTATGTCTTTAAGGTTTATTTATTAAAGGGTGCATGAAACAAGTTTTAAATCCTTAAACTTCTTTGAATTTATTAGGTTTTTCTATTTGTCGAGTCTAGGCTCCGAGCCCGAGTCCAAGTCAAAAATTAGCCTGTCAAGTCTGAGGCGAGTCCAAGTCTTGTAACACTAGTGTGAACACATCAAGGAATAATGTATATGTCGATGAAGAGAGAACCCATCCTTGTTTCTAAACAAACCATAGTATAGATATGGTTGGTCAAGATAAAACATCACTCTTCTAGATAGTTTGAACCATAATATTTCATGGCTGCAAACACACCTTCATTATGTGTGTTCTTGATCCTACTAAAGAAATGGTGTAACATGTTGTAGATCAAATCTTGCAACCCTAAGTCCACAAGAAGGTTACTTGTCTCGATTTTTGCAAATGTCTTTAAGATGTTCATCCTTCTTGAGTAATGTGAACTATTGATGTCATCTAGATCTTTGAAACTGTCTGCAATCATGTGCAATACTGTAAAAGCTAGAGCTATATCTAATACTACAAATGACTGCTCAATAAAGCCTAAAAATTCTTCTATTCTTTTCCATATGACCATAATGGAATTCGTTTAAGATAAACTATGAAGCTTACTACCTGATTCGTAAAGTAATCTTGCCAACCACTATCATCGGTTGCCATGCTTCCAATGAAAAGTCAATTTGTTGCAATACCTAAAGGTTGGCAAGTTCATTTGCTCTAATACCACAGTAACGACTCAGGCTCTGGATCAATAGATTTTTTATTTATTTCTTATTGGATTGACAAAGGTTGTCATCCAATATTATTAAGATAGATAACGGAGTCCCCAAATTATAAATGAAATAAATTTTGAATATGAAGTCTAATTCAAATATTAATTTGATAATGGAAATTTGATAAATAAATATAATAGTTATTTCTAATTAATCAATTAAAATCATGTGCTAGCTTTGAATATAAATCTGCCTATCATTGATATATAGGCCTTGAGAATTGGGATTACTTTCCTCATTGATACTTTGTACTCATGCATCTTACTTTGAGTCCTTTCCGGATTATATGCTTGAAACATATACTCCCATATTATAAATTTTTTCTCATATAGACCAATCCCACACTAGGTAATTCAATAATAAAAATAAGTCTGAAAATTGATTACCCTGATCTTCCTTTTTTATTCTCTTTTATACTTGAAAACTACACAATTGAATCCTGATAGAAATATCACAATTTGACACATTGTAGAAAATACCTCCTACTTATCAATTGATTAGCTAAAGTGGCTCTATAATGAATGTTTCATAAGGTAGAACACTTGTTGAAGGTTTTGCAAATGGGGTTGCAAAATAAGAGGGCTTAACCTTGGGGAATAAACTTTGTGGTTAAGTGCTTGAGCTGGAGTATTACTAGGATGGGTGACCTCCCGGGAAGGCCTAGTGCCTCACCTCTGTGAGTATCACCTAGATGCAATGAATGCTAAGTGGGCCATTCATTATCATGAGAGATGGATTCTTGTGAACTCAGCCCTCTTTCAATCCATGTTAGCCTTGGGACCGTATAGGAAAATGGAGGTCATACCAAGTACAAGATCAACAATTTTGTATAAAAAATCTTAAAAACAAAGAACAATGTGAATAATTCTTATTAGATCTTCTCCAAAAGTTCATCAACAGACTCCATTCGATCCTCTCAAGGCTTTACATAATGTTTTACACCCTTCTCTAACTGATCCATGACCTCAACTAACTAAAAACCAACTTTCAAAACAAGTAACCGTTGCATTTCAAAATTGTTGCTTTAAGCAACTTACAAATTTGAAACTTTAGACTCCTCCAACCTAAGGGATCAATCTGGTGGAACATAGCTCGAAGTGATTCCACATGTTTTGGTGTGCAATAGGACCATTCCTAGCATAAACATACCTATTCAGACATGTTGGAACAGTCCTCTTGGTCACACAAGTTGCAGAATGAAAGTTACACCACTTTGCAACTTTGCACTGCTTGCATTTGATGCTTTTTCCATCAAGTGAAAATCCACCACCATGGAAAAACCACTCTGAGATAGCCAAAACCAAGAGAGGTTTTCGTAGAGGGTCCCAACATGATCCTATAGGATTAAATGAGAATTTTATAAGAATCATGGTATCTGAGTAACAGCATGCTAAAGTTTACAGCCATTTTGCACTTTAGACCCTTAAGGGATCGATCTGGTGGAACATAGCTCAGATTGATTCCACATGTTTCAATGCAAAAGAGGACCATGCCTAGCGTAAAAATACCTATTCGGATGTGTTGGAATAGTCCGCTTGGTCACACAATTGGTAGAATGAAAGTTGCACCACTTTGCAACTTTGCACTGCTTACATTTGATACTTTTTCCATCAAGTGATAATCCGCCGCCAGGGGAAAATCGCTCCGAGATAGAAAAAACCAGGAGATTTTTTTGTAGAGGGGCCCAATACGATCCTATAGGATCAGACAATAAGTCTCTAAGAATCATGGTATCCGAGTAATAGCATGTTGAAGTTTGTAGCCATTTTGCACTTTGGACCCTTAAGGGATCAATCTGGTGGAACGTAGCTCGAAGAGATTTCGCGTGTTTTGGTGTGAAACAAGATAATGCCTAGTATTAATATACCTATTCGGACACATTGGAGTAGTTAGTTTGGTCACATGAGTTGCAGAGCGAAAGTTGCACCACTTTGCAACTTTGCACAGCATGAATTTGACACTTTTTCCATTAAGTGAAAATCCATCGCCACAAGAAAACCAGTCTGAGATAGCAAAAACCTGGAGAGGTTTTTGTAGAGGAACCCAATGCAATCCTATAGAATCAGATGATAAGTTTCTAAGAATTAGGGTATCTGAGTAATAGCATGCTGAAGCTTGCAGCCATTTTGCACTTTGGACCCTTAAGGGATCGATCCATTGGAGCGTAGCTCGAAGCGATTCCGAGTGTTTCTGTGCGAAAAAAGACTATGACTAGTATAAAAATACCTATTCAGATGCTTTGGAGCAATTAGTTTGGTCACATGAGTTGTAAAGTGAAAGTTGCACCAATTTGCAACTTTGATAGCTTGAATTTGACACTTTTTCCATCAAGTGAAAATCCGCCACCACGGGAAAACCACTCCGGTGGAACGTAGCTCGGAGCAATTTCACGTGTTTTGGTGCAAAACAAGACCATTCCTAGCACAAACATACCTATTTGGACATGTTGGAGCAGTTAGTTTGGTCACACAAGTTGCAGAGCGAAATTTGCACCACTTTGCAACTTTGCACAACTTGAATTTGACACTTTTTCCATGAAGTGAAAATCCGCCACCACGGGAAAACCACTCTGAGATAAGCAAAACTGAGAGAGATTTTTCTAGAGGGACCCAACGCAATCCTATATGATCAGACAAGAAATTTTTATGTGAAAGGGAATAAGTTTTATGGGGTTTATGTTTTTGCCCCTATAGATTTTGATGGAAAAGGGCATGAAAAATGAGGTTTCACCCTAGGGTTTGATAAAATATTGCATAAAATAAGTGTTTTGGTTTGGCATGGTGGAGTGAGTTTTTCCTGAGACAAATTGCAGATCCGAGGATTTGGATACATGATAATTTATGCCCCAACAATGCATTATGTAAGTAAATCTTATTACAATGCCTCAGAGTTTGTCATTATGTAAGTAAATCTTATTACAATTGTGGATCTGAGAGTTTGTCATTATGTAAGTAAATATTATTACAATTCCCCAGGCACTTCGTTCTCATAGATCTTTTACAATGTCACTCATATATTCAAGATTCTCTTTAAATGTTTACATCATAGGTGCTCATTATGAGGTTAACTTCAATTGAGTAACTTGACATTCCCTCACTAAGCTTCACATGCTCTTTTATTATGGTTTGAAATCAAAATTTAGATTTGTCAATATCATAAAAATAAGGATGTTGCATTGCTTTTTTGGCTAAGATTCTCTTTGATGGCTCTTAAATCAGCATTTTCTGCAACGAGATATCAATCAATTTTTAGTACTTTACTTAAAAATACACAAAGTAAAAGAGAAAAAGAAAGAGAATCGAAAATGGAAATGAAATAAAAATAGATGGAAGGCACTTACAAATAGGCATGCAAGTTTCACAACTTAGTCACTCCTGGTCATACATCTTCACTGGGAATTCCAGCATACCTATTACACACAACAACTCTCATGAATAGAGTAGTTGAAATTTTAGATGCTCTTATAATGTCTACATCATAGCTGCTCATGATAAGGTTAACATCAAATGAATAACTTGTAATTCCCTCACCAAGATTTGCACACACTTTTCTAATGGCTTAAAATCTTGATTGAGATTTGTCAAGATCATCAAAATAAGGATGTTGCATTGCTTTTCTAGCTGACATTCGCTTCGATGGCTCATATATCTGGATTTTTGCAAGGGGACACCAATCACTATAAAAGAATATGATATCATTGGCATTAAACAAATTAATGTGCATACAAGTATAAATTAATAAGAACCAATGTGTATATACTTACAGATTAATCCAACGAACCATCTGGGTCTACTCTGCTCTTTATTGTGTAAAGTATAGCCTCATCGTAAGACTCACAGACCTTCCACAAGGTCTTGTTCAAAGGTCTACCCTATATTTAGTCAAATGAACATTGGATTCCACAACAAGGTTCGAGTAATGAAGAATCTTACAATGCATGTCAAAGTCCTAAAACAGCGAATGTTTAACACTTGAATGTGGGTACCTTCTAAGCCATGTTCTGGTAACCACAACTAAGCCTGTAGGGTATTTGATGTTTTACCCATCTATAATTGGGGCCTCCAATTTATTTTTGGCTGAACACAATGACACAAGTAATAGTGTTTTCCGTCTTCATTGTCTTCATCTGCAATAACTACATAAACATGCCCTGCATTGATATGTCCAGAAAATCTCTTGAAATTTATCAACATTACAAATACAGTACAAAGTAAGATAATGATATGGAATTTCAACAACTAAGCAAGTAGATATATCACCTGGTTGAACTAGATCTGATACGTGGTCAAAGTTAACCGATGATTGCATCTGTGTTAGTTCCAATGTCATCGGAGGGTGATATGTGTGAAGTGGTCTAAGATAACTTGTGAACCATTTTTCAACCCACTCCCCTGACTCATAATCATTCTAGGATTGCATTGTACATGTAGAACAAAAGCATGCCATCTTTTGTGTATCGATACTCCATGAACCTACATTTGAGCTAAGGAAAGAGTGTACCTCACTCGATCCTGTTAGTGTACAATAAGCTTCATATGGTGCAATGTTAGTATCATCCATCAACCAAAAAATTCTACGAACTGAAGATGTACCTTCATTACGTGGACCCATCAAAGCATTACACCACTCGACGATTGATTTTGCATCTATCAACTTTGCACTGTCTTTATACTTTAACTCTTCTCATGCTAATGCTCTTTTCACACATGCTCTTGCACCATCATGCTCCCCCGTTCCATGTTCGGCCTCACAAAAGCTCCACATATGTTCAACACTTGTAATGACATGCATCCTACACAACTAGTAGAACATGCGTGAGTTCTTGAACTGTGTTGCACAGTTATTAGACCATATTTTATGTCAATCGTATTCTATGGCCCTCTGAGCCAAAACACTATAGAACATCTCGAAGCAACCCTGCACGAACTCTAGAGAATGCGTGTGATCATCACTAATGCAAAAGTGGTACTCCCTCAATACCTTCCTTTGCTCATCTATACTATCAGATGCATGAATGAATGCTATGTGCACAAATATCAAAACTTGTGTGGAGTTGTAATACTATGACTACACCTCATGTTGTGGCTATAGAGTGTGGTTCCCCGCAAATTCAACCACAGATACTATGCTTCCAACTTGAAATGTGTCCTTGCATAGCTTGAATTGTGTGTCCAACCATCGAGCTCTATGGGTATGGATTTCATACTCAGATAGTATATTGTCATGAAATGTGGTCATACATTGGTACACTGGAATCTTCTCAATAACCAAATCACACCTTTTTTCTTGAGACCCATCTTTTGCAGCATATTCCACTGTTTTATACTTCTCGAACTCTAATAGTTTTTATCCCACCTCATCTATGATTTCCATATGTTAACATACTAGCATACGTTGGAAGCCACCGCAATGCTTGCATGGACCATCGAAGCATGATGTCCTATAGAATATCTGGCCATCCTCTATTTCACATATTTTTTTTGATAAGAACTCTCTTGAAGATTTTGGTGGGGCTTGTATGCCACAATCCTGCAAAACATCATTAGTATGAAAATCTAAACATATAGAACGATAAACATCATAATGGTTAGAAAATTCAATATGTAGTCTACAGCAACAATTAGTGCATGTGTGATTTATCTTGAAATAAAAAGGTTTAAGCATTTCAAGAAATCGTTGAGAAATACTAATTTGAGGATAAGAATTTTCAAATTTTCAAAAAAATTGGGTTTGAGTCATATCCAAAAAATGCTTTGGATGTGGCTCATGATTCTGACTACTGATTCTCCTTCTTACCACATCCCTTTGATTCGAAGATGGCCTTGTGTTATTCTTCCAATACTCTTCAATTAGTGTTCTCAAGGCTTCGACAACTTCTTTATCTTTTCGTGACAATCTCCTCAAGAATGCCCATAATTCATTTGAATCGCTGCCCTCAATTCTTCACCGCCTTTGAATGGATCTTGATAAAGTTTTTCTACTAATTCTCATTTGCTCACTAGTCTTTTTAATTAGATGAGATCTCTTTGTTTGACAACTTACCAGAGTTGATGTAATGACATTTTGGGTGACATTACTATCCTTTGAGCGTGAGGTCTTACCCACATTCTCATAAGCATCCATTAGATTCTTCACAATAGTGTCTTCACTCGATGCATTCGATGTTGTCAACCCAAGAGTCCTCATGATGTTCCTATACTTTACACCCGGCATCATTTCAACAAATATTTGACATCTTAAAGATATCAAGTTTCCACAATCCATAATGTTCTTTGCAATGATTTATGGCTTTGATTGTGTGAGAATTTTTTCATCAACGTTTTGGATCACACTCCGTGATCCATCATCAGGATGAGAGTAGAGCTAAAGGAGAGAATGAAAAGATGCAGACCAAGAGCTATTTAAAAAGAACAAAAACAAGGTGAGGAGAGAGAGGGGACACAAAGACCAAGAGGAACAAGACAAAAGAGAAAGAAGTTAATTAATAAAATAAATAAATAATTAAAAACCAAATAGAATAACAAATAAGTTGGACTATAACAAGAAGATCAATGAATAAAATTAAATTATACGAAACAATTAAGAAGACAAAAAAGCCAAATGCAACAAGAAGCAAATAGAACAACACAAGAACACAACCAAAAGACACAAACGCAAACAATAAGACCAAATTACAAGAAGATAAAATTACAAAACCATAAAAACGCAAACAACAAAATCAAATACCAAAAAGAATAACGAAGCAAAAAATAGATATATAAGAAAGGTATGCAAATAAATAATGAATGTAAGAAAAAACAATTGAAAACATATAAAGGTGGGAGAAAGAGTATATGCATAAGTGTATGTATATGTGTGTGTACATTGTACATTTACATATACATATACTTATACATGAAAGAGAATGTAAAAATAAGAAAAGAAAGAGAAATTAAATTTAAAGCACTAAAACAAGAAGATCAATGAATAAAATTGACTAACGCAACAATTAAAAAGATAAATAAACCAAATACAACGAGAAATCATAACACCCACACATTAAGAAAAATTAAAAAGGTAGGTGTATGAGTATATGTATATGTGTATGCACATAAAACATACCTACATGTATACATATGCAAATACATAAGCAAAAGTATGAACAAATAAAAGAAAACAAAAAATAAGTAAAGAGAGAAAAACATAAATTAAAAGCACCAAAACAAAAACAAGGAATAAAGAAAAGATTATGAAGCAAATAAAAAGACAAAAAAGCCAAATGCAACAAGAAGCAAATAGAACCACACAAGAATGCAAACAAAAGACAAAAAAATCAACAAAACATCAAAAGGAAAGTAAGTAAAAAACAAAGAAAATATGAAAAAATGCAAGCACAAATATAATTTTAAATGCAAAAGTATATGTACATAAACACAAACCAAATACAATAAAAATGCGAAAGAATGTGTGTGCGTATATGTATAATAAATAAATATAAAGACAAATAAAAATAAAAATAAATGCAAGTGTATGTGTGTGTGTATATGTACATTTAAATGTAAATGTGTATGTACATTATACATTTACATATACATACACATAAACATATACAAAAAACCAAATCACCAAATCACCAAAGGAAACTACCAAGGCATGGGAATTGAGGCAGCGACACCCATCAAACAAGGGAAAAAAAGGGGGATCAAGGAGAGGAGGGGAGGCGAAGGGTTTGAAGGTTGGATAACAAGGGATTCCAAGCTTGACTCAACCTCCACCCTTCGTCTTGATTAAGGTTCAAAGGGTGGTTGTTGATTTCAGTGGCTTCTTTGAGCTTTCTTTTGACAAAATTATCTTCTTTGTGTAGGATTTGGGTGCTTTCAATACAAATATGATGTTTGGTGGAAGAAGAGTGGTCAGCTAAAGAAAATTTGAGGACATGCTCATGTCTAATGTCCACTATGTGCTCTTTGTTTCTAGTACTGAATGATCGACCGGTTTCACCAATATAAGGTACCCCACAGGAACACATAACCTTGTAGACACCCAAGTGGAGAAGGATGTCCTTAGGGTCTTTGAGAGAGGGGATCTGATTCCTTATAGTGGAGAGGGGTTTGAAAGCACATTGGAGACCTTTTTTGCGAAGGATCTTGGAGATTTTTTGGGATAAGCCATCAACGAAGGGGAGAGAGGCAACGTGGAGACTAGATGAGTGGATGGGTTTAGAGGACAAGAGGAAACAAGCCTTGGTTTGGTTAAAGGCTTGAGAAATTTGCTTATTAGAGTACCTGTTTAGAGTGAACACATGACGAAGATGGTTTAACTCCAAGTTTAAGTTATCCTCATCGCAGATTCGAAAGGCCCTCAAGGCGAGAGTTTGAAGGAAACCCCACTTTTTTGGCAGGGGTGGTGATGAGAAGACGAGTGAAGATAGAGATCGGTGTGGGCAGCCTTGCGATACACCCGAAATCCCAGAGAACCATCAGGCTTTTTGAGAAGAAGAATGTCAAGAAAAGGGGGGCGGTTATCCACTTCGATCTCTTTGGTGAAGGAAATACAAGGAAATACTTGACATCTTGTAGTCTCATTTAGCCTTTCAAAGAATCGTTCCCAGATCTTATCAGCATATCTTCTACAAAGAGAACGAGAATTGGTAGCACAATAGGCACGAATGCGAAAGATAGATTCAAATACCATAGAGGGTGTCATTTCAAAAAGAGAATGGGAATTGGCTAGAAAAAAGGCACGAATGCGAAAGCATCGTTGTAAGACAGATTCAAATACCGTAGTTGGAGACACACCCTCTATGATATTTAGATGGTGTATTTCAATCTATCTTATGATGATGCTTTCGCATCCGTGCCTGTTGTGCTGCCAATTATCGTTCTCTTTTTGATGATTGAGGTTCCTCTACAATCAGATTTTTTTCATCAATCATTTCCAATTTCTTCTTTTCATGATATGCCGCCACTCAAACTCTCTCATTTTCTTTGAAGGATTCGTTCTCTTCGTCTGTTAGTTTCCTCTTTGTCTTTTTCTTTGGCATGGCGGATAATTTTATCTATACCATGGTAATGAGATGAATATTAGTTCCTAAAAATGTATCCATTCAAGTTAATTGAAAAATATATGTCATTGAAGGCTTCATTTAAATAACACTTACAATCATCGTGTACAAAAGTTTACCTTGCATCTAGACAAATGTGTACAAACTATGGAAGGATAGACAAAGTTTTTATATGCTTTCAAAGGTGGTTGTTTGTTAGTTATAGGAATTGGGGGGATGTGGTTTTCATTGCAGAAGGTTTAAAAAACCTCCATTGGCTCGAAGGGAGGAGTATTGTTCATTTTGAAATCCATTTTTATGATAAAAAAATGTTGTTTTCCATAAATTCACTGGTTTTTTTGCTCATTCTTGCACTTGTACAGATCTATAAAGCCTCCCCTTGATACAACACTAATATAATATTGTAGGCACATGTCTTAACTCTCTAATTCATCAGTTTTGAGGGCTTAACAATATGTTTGAAGGGAGCAATTGACAACTTTTTGAAACTGCCCATTTCAAGCTAGTCAAGGGTTTGAGTAGGATTTAATTATGAAGTGACGATCGCACCTACTATTATGACTTGTTTCTCAGTGGTATGTCATGTGCATTGTCAGAGTAGGATCTTTTATTGTTTAACATGCCTTGGAATGAAACTAATGACAATAGGATGGGGTTCTTAGGCTGAAACAAGCACTTTTCCATGAGAATTTGAGGAACCAAGGAGTGATTTTGAAAAAGTGTTGAAGGAGTGGTCTATGTAATGAACTTTTGACCTTGTTCAGGGTATTTTGAAGATGTGTAATTCTTTGGAATGGTCTGGGAAGGCTCAGGTATAGGATTTTCTATCAACCCTCCCTCTTTGCATTGAAAAATGGGGTTTTTTTGTTTTGGAAGCCTTAGTTGAGCAGGTAAGGTCCTAAGACCTAGAGAATATCTTGTTTTGAGACCTAATTAAAGACTTTTTTTGGGTTTTGAAGTTTGGTGTGAGGATCTAAGGGTAGTTCCTTTGTAAAAATTGGCATACTTGGAGGCCTAAAATAGTGAAAAGGTCAGTTTTCTTAAAGTTGTCCCAAAGGAGTCATGTGATGGGTTACAATATGTCTTCAAAATCTAAAATGTGTGCTAGAATCATTCTTTTATTTTCCTAGTGTTTTGGAAAGTTTTGGAGTTAAGGGCCCAAAACTGGTTTTGCACTACTACTAGATTCCAAGGGTGAAAAGTGGGAAATAGTGTTTCTGTTTGTTGTCCAACTTGGAGGAGTGTTGGGATTGGTCCATTAGGCCTTTTTAATCTTGTTAGATGCCTCTTGAAGGAAATTTAACATCTTGAATGCTTTCGGGTCCTCTAACTTTGCATCAAAAATGAGTATCACAGTCTGAAGTGTGTCCATGGTTTGGGAGATACATGTGACAGTTTGCAGATGCTTGGCTACTAGTAATGTGGATAGTGAACAAAGGAACTAAGTTTGTGTGTAAGGGAAGACTTCTGAAAGGTTTCATTTTTGTTGTACTAACTCAAACAAAGATTTCTTAAGAAAATAATGGTTTGGTTGTGCCTAAAGAATTATAGTTTGTGTTTGTAAATAATGGTGCCATTATGGAAGATTTAAGACAGGTTGTGAATGACATAATCACTGGTTGACATTTTGAGGAATCTAGTTGATTGTAATCAGTTATTTTCAAGATTTTCAAGGTGTTTTGAAGGTCCTTAAGGAATTGGGAACTCTTAAAGCTAATTTGAGTATATGAATCAAATGTGTTGTGAAGGGAAATATAGTTGAATAAGTGTGTCAAGAAAGGTGTTGAATAAGGATGTCTGGATAAAGTTTGGTAGTTAGCTTCCACAAGATTTGTTGTTATTTTTCCATGTAAGTTGCAGCATTGATTTCTTGAATTAGTGTGTCATGAATGAATTGAATGGTTCTGAGTTTTGTTGATGGTGTTTTTATGCAGTTCACAACACAAGTAATACATAGGTGCATTACCTCTCTTGAAAGACAATCTTCCACAATCAAATTGCAGAACACTATCCCAAGGTCTCTTGGATGTTAGGTCATGATGATGCTTGGAATATTTCAGTTGATTTATGTGATTTCCTGGAATCACAAGGCGGCCTTACAGAAGTTAAAGTTGTAGGAGGATCAAGTTTGTGAACGGAGTTCTTTGGATAGGAAATTACTACACTTTGCTACAGGTTCAAACAACAGTCTTGAACTCCATTGTTTCGTTGGATTTGACTTTACAATGTGCAATGAACCTTAGCATAGGTTTTTTCTTGAAAAAAAGGAGAAAGGGGCATGGAAGAGGGAAGGTTCATGGACCTGCAACTACTAATAAACAATGATCATGGAGGTTCCTGCTATGGACAATTTCCTTAAAATAGGATTTCACTTAATCTGAATTCTCACAATGTCATGAAATCTATGCTATCTTCTAAGGACTACAAATATTCATCATTCATTTGATATGTAAATGTTAAAAACGACAAAGTTTAAAGATCAGCGATGAAATTATAGTCTAGACTAACTTTACACAGTCACTTACCAGCAACAAATGACTAAAAGTATGGACAAGGAAAGCATACACAGAGTAGAAAACTTCATAACCAAAGACAACATACTAAATCTACCAAAGTCAGCTAAAGGAAACTAGAACAACAAAATAACTTGAAATGAAATTTTAACTAATGGGAGAAGAATCATGAAACATGTGGAGAAATCCAAAATACACCAATAAGTCACTGTATTTTCTATTGCAATTTCTACAATATGCCTTAACAACAACTCAACTCTCTTAAAATGAGAGGAGGAGAGCCCTACTTATAGTTTTCAAAAATCAAAATGAGTGGCGAAGATTCAATTCTACTGTGCGGCCAAGATTCACTTTTAGACTAGGGTTTCATCTACCCCCAAATATATTACATTTTTAAAACATCTTTCATCTTTTCCCTATTTTGTCCTCTAGTGGCAGCACTATAGTAGTTTTTTCTTTTTGTTGTTTGCCATTTGCTGCAGCTACTCTTTTAGAAATTCCTCATCAATGATAGGGTTGCCCTCCTATTTCTTCAAAGCTACATACTCCACAAATCTCAAGATCATTGGCTGAAGCTTGTACACTTCCATGATGTCAGATCGTAGCACCTGGTAACTCCATTCTTGGGAGTTGTTAATGAGCTTCTTCCAGTCGTCGTCATACTTGGTAGCATTACTTCTGAAAAGCTCAGACTGGGTGAAGGCTCAAGCGGCAAAGCTCATGAGATTCATGGTAACCTTAGGTGACATCCCATTTTCCATGTTCTTTAAGAAATGAGGCTTTATGCTTTCTGGATTAATTTCAATAGCAGGCAACTCGTACCCCATTATCAGCTTGAGGTACCGAGCACAATTTCCCCTGGCCTCCTTGGCCCATTCGATATCCAGAACCACTAATTCTAGGATCTGCTCCAACCTTCCCTTTCGATGATCAAAATCTCATTTCCACACATCCACTAACCAATGGTCATCATCCTTGAGGGCAAGGTCCTTCTCCCAAACCTCACTCAGTAGCACGAGGATAGCCTCGATCTTTAGGTAGGAAGCTCTGTACTTTTTCGGGAACTCCTCATAGATTCGCCACGTACCCTCAAGAGTCCTCTACAACTCCAAGAACTTATTTGTTGTTTGAATAGCCAAGTTGATGCCCATGTTCCCCATGTCTAAGACCTGCCGAAACCAATTTTTCATGGTCTTATCAAAGTTCTTGGTTCTTTCCAGCTTATTGATTTTCTCTTGGGACAACAACTGTGGTGGGCTTGATGATGTGGTGGGCAGCTCATCCAAGGATGATCATTGTTGAATGTAGGCCATCAGATTGGCCACTTGTGCCTTAAGTTCTTCATTTGAAACCTTATCCTACTAGATAAGGTGCACCACCGTGGCCACCAATTCGCAGAGGTGGTCAACCTCTTGCTCCCTAGTGGTCATTCCCAAGTCGATGGTGGAGATGTTATAAGTCACTCCTTGCTCTCCAACCATTGGCATGGCTATTTGTACTACCCTAGATCTAGAGGCATCCATGGTTACTTTCGATCTGATTCTTGGTCTTTTCTCCTTCTTAGTGCTTATCTGTGCTCTGGAAAGTATTGCCTCTAGCCTTGCCTTAGGATCTTTTAGGGTGGGAATCTTTTGCCTAAGCTGATTCCCTAGCCAATTGAGCATTTGGGGCCCCTCCTTGGGTCATTCACATTGATCCTTGCTTCCTTCCACCCCAAGCTCAATGGTTTTGACAACAAGGGCCTCCTTCTCAATCCTTGCATCCTCCTTCTCCTCATCAGAGTCTTGTATGAGCATTATACATTTGATGGGAGACTTGGTGAGCAATTGCTTATTGGAGGGATCTTCCCTTTCAACATCCTTTTATTCTTCATCTTGATCATACTCATGTTCCCTTGGCTTATCTTGTTCATCTTCATGGAGGGATGCTTCCTTGTCATGCTCTAGGGTTCGATCATGTCTTTCACCTAGAGACCTGTTGATCTCAGTCTCCAGAGCAGCAGACCCTTCAATTATAGGCTAACTTGTAGCCTCTTGGTCCTCGATCTCCTTGAGCTACTTATTCCATTCTTCTTCAAGCTCTGGGTCGGCTGTTTCCCAGATTAATTCTATGTCCAACTCCTCGCTACCTTCACTGGAGGATTCATAGGCCACCTCATCAATCTCCAAGTGTTCTAACATTGGGTACTCATGGTATTCAAACTCTTCATCTTTGGGCCTCTTGGCAACCTCTAGCTGTTGTCGCTCGAGCTCATCTAAGATATACATTGTTGCCTCCATTCTTGATGGTTTGGTAGGGGGAGGGAGAGCTGGAGTGTTGGCCATATCTTGGGCTATTGTGGCTTTCACTACTGGATTTGTAAGCATTCTCGAAAGCTCAAACAACACATTCTACATGTATTTTACAAAGGACTCTAGGAGACTGAGGACAAGCATTGTAGCAGTAGAAGTGGATGGAAGGGAAGGAGACATAGAAGATGACGAGATTGGCGAGGTCGTGGCAGAGGACGAATCCATCGATATAACCTACACAATCAGAGAAGTGGAGGCAAGGTGGACAGAGATGTCCACCGCAGGCAGAGAGGAAGCAGATACTGCAAGCAAAGTAGGTGAGATAGTAGTAATAGTAGTAGATGGAGACCTTGGTGAGTCAGCCTCTTCCTCTCTACCCTCGAGGAGTAGATCTTAATGTATTAAAGGCATTTCCACAACCCCAGCTGCTTTTCTTCGCTTTTTAGAAGGCTCGCCCTCCGAAGCCTTTCTAGCATAAACCTTTGGGTTGGGCAACTGCTCACTAGCTTCCTTTCTCTTCTTAGTTTTGACAGATGGTGGGGATTTGGAGGTTTCCCCAATTGTAGCAGCAGCCACCCCACCATCAGAGCCGCTTGGCTCACTTTCGAGTCCCTTAAATGTTAAGGTGACTCCCTATTGCTTCAGTCGAGCCAGTTGTTGGTTGATCCACGCCTTCGTTCGAACCTCCATGGGCTTGGTGAGTATGTCGAGGTCATCAACCTCTTGCTCATCCTAATAAATCAAGGGCAATGGAATATTGGCGATGGCATTATATCCTGGATCGATCACCGTGCTCTCATCCTCTTCAAGCTGATCCAAAACCAGACACAAGTTGACTCTTTGCACGTAGAGGTCAGTCATGTGCATATAGTGTCGTAACCATACTTCAAGATCATCTTTATAGTTGGCACATAAATCTTCAACATTGTGGAGGTGGGCATACTTAGATCTGAGTTCCTTTCTGATATGACCATACGGGTCCATTCGTGGCTGAGCTATATACTACCTGAAGTGGTACTCGGCCAGCTCCTTTTCTGAATTACCTACACATTGGGAGGTATGAATTTTGTACATTCCCTAGCCAAGGCCAATAGGATAGGGAATCCATGCCAGATGTTTGCTACTTAGAACATTCTGAATTTCTCGCAGCTGCCAGGTCAGCTCTAATAGTATGATCCGGTCATTGGGGTACTAGGGCAGCTTGTTCGGCCTTTCCGTGAATCCTTGGGTGCACATGTAAGTGAACTTAGGGAATTGTTGTATATACAGGAAGGCATAATTCTTGAGGAGGGCTCTGGCACTCTGGGAGACTCTTCTCTCCAAATCTCCTCCAAGCAGTTGGATGATGTAGGCAATGAAGGCATCATTTACCCTATAGTAGTGCCTCTTGAATTTTTTGTATTGCCATCGTGGATATTTGTCATAGAGCTTAAGTTCCCTCCCTGGTGCCTCATTGGGCATTGCATTCAATCCATGGTAATTATGTCAATTAACAAGTGAATAGACCAGGTAGGATGTCATATAGAATTTCGATGTCTTCTTCACACTTATAAATTGCTCATGAAAGCAATTGCTAATTTTTTCCCCCCAATAAAAGGTAGTGTCACTCCCATGGAGGATGTGTTCCACAAAGTACAACATCCACTCTTGAAAGAAGGCCGCAACAGGAAGGCCCATTACTCTATTCAGTAGGGTAATGAGGTCGTGGTAATCCTCGAAGAAATCATTGTGAAAGAGCTCCTAAAGGACTTTATCAGCACTAGCCTGCTTATCCTTCAACCAGTACTGATTAATTAGTTTCTTGCATCTCATGGGATCCTAATCCCATAATGCCTTGTATTCTTCTATAGTCGGGGTCTCCATGCTTTCAAAGGCGGGGATGTGGAAAGTTGTAGTTATCCCTAAAGGGGCCATATCTACAAAGATGTTTCCATCTCTGTCCACTATGGTTCTAGTTTTCAATTGATATGCTTCCCAGCATGCTATTACCAGCTCGGGGGCAACCAGAGCTGGTGGGAAGCCTGCAGCCTTGGCAAGTCCACTACTTAAGATTAACTTTGCATTTTTTATTTTTGGGTCCACCTTGACCCTCCGTGTAAACTCGTTAATATCTGCATGCTTGATATTGGTATCTGTGATGTCCCTCCAAAGAGTGGTGACTCTAGAGTGTAAAGGAACCCCCTATAATTTGTAACTCATTTGATCCTTGTCCTCCTTGCCTTGAGGTGCCTTGGTAGTTCCTTTTCCCTTTTCCTTGGCGACATTAGAAGCTTCTGCACCGGATTCCATAATTCTGCACAAAGGGACATGAATTAGTAACATTAAAAAGGTGGAGAAGTGGCCTCAGACAAATCCCTACACACCAAGGTTAGATCCACAGTCATCATTTACAAAAGTACAACACTTGATAAAAACATCATTAGGAAGCAAAACAGGTAACCCGGGCTCCCAAGGCCGGAATTCCCTTGGCAGAATATCGTCTAGAAGGGAAAACGAGGAAAGGCACTCCCCATGACCTTCCAGGTCATGTATTTGATCAAAAAAAGGATGGGCATGAAAGAAGGCTCAATTTTAGCAAGTGGGTCGAAGTTCAATTTGGATTTGGAAGTCATTTGAGCCCTCATTTAGGCATTCAGGTTTCAGCAGTAGGAAGGCCATTTGGAATAGTGTAGGGAAGACAACACTCCAGGGACAGAAGTCCGAAGGGTAATCCTCAGGAATGAATTTATCAGTTAAGAAAAGCTCAGCAGCAAACCAAAGGTCGGGGCCCGAAGGCTAGAAAGATGGTCAGGTTCGGTCGTTTTGAACGACGAAACCATAACAGAATCCCAAAGATGGAATTCCTGAGTCTGGAGTCCGAACAACATTTGGATGTTATGTCTTCTATTTAGATTTTATGTGGTGAAGGGGAAAACGGGGTCCGAGAGTCGGGAAGACTTCCTGGGATAGCCGTGCAAAACGATGAAGGCAACATGAAATTTTGGGGGTTGGGGTCTGACGACAACTTGGACGTCTAGTTTTTTTGCAAGCTCTCTAAGATGGACTTCACGTGCCCGGAGTTTGAAACCCAAATGGAATTCTGGTGGCCGAAACCCGAGGCAAGTTGGTTTTGTTTACAGATTTATAATGGACTTTGCAAGGTCAAGGTTCGGAAGGTTGGTTGGAGTCCATCGTTGGGAATGGCAAAATAGACACGAAATTTTGGGAAAAGAAATTTGAACACTAGAGCCTAAGGTGAGGTTTTTCGTCAGACCATAATTTTGGTTAAGGTTTGCAGCGGCTATGGAGAGGTCCAGGCCCAAAGGATGGGGCCACCTACTCCGAAGAACAGTGGTGGGGAAGTCAGGTTCTGGCCCCGAATTTGATGATTTCAATTGTTGATTTTCCCACTTCCAATTTGTGGGTTTCTTGGTTGGGGTACTACCTCACAAAATTTTAGTTCATTTCACCATTTTTACTTGATTTAAACCATGATTTCAAGGAAAAAGAGACAAGGCACGTGGATGGTGAACATACCTCGAAACTCCGAAGAAGACTTTTGTTGAATTTGTGAGGAACAAAGAAGCAGAGGTTCGGGCGCGGAGGCAAAAATTGTTGGGGTAGCACTATCTTTTTCAATCGCTTCTGTCATGTGAAAATGACAGTTGAAAACTCGTTTATATAACCCCAGTGTCATTAATACCCAATTAAATTCCTGGTACGACAGCAGGTGAGGTAGTTGGATTCAAAATTCCCAAGTGGTGGCAGATAATTCGGGGTTTGGTGGTCGGGAAGGAGTCTAGCCACAGCCATTTCAAAAATCTGTCAAGCGAAATGCAAACGGTGACGGTAGCTTCGGGGTCCGACATCTGGAAAGACAGAAGCTAGCGGCCGTTTGGAATAGCAAAGTCCAAAGGGAAACCCAAGAAGGGAAATTCAGAAGGTCAAGCTCGACGGGCCGAAAAGACTTTACACAACTGCCGTTTGGAATGGCGGAACCGCAACGAAAATCTCAGAGGGGAAACCCGAGGGTCTGGGCTCGAAGGATGCCACGGATGCCAGAAAGGCCGACAGACAAGAAAAAATTGAAATGGCTTAAGATTTAGCACTTTTCAATGGGGGCAATTCAGTCAAACTTAAAATGTGACTTTTGAGAATATGTTGACCTTTCAGGGCTCAAAAATGGGAACGCAAAACAAGGCAAAGCAGAAAGGACCTGACAAGAAAAAGAGGAAAGAGAGGGTCCCCATTCTGAATGGGGAGTGTGTGTGATAGGCACAACAAGTTACTAATCAACTTTATCCTATGTTACAATGACAATGTAAGGTTATAATGACTAAAAAAAATGAAAGCAAGCCATATAGAATAAAAGAAAATGTGTAAAGACTTCACATACCTTAAAAACCAGACTTTCAAATGGAGGAGTTCAACCCAATTATGTAGCTTAGCTTCTTCTTTCTTCAAACTCCATAACAATTTGACTTGTTCAAAAGTTTTTTCCCCTCCAAACTTCAATTGTATATCATTTTTTAATGGAATTGAAACTTCAACTGATAGTATATATCTTTCAACGTGAAAACTCTGCTATTTCATGCAAAGGTGGTAGAAAGATCATGGAAAAGGTGATGGAATATGAAAAACATGTTTGCACACTTCACAACATCATCAAAAAGCAAATTTTTGTTGGTGCACGTGTAGAACCAGGGGAATATGCACACTGTGGGCCTTGAAATCATGGGTATATAGAATTTTTTACCATTTTTAGTGGAGTAAAACATGTGCTTGTGTTATAATGTGACGTGTTATGTGAAATATGGTTTTCTAAATATACTGAGTTTCTCCCTCTTTGTCTATACCCTCTATCCTAATTCTATATCTATCCCCTACACCCTTATAGTAGAGTAGATAGAGGTGAGTGTGTGTGTGTGTGTGAGAGAGAGAGAGAGGTAGAGGGAGAGTGGGAGAGAAAGAGGGAGGAAGGGAGGGAAAGGGAGAGAGGGAGGGAGCGGCAGAGGGTTAGAAAGAGATAATGGGAGAGATGGAGATAGATAAGGAGGGAGAGAGGGGGAGAGTGGGAGAAAGAGAGAGTGGGAGAGAAAAAGGGAGAGAGGGAGGGAGAGGGAGTGGGAGAGAAAGATGGAGAGAGGGAGGGAGAGGGAGAGGGGGAGAAAGAGAGAGAGGGAGAGAGAGAGGGAGAGAGGGAGGGAGAGAAATAAGGAGAGAGGGAGTGAGGGAGAGGGGAGAATATAGTGGAGAGATGGAGATAGAGGGAGAGAGGGAGAAGTGGAGAAGGGATAGTGGGAGAAAGATAGAGTGAGAGAGTGGGGAGAGTGGGAGAAAGGAGAGAGGGAGAGAGGGGGAGAGTGGGAGATAGAGAGGGAGGGAGAGAGGGTGAGAGTTGGAGGATAGAGTGGGAGAGAGTGGGGGAGATTGGGAGAAGGGGAGAGTGGGAGAAAGGGGGTGGGAGAGAGAAAGGGAGAGTGGGAGAAAGAGAGGGGAGGGAGAGAGGGGAGAGTGGGAGAAGAGAGGGAGGGGAGAGAGTGGGAGAGAGTGGGAGAGGGAGGGGGAGGGAGAGGATGAGAGGTGGGAGAGAGAGTGGGAGAGGGTGGGAAGTGGAGAAGAGATAGTGGAGAGGGAGAGAGGGGGAGAGAATGGGAGGAGAGAGGAGAAGAGAGGAGAGGGGAGAGAGGGTGAGAGTGGGAGAAAGATAGAGTGGGAGAGAGTGGGAGAAAGAGAGAGTGGGAGGGAGAGAGGGGGATAGTGGGAGATAGAGAGGGATGGAGAGAGGGGGAGAATGGGAGAAAAAGAGAGGGAGAGAGTGGGAGAGTGGGAGAAAGCGAGAGGGGGAGAAGTGGGAGAGAGAGAGAGGGAGAGAGGAGGAGAGTGGGAGAAAGAGAGGGAGGGAGAGAGTGGGAGAGTGGGAGAAGGGGAGAGTGGGAGAAAGAGAGAGTGGGAGAGAGTGGCAGAAGGAGAGAGTGGGAGATAGGGAGGGAAACATTAATCCTTCAACCCTAATCCCTCTACCCCTATACACTATTAATCCCTCAACCCTCAAAACACAACCCTCAACCCTTCAACCCTAATCCCTTCTACCCCTATACCCTATTGATCCCTCAACCCTTAACCCTCAACCCTCAACTCTTAAACCCTAATCCCTCAACCCCTATACCCTCTTAATCCATGAACCTTGAACCCTGAACCCTTCAACCCTAATTCTTGAACCCCTATAACCTCTTAATCCTTCAACCCTCAATGCTCAACCCTCAATGCTAATCCCTCTACCCCTAAACCCTATTAATCCCTCAACCCTCAATGCTCGACCCTTCAACCCTAATCCCTCTACCCCTATACCCTCTTAATCCCTCAACCCTCAACCCTTAAACCCTAATCCCTCAACCCTTATACCCTCCTAATCCCTTAACCCCCAACCCTCAACCCTCAACCCTCAACCCTTCAACCCTAATCCCTCTACCCCTATACCCTCTTAATCCTTGAACCTTGAACCCTGAAACCTTAAACCCTAATCCCTCAACTGCTATACCCTCTTAATCCCTCAACCCTCAACCCAATACTCTCTACCCTAAACCCTAATCCCTCAACCCTAATCCCATAACCCTTATACCATGAAATCCAAGAAAACTATCTACCCTAATCCCTAAATCCTCAACCCTTAATCTCTCAACCCCTATCACCTCTGCCCTATATATTGGACCCTCAACCCTAATCCTTCGACCCTATACCTTAAACCCTCAATCTCCAACCCTCAACCCTTAAACCCTCTACTCTCTACCCTTTACCCTATACATTAAACCCTCAACCCTCAATTTTCAACCCTCAACCCTTAATCCTTAGACCTAAAACCCTCTACCCCTATACCCTCTACCCCTTACATTGGACCCTGAACCTAATCCTTTAGCCATATACCCTCGAACCTATACCCTAAACCCTCTACCCTCAACCAAGTAAACCCTTAACCCTAAACTCTTAACCCCAAACCCTTCAACCCTAAACCCTTAAACCTTCTACCTTGTACCCTCAAACGATACCCTTTACCATTGACCCTATTCCCTCAACCCTCAAACCTTAAACCCTAATACCCTAGAAACCATCAACCCTATAGGTCCTCCACCCTAATACCTCAACCCTATACCCTCAACCTCTACCACTTTCTCCCTATCTATATGTCTCACCTCTCCCTCCTTCCCTCCCTCCTATACTCTCTAATTATCTCTATCTACCATCTCCCTCTTTCTACGTACCTCTTGATCAATCAATCCCTACCACCCTCTCTCATTCCCTCTATCCATCTCTCTTTATGTCCCTCCCACTCTATCCCACTCTCTCCTCCCTCTCCCTCTCTCTCATGTCTCTCCCTCCCACCTCCTCTCTCTCTCAAGTCTCTCCCTCTTGCAACCTACCTAGGTAACTCTCTCTTTGTCTCTCTCCCCTCTCTAAATCTATCCCTCCAACCCTACCTAGATAAGTCCCTCTCACTCCACCCCCTCTTTGTCTAGCTCTATCAGGTCACTCCCTCCCACACCCTCTCCCTATCTCAGGTCTCTCATTCACACTCCCTCTCTCTCGCACTCCATCTCTCTCACACTCCCTCTCACTACCTATCTCTCAAGTCTCTCCCTCTCACCCCCCCTCACACTCTCAAGTCTCTCCCTTTGGCACCCTACCTACATAATCTCTCTTTCTCTTCGTCTCTCTCTCTCTCCCTCTACCTCAATTCTCTCTCTGCCACCCTCTTCTCTCTTTATCCCTCCCTCCATCTATCCCTCCCACCCTACCTAGCTAAGTCCCTCTCACTCCAACCCCTTCTCTCCCACTCCCTCTCTCTTAAACTCTCACTTCCACACCCTCTCCATCTCTCAAGACTCTTTCTCTCTCTAAATTCTCCCTCCATCTAAAGACATACATAAATGGATACATACAAGCATAATACATATGTACATATAATCTTACATCCATACAAGCATGCATACATACATGTGTAGATACAATCTAACATACATAGAGGCATACATACAATATATATGCATTGATACATACATACATCACATACAAGTATATATGTACATACAAACATATAAATATATCAGCATACATTCAATATATTGGCATTTAACATAAAGAAAGACATAACGTGAGCGCGTTATAACACACTCGCGTTATGTCTTAGTTGACGTGTTTGCCGCAGCAGAAAAAACCACGTGAAAAGTGAGATATAACACGCTCACATAATATCTTTCTTTGGGAATTTTCAAGTCTTAGGCTTGGTATTTGCCTTGGAATACCAACACAAAAGCTTGGAGGGCATTCCCAATGACTAGAGACGTGTTTTTAAAAAATCTACCATATTTCTCATAATCGAGTTCGTGCTCATCGTCAGGATTGCATGTGGTTCAATATCAAAAAAATTGAACACATGGGTAATGTTGGGTTCTCTCTTAGCTATCCAATGATTTAATTTTTTTCACTTTCTGAAAATGTTAAGCCTTTCATCCATATTTTATTTTATCTATATGTATTTTTTTTGCCAAAAAGCAATGTTTGGTATTTTTTTCGTTATAAATTAGCCGTTCATCGATTTTTCAAATAAATTACATTTTTAGAAACTAGACTCCATTCTACAAATTTTAAAAATTCAATTAGTTTCCAAAATTTGTAGGGTTAGCATGGCCAAAATTCTATTTTTCAAGAAATGTCCACTTCAAGAATTATTAAAAAATCAAATATTCATTAAAAAATTATTAGAAAAATAGTGCATCAACTACATACAGTTAGCTAACTTCTGACCATTGCGATTTTAAAAATACTAAAAAAAAGTTCACCGTACGAGGGTCGTACAAGAGTTGCTATGTTATGTTTTTCTAACAAAAACTACACCAATTTGTGTACGTCCCTCGTTTGAACCCTTTAATCTCAACCACTTTCAAAATAAATTAATAGTTTAAAAAGTAGACTCGGAGCACTTGAATCCTTCTTTTTGTTCCATCTAAACATTTTGAGTGTAAGTATCCTCAATTTCACGTCCAAGGTCAGTATTTCTAGAAAAAAGTTGTCCACTCAAGTCCCCTTTTTGAGAACCATCTTTGTGCACACTTACCCCTATGATAATAAATATATTATATTATTTATAATGTAAATATATATTTAATTTTACTAAATTCCTAATAATATAATTTAATAAATTAAATACAATTTTAATTAAAAATTATAATCATATTAATTTATAATCAAAATGTTACAATAATTATCTTTTGGAATTTTTTCTTATATATTTTTTCCATTTATGTATTTTTGTGGACATAATAGATAATCTATATGAATCAAATAATTTCATTAATATAAATTAACTGTATGTTTTTCAGACAATGTGTTTAGTTAGACAATTGTACAATAAAATTAAAAAAAAACTTTGCGCCATTCTCAAATCTCTTTCTCGTCCATGACCAAAATCTGAAATCAGTGAACTTAAAAAGAACAAAAAGTTACAGATTTTTTTTCCCAACATAAGACAACATTCTATGAGTGGTTACATTAGACTTCATTGGATTGGATTTACTAGCCACCACAAAAATTCAAATGTGCTTTGTGAGGGTAGCATATACTTGAAATGACAGGATACCTAAAGGCAGAGTTCAACCTACCTCAAAAAAACAAAACTGTTGTATCCTTCGAAAGTAAATGAAAGTCGGTATATCAAAGAGAAGAGACGCAGCGAGCATCGGTAATAAGTTATATGAGATAAAACTCTTCCAATTGGCTTAGTCCTGCAAAATATTATTGTCGCTCCACCAACGCTTACAGTCATACATAGAACAAAATGCATGTAAGCAAGTGAGAAGCAGAAGTATCCCCGTGGCCAAAACAGTGAGGAGCTGCCATGAGCCAAATATGTATTTATTTTTGTACTCCTTCGCATCAATGCTCCATCTGTTATTATAATGCTTGTTGACGTCCACTATCACTTGGTCCAAATATTTAACTCGCGGTAATTTGACACATTTACCCAGGCCGTTCCACAGACTTTCCACTTTCCCGTCATCTACCAGGTGATTGTAGATTATCCCGCTCTTTCTCAGTAGCCAAACATCTTCGTCTGTGTCGATGATGCCGTTCATGAAATCAGTGTAGCGAGTGAAGATCAAAGCACCAGGAGCCGCCGAAGATTCGAACGCCACTAGATTTTTGAGAACTACTTCGGTGTTGGAATCCAACCTCAATTTGGGAAGATAAAGAGTTGCAGTGGTCGGGTCGAATCGAATTGCTCTGACGTTCCCATCAGTTGGAAGGAATTTTACTCCTGCTGAGTATAAATTGGACACGGAGGGAATCGCTAGTTCATCGCATGTAGGAGGCGTTTCAGTAGAGGAATACCCTCTCTCCTCATCCTTTTCCTCATCCGTTTCATTTTTGCGCTTAATTGAAAGAGTTTCAAAAGTGGAAAGAAGATATGTGGACAACTGTGCCACCAACTGGACAAGCCTTCCTTCCAAGACACGCTCAGGGAGTGCTGGGATAAGTTTAACAAGGCCGATTTTCAACGAGGAGAGAGCCATAAATCTTTGAGAACGCACGTTAAGTATGTTGCTTTCGGCAACGGGACATTCACGTCCTCTTTCTTCAGAGAAATGGTATCCTCCATGGTTGCTGCAGGGACAATAGAGTAGTAGAGCGCCTCCAATATGTGACCCCTCTCTTTTATACACATCCTTGAACTATCGAGCATCTTCAACATAAACGGTGAGCATTCTTTACAGGCGAGAGTCAAGAGATTGCAGAGCCTTTCTTCTCCCTTATCTTGGGAATCCAACTGCCTTTCTAGCAGCTTCTCCAAGAGGAAGAAAGGTAACTGATTTTCGAGCATCATCAGATCTCTCATAATGGCATTATGGATTGCGCTTCTCCCAGATGGATCTAAAACTCTCCTCAGTCGCTTCACCTTGGAAGACACTTGTGAAGAATCCTGGTCCGCCTGTTTGACTTGGAACTGCAAGTACTCGAGCACGAAGGAGGCGTCCAGTGCCATAAGCCATGCCAGGGTTTCCTTCTTGTAGTCGAGATATTTGTGGTAGCAGTTCCTGACCTGCCAGTCGTAGTTCTTCGCCTCTTGCACTAAAGATTCGAACTTAGACTCACCGGTTATTGTCTTCTGATATCTTTTTGCAGCAGCCACTTTATATCTTTCCATTCCGTACAGTTTGGATCTCCAATTGTGATATGGTCCAATAGAGACGCACTGGGGAATATATGCTTTTGGCATCACTGCCAACAACTCGCTGGGCACACCAAAAATGGATACACAAATGTCCTTTTCTTCTTCCTCCTCTTCAAGTAATTGCAGGCCTTCCTTAATTTGAATAAGCCAGACATCTTGATCGAACTTTACTTCATCTGCGTTCATTGATTCCATGATTCCAAATGGAAATGAATGAGAGATTACAATAAGTAACTGGACACACAAGGGATGAAAAATACGGGATTGAAAGCTCAAATATGGGAAACAACTGGGAAGGGGTCCATATTTGTAGCTCCAACAAACAAAGCAGCTCTACTTTCACAGAAATTTCTCTACAACTTCACATTGTAAATGCTTTACAATTGGATTCCATTCAAAGTCTGAAGGTTGCTTGTTACTCTCAGATGGTACTCATACACATTGGAGAGAGGGCCCATCTAATCTAAAATATGTGAACTAATAACAGTGTAGTAGATTTCAGACGATTGCATGATGATATATGTAATTATTTATGTGTTTTATTCTACGGTTTAAGAAGAGTTTGAAGTTTAAACAGGCCGTATCTTAGCAAATATGGTCATTAATCAGGCCCATTTGTCTAAGAAATCTTGTCGATTGCTTATGTGGGGAGAGGGCCCATAGAAATACCATACAATGTTGAGCTCAATTGCCCCTTTGAAGACTTTCCTCTTTCGTTTAATTTTTCTTTTCACATTTGAAATTGATAATGTTTGCAGAGACATTATTATTATTGTAACTTGTCATTCACAGAATAATGGTTGTATTAACTCTTTTTTATATTGTCATATTTTGATTTTATGCGAGGTTAAAGAAGATACATCTTACAACAAATTTAAGTTAATAAATTTATTGAAAAAATATAATTATTAAATTATGATTATAATTGAGAGATAAAAACTAGTTAAGTTTTTATGGTTATGGAGATATTAAGGGCAGAAATGTGTTTGTATAATGTATTTAGTCATGGAGTTCAATAATCTAGATTTTCAGATTATTCAAAATTGTATAATATGTGGTTTAGCTTATGAATGTTTTTCCCTATTTTGATTATGACCTTTTTTAAATTGTACTTCATAATGTCTTGTCTTTACTCAAATGAACTACTACAATAAATAGTGTGTTAATAAGTAGCTTTTTTATTTGTTGTAAAAAAAAGGAAACTCATAAGTAGGAGGTATTTTTCACAGCATGTCAAATTGTGATATTGCTACTAGGATGCAACCATGTAGTTCAAGAGTCAAACTCATTGACCCATGTTTCATGAGTAGTGGCTCATAAGAACCCATCTCACAAAAATGAATGATCCACTTAGTACTCATTGCAATATCACAATAGAACCCATCTTTCATGATAATGAGTGCTAAGTGGATCATTCATTATCACAAGAGATGGGTTCTTGTGAACCACTTACTCATAAAGCATGGGTCAATGAGTTTGACTCTTGAACTATAGGGTTGAATCTTGATAGCAATATCACAATAGAAAGAAATATTAAACACCTTTCATAGTGATTCAAGTCCATTTGTCTATTTCATAATAATAGAAGAGTCAAAAACAAAATAATGCATAATGTCTAATATGATATTTTTAAATAATGATCTTGAAATATATATAATACTTTTTCATATACTATACCTTCTTATTTTTTATAAAAGATAAAAAATCTAAACTATTTATATTAATTTTATATACTATACTTACAATCTAATCTAAATACATATACTATTTTTTCAAAAAAAAACCAAAAACCTAAACTATTTATATTAATTTTATATACAATACTTACAACTTAATCTTAAATGACTTTGCTGTCCATTAATAAAATGTAATCAAAACTGTCTTAACTTATGCACTAAAACATCCAAATTAAATATCAAAGGTTTATGAAATTCATGTCCACTACTATCCGGTAAATATAACTATCATATCTCTATTCGACTGTGCAATGCAATGATTTTAAAACGATACAGCAATTTCTAGAAATTGACAGTTCCTTTGTAAAACAAGTGGTGGAAATCCATTTAGGAATTCCATTTCGATTACGTGCACAAGTAACAGTGAAAAACGCTTCGTGTGTATGAGTGAAGTCATGAGGGATACAAAAGCATATTACTGTGGTCGTCGAAGAGATTTAGAACGAGAGCGTGAATTGTGAGCCGGGTCATAGTTTGTAACCCGGCTGGATCTGTGCTTCCGTAATCTAATAGGAGTGAGTTCCGTAATTTACGTTCGTCGTACGTACGAAAGAGAACTATCCCACGGCTTTTCGATTGACATTGCGACTTGACATACTGTGGAAAAATATCAAATTTCTTCTTTTCTTAAAGAAAGAGAATACAAGGAAATTGTATGAATGTTAAAAATTTCACTTGCTTCTAGGAAATTAGATACATTAAGCACAATATTAAAAAAAAACATTTACATATATATAATTTTTAAATATATCTTTATTTTTATTAGAAGGATTATCAAAAAGTCACTTATCAATTTTAGAATTAAATTCGATTCATATTAGATTCAAGTTGCATCAGATTTACTTCTCATCAAAGATGCACTTCTTTATTTTATCTATTCCACAATATAATCAGCCTTTGATTTGAGTGTGATCAAGGAAAATATATATGACACTCAATACACATAAGAGGATCTCAATGATTTTCTTTGAAACTAGACTTTCTCATATATGATGAAAATGCATCGAAGGAATTTAATGTTCTTAATTAGATACCTTAGATTCTCATAATCCATTCATATAGTTTTATTCTAATTAATCTAATTTCATATATATTAAAGATCAACATTTTGTCATGGCATTCCAAGAATCAACATCAACGTCAACTATATTTATAGGTTTGGCTATACTTTGGTTGCCTCTTTGGGTTTAGATTGATATGCACCACCTCATGTGTATTTTATCACATGAGAACATGATATGAAAAATTGTATAAATTATTTTGCAACATATTCAAAGAGTTCAATCATGGATATTGTAGATTGACTCATGCCAATTAAAATATTATTAATAATTCCATGAAGTTGATCACATACCACACTCATTCAAGGTAGGTGAAAGACTCTAATTGCATCTCCCCAACTAATACATCAAGAGTTCACATAGGAATGCTAATCTCAATGCTATATGGCATACAATATTTTGCATGTAGCTAGTGACAAAACCTTAATTCTTGATCACTTACAATACTTGAACTTGCACCTAGTATTCAATATTTATCTCTTCAATACATTTTTCATCCTATTATATATCCAAGCTCAACTCACCATCCTTATGTGTTGAACTTGAGCACCTATAGATAATTTTAATGCATTAGAACTTTAGGACAACTACTAGGCATTCTCAAGGAACAAGTCACTTCATTTTATAGAGTGATCTAAGGTAGGGAAATATGCAGGACAATTAAATTTCCATAATCTTCAACATAATTGTGTTTACTTTTTATGTTTTATCTAAGACATGGTAGGACACAATTTTTTAAGGAAAGCCAAATGGTTAGGGCATTATCATGAAATAATTCAATATGATTATCAACTGGTATTCCTTAAATATTTGGAGACGTTAACATTATAGAAGCCCTACCATGAAGGTGATTAAAATTAATACTATGTTCTATATGTAAATTTAATGATTACATAACTTTGTTAACTAGTCAAGGGAATATGTGTAGGTTAAAGAAAATGAAAGTGAGGACACATATATTATCCTAATCTTTTAAGACTTTTGTTTAGGGTTAGTAGTTGAAACCATATTCTTTGGATTAGGTTAGAAATCCCATAACAAGGTCTTAAGTAACTAATAATGATGAACCATAATGGAATTGTGATTCCTAGGATATTTAAACATCGAGGAAAAATCCATAGTGAAGTTTATAATATATAAATCAATATAGATTTAAGAGCCTCTTAGGAATTTTGTATATAACTAATAAAATTAGAATTAAATAGAGTTTAAACTACATGTCCCATATTATGACTTCACTTTATCAAGGACAAGCCTTGTCATTGTTTAAGTATTTAGAGTACATAAAAATATGATAGATGGATAGCTTAAGGGTACTTAAGTTCATGATATTTTCACCACTATAGTAGTTATTTGTATGTCCAATTTTATTATAAAACTATTCATTTTAATTACAAATATTTATATCTTAGTACTTTAATTGTACCATCTAGGATAAAAGACACGATACTTTGTGATAATTTTTCAATTTGGTTTATGCATTTTCAACATTACAGTAATTGATTGCAAAGAAAGGAATATAAAACTCAATAAGTTTTAATTAGGGGAAATAGTGTTTGAATGAGATTGGAATAACTATATGCATGTTTAAACCCATAAAAGTATAAATAAATCACATAAATGTACATTAAGCATTAAACCCTAAACCATTGAAAAAAAATAAATCTATCTAGTCTTGTATTGTAGTATTCAAATTAATTGAAATGAAATGAATGAGACTGGCATAGTGTTACTTAGAAGAAATATGCTATTGTAAATTTTTTTTTACATAATTATAACCTTTTATGAACCCACACATACTAAAAGATAATAACATATATGATGTCATTATAATTTTTTAATCCAAAATCCATGTATTTATCATCATTTATAATATTTATTACCATTCACCCATGATCCATGAATAATAAAATTACACAATATTTACCATTACAATAATTTTGTGTTTGTTACTCCTTGGTAAAATACTAAAATGCACAATAAGTACTTATTGAAAGTAGTCTTATGTATTAGACTCTATAAAAAATAAATTATTAGGATTTATTAGGCTTTAGATTGATTTTGGCTTGTCATGTATGCATCAAAATATCATCTAATTAAGAATAATTAATTGATAACATTTTACTTTCTATATTGTTAGAGAAAATTGTTATACTTTGTGAAATTATGTGTTTTCTCATTTGTTGACACTTCCACATTGTAGTGGCAGTCCACAACCCAATAAATGAGAATATTTTCTTACTAATCGAGCAAAGAGAATGAAAGGAGTGATAATAATAATATTACGAGGAAAATGAAATAAAGAGGTTGAGAAAAAATAGAAATAATGTTATAAAATGGTTTATTTTTTTAGGTGTTTTAGGTATCTCTATTAGGTATGTAAATAATTAATTGTTAATAGGTCCATGCCAAATGATCTAAACCCTTCTAACAATAGTAATTCTTTTCACTTGTATCCATTCCCTACAACTCTACACTAAATATTTAGTTGGCTACAAGCCAAATTTACAAATTATATTCACTGTGATATTTATAAAGTGCTTAGTTTCTTCTAAACCCCACAAGAATGCATTGTTTTATCCTATTGAATCAACACCATCCTTTGAAGTTGTGTACATTTTTCCAAATATTCTAATCCCATGACACAATCATTTTATAGGCTTATTCATTAACTCCATAAATAATAAAATCTAAATATAATCTCAAATCCCATAATCCCATTGTTTTCATAAATTTTGATATAATCTCCCTATGCTTGTAGAGGATTGCATTTAATTCTCTTACATAGATCTAAGTAAGCTTGAGAGATGGTAAAATCACATTGGAGTATAAGATGATCCTAGGGAAGCATTTATTTATGCGCAATCTCAAAATATGATGTTGTGACAAGCATAATTTGAAATAGGACACATATCCCTATTTTGTAGTCCTACAATTTCATATTATGAATTAATTTTATGAATTTGCAAATGGCTTTACCTCTCTGGACTATGGATGTGAAAATTGATTTAATGTAAATTTCTCCATTCGTGCAAGTGAAAACTTTTGAATCTTGGTATTGAACACGAAATGCACATCACATAGTTGACTGAAAAATTAAAAATTAGATATGTTCCAAAGCCATGCTTTTAGAATGAGTGGTAATGTTATTAATTTTTTAAAAATGTAGTTATTTATTGGATAGTCTTCTAAACCATTTGTACATAAAAAAATATTATAGGATACCAAATGATGCAATCTTTCATACTATAATGGATTTAAACTATTATGTATGATTATTAGGAGCATTTAGTATAGCAATAGTTGTCCATGATGCATTTATGATTAGTAACATCATTTCAAGAAATTTCTTGAGTTTGTGATTAAATTTATGTAGTTGCATTTGAAAATTGAAGTACATTAGATGCTATCTAATGACACTCTACTGTAAAACACTATAGAGTGTTTGTAGAAATGTAATTCTTAATATAAATAAGATATCTTTAACTAATAGTAATCTCACATTTACTACATCCATAGCTTCTAATTATAAGGTTTGTATACATAAATAAAGTCTAGTCTTATTTCACATGTTCACGTTTCCCCTATTGATTAAGGATAAACTATTGTGATGAGATACCAATAGTTTTGAAAGAAATCAAAATTGAAATACATCTTGATCATTATTTCTTACTATAAAAGTAGTATAGGTTTCACATGCTCTCATTATTCAATAGTATAACCAATGTGTTATCTCTAGCAAACATTTGAGTTGATCATATATCGGTAGAATCATGCCAACATGCCTACAATTTATATGATTATAAAAATATCTGATAATTCATATGTAGAAAGATAAATTGATAAAATATTTTGGTACATGTGTAATAATGTAATTATTAAATTTTAATGTAATTCTTTTAGATTTGATTACAACTTAGTGACATATTTAATAGCTCTATACTAAATTAGTTATAAGTACTAAAACCAAATTAATGTCAAAATGTTTCTCTTTGAATTTATTTTATTTAGCCTCTTAGAACAGTTATTCACCATTCATATATATTATTAGATTATTTCCACTGTCTATTCATAATTCGAGTATATCACCCTATATTGACCTTCTATGTGATTGATAATTTATGAATAAATTACTTTTAGAATTAAGAAAAAATGACATTATTCTTTGAGGAGATATAAGAGATTCTTTGTAGAATTAAGAAAAAATGGCATTATTGAAAACGGAAGGATAGCTAAAGGTAAATTTCAATCCCCCTCAAAAACACAAAATTGTTGCATCTTTCGAAAGTAAATGGATGTCCATAAATCAAAGAAAGGAAACGGCAGCGAGCATGACTAATTAGTTATATAAGAAAACACTTTCTATTGGCTTAGTCCTGCAAGATATTATTGTCGCTTCACCAACCCTTACAGTCATACACGGAACAGAAAGCCTGTAAGCAAGTGAGTAGCAGAAGTATCCCTGTGGCCAGAACAGTGAGAACCTGCCATGAACCAAATATGTATTTGTTTCCGTACCCCTTCGCAGCAACGCTCCATCTGTTGTTATAATGCTTGTTGACGTCCGCTATCACTTGGTCCAAATATTTAACTCGCGTCAATTTGACGCATTTACCCAGGCCGTTCCACAGGCTTGCCGCTTTCCCGTCGTCTGCCAGGTGATTGTAGATAATACCGCTCTTTCTCAGCAGCCGAACATCTTCGTCTGTGTCGATGATGCCGTTCATGAAATCAGTGTACCGAGTGAAGATCAAAGCACCAGGGGCCGCCGAGGCTTCGAACGCCACCAGATTTCTGAGAACTACCTCGGTGTTCGAATCCAACCTCAATTTGGGAAGATAAAGAGTTGCAGTGGTCTGGTCGAAGCGAATTGTGGTGACGTCTCCCTTGGTTGGAAGAATTTTTACTCCTGCTGCGTATAAATCGGAGACGGAGGGAATTGCTAATTCATCGCGTGTAGGAGGAGTTTCGGCAGAGGAATACCCTTTCTCCTCATCTTTTTCCTCATCCCTTTCATCTTTGCGCTTAATTGAAAGAGTTTCAAAAGCGGAAACAAGATGCGTGGAGAACTGTGTCACCAACTGGACAGGCCTTCCTTCCAAGACACGCTCAGGGAGTGCCGAGATAAGTTGGACAAGGCCGACTTTTAACGAGGAGAGAGCCTTCCATAAAGCATTAAGAGCACGCGTTAAGTACGTTGCTTTCGGCCACGGAAGATTCCCGTCCCCATTCTTCGTAGAAATTGTATCCTCCATGGCTGCTGCAGGGACAATAGAGTAATAGAGCACCTCCAATATGTGACCCCTCTCTTTTATACGCAGCCTTGAACTATCCGGCATCTTGAACATAAATGGCGACCATTTTTTACAGGCCAGAATCGCAAGATTGCAGAGACTTTCTTCCGCCTTATCTTGCGAACCCAACTGCATTTCCAGCAGCTTCTGCACGAGGATTAAAGGTAACTGATTCTCGAGCATCATCAGATCTCTCATAATGGCATTGTGGATTGCGCTCCTGCCAGATGGATCTAAAACTCTACCCATTCGCTTCACCTGGGAAGACACTTGTGAAGATGCCTGCTCCGTCTGTTTGACCTGGAACTGCAAGCACTTGAGCACGAAGGCGGCGTCCAGAATCAGGAGCCATGCCAGGGTTTCCTTCTTGTAGTCAAGATATTTGTGGTAGCTGTTCCTGACCTGCCAGTCGTACTTCTTCACCTCTTCGACTAAAGATTCGAACTTGCAGTCACCGGTTAGCGTCTTCTGAAACGCTCGCGCAGCAGCCACTTTATATCTCTCCATTTCGAGCAGTTCGGATCTCCAATGGTGGTATGGTCCAATGGAGACGCACTGCGGAATATATGTTTCTGGCTTCACGGTCAACAGCTCCTTGGGCACACCAAAAACGGATACAAGAATCTCCTTTTCTTCTTCTTGCTCGCCATGTCTTTGCAGGCTTTCCTTGATTTGAATAACCCAGAGATCTTGATCGATGATCACTTCATCTTCATTCATTAAATCCATGAATTCAAGTCGGAAACAGATATGGGATCACAGAAAGCAGCTAGCCAAACAAGGGCTGAAAGTAAGATAATCGAAAGCTCAGCTATGAGGAAAAAACGGGTAGGGGGTCGTTATATATAGCTTAATCCTCGGCTCTAGCCAAAAAACAACAGCATGAATTTCACAGCAATTTCTATATTTCTAACGTGAATTTGAAAAATATTTCTATGCCTAAAGCTTCACATGATAAATGCTTTACGGAAAGGATTCCATTCAAAGTGCTAAGGCTACTTGGTACTCATAGGGCCCTCTGATAAGAACCATCTAATCTAAAATACGTTAATTAATAAGTTAACTTAGTAGATTTCAGATGATTGCAAGATGAAGCATGTAACTTAATTTAACTCTAAGAAGAATAAGACTCATAAAATCTACTTACATGTTTTGTAATAGTTGGAAGTTTAGTCCCCATCTTAACACATATTTTCCTTATGCGGCACTGTTTCTCTAAAAAGTCTTGTCAATTGCTTATATGTGGAGGGCCCACCAGAATACACTGCGACGTTGAATGCAATTGCCCCACGTTTATATTGAAAGATTTGAAAGACTTTCATCCTGCTTTAAGGATTTCTTGGACATTTGAAAGTGATAATGTTTCCAGAAATCACTGTTTATTTTTAGCTTCCTTATTTCATTAACAGATTAATTCTTTGCATTTTTAAAATTAAAAATATTTTATAAAGATCATTTACATTCTAGTTTAATTAAGTTTCAAAATTTGTAGTTGTAGTAGATATCTTCTACAGTAATATTTTTATTAGAGAGTTATTTTATAATAATAGTAAGAATCTAGTATTATATAAATAATAATAATGATTTTTTAAGTAAATTATATAAAATAATTTTTAAATATATTTAAATTAAAATAAAATTGATTAATAAGTAAATATAATTTTTTTAATAATATGAGATAGATAAGTGAAAATAAAGTAAACAATGTATTTAAAATAAAATAAATTTTTAATAAGAGCAATAAATCAATTGAATTTATAAGTAACAAATAGTTTAAAACTAATTATTTTGCCATGTTTTTAAAATAGATGTATTTAAAATATTTATATTGTTTTTTTTATATACAAATATTTATATATTATATCTAGATTAAGAATGGCTACAACTAATTTGTATTCAAAAATTAAAATTATTGAGAATTATATGATGTGATAATAATAAATATAAAATTACGATGTAATTTAGTTTTACTAGTTTGGATTTTATAATGATAAGATGTGGTTGTATAATATGTTCAACAACTAGGTTGTTGAAAATGGTCAAGTATCCACCCCCCTAAACTACAATGCACCTAGTAAACTTTTTTCATGTGAGCAATGACGCTAGCATGACACGTCCTCTGGTACCATGGAGATGGCGGGAATACTAGACCTTATGACCTCTTTCTTGCAACAAGATGCTTTAGCCAATCAATCTAGGCCCACCACCTCATTTAGTATTTAATTATTTGTGTCTATCTTAATATTTTCTTTTTTGTGTTTATGAAGTTATGTTTTCAAAAAAATCAACTACTATTCATAACTACATACTATATGTGTATTAGTCAATGGATGCTTTAAATAGTACAATTACATTCTTTTTCAAAATACATAAATTAGAATATTTTAATGTTGATTGCACAAAGACTTGAAATTTGATGGTAACACTTTCCTACCATATGAAACTTATATGACTAAATGCTCCAAAAATGTCTTTAAATAACATTTAAAAATATTTATATTTCTAAAATATTTTTTAGTTTATCAAAATCAATATAAATGTTTCATAAACCAACTATCTAAAATTATTTTGTGTGGGTTAAATTTTATTTTCAATAATCATACATAGCTATAGTATCCATCGTGTATCATATTTTTTAGCTCAGCATTAATTTTCTCTACATCATTTAAAAATTAGAAATTGAAATTAGTCTTGTTACTACTCATTGTCAATTCTTCTTTTTGGATGAGTTTAAATTTCTCAAGAACCATACCAATAAACATAGTGAAACTAATATATTGATCTATTTACAAAGTTTTATTAGATGTTGACTTATCTAATATTGATGTCTCCATCACAACTTATTTCTATAACAATAGAGTGGCATCATTTTTAAACATCATTTGTTCTGATAGTAGAAACTATATGATTGTGGATGCTTGGAATGGAAAAGAGATTAATGTGTTTTAAGAAAATCTCGAGTAGTGCATTTTGATGTAGAGCAATATTTTCTTGAGCTAGGTGGGAATTATTTTGCTTGGATGGGATTTTAAGAATATGCACAAAAATTATTTACAAAAAAAAATAAAAATCAAAACTATGGATTTTTTGATAGTGCCTAAGATTGAACTCGCTACAAAGAAATAACTTCTAATTCAAATTAATTCTACAACAATTTTAATTTTTTTGAAAGATTATTGTTTCAAAATTGAAAAAATTAATAGCACGATCTAGTAATGTCAAGAATTAAGATATCAATAGAAGATTTTTTAACATAATTATTGTTTTTTCTATTAGATTGTGATTTTATTTATTCTTAAACAGAACAAATAAATCAAAATATGATTATATTATGGAAATTTTATACTCTAGAAACAACTCTATAATTCAACAAATTTTCTTGATCTCTATAATTTTATTTATTGTTAATTAAAACATTACAAAATATATACTAATAATATGATTGTATTGCTCACAAAGTTAATTTTATAGAAACTTTTCTTGATCTTTCTATGATTTAGTAATTATTCTAACTATAACTTATCATCACCTTTTATCTCACTTCTAAATGATATATAAAATAAAATTATTAAATAAAAAAATGACCATTACTTTTAAAGCTCACACAAATTAAAAATCTCAAATTTACTATTAAATTAAAAATAAGTTTATGAATTGATATTAAAATGTCCAAGATAGTCTGATTTTTTACATTAAAAATATTATATAAAGATCATTTACATTCTAACTTTTGAAAATATTCTATGTTAGAATATTATTAATTAGATTATTATATATACAATTACATATAATAAGTCAAATTATATGATTCAAAAGTTTAATATTTTAAAGTATAATTTAAGATTAAGAAAAATGATCTATAGACCATTGATTTGTCTTTTTCTATTGATAAATTTCAAGAGATTGCTTTATTCAATATAGAAAAATTTGATCACACCTACTACTCACATAAATAAAGCTCACGTGAATTATTTAAAAAAATAAAATAAAGTCAAATCCATTTAGTGACTTCGTAATAGACAAGACAAAATAGTTTTAAAATAAACGTTGTTGATATCGATTTAGTTGTTCCGTTTCAACTAGGAAATTCGATGATTTAAAAAGACCATAAATTTTGTTTGGGTGAAGTTGATAGTTTCACAAATGCCAGGTCAAATTTGGTTGCGTAATCGAATCAGAATGCCTCAAAATTTGTTGACGTCCAAGCTCGGTACTCCCTGCTCTTTCCGACGAATATGCAGTTTACACGTCGGGGAATTCGACCTTGTTTAGTGAATGCCTCTCCAATTTAGGGCTCATCTTAAGGAGTGAATTAAATGGATGCTAATAGTGATTGATTTTATTATTTATTTTTTTTGTTTTTAATTAATTTAAATTTAATTCTCATATTATTATATATATAATTAGCTTCAAAATATATGTGAGTTCAAACTTTAAAAATATATTTTAAAGATTGATAATTCAAAAAATTAGTTTTTATTTATTGATGTTGATATCAAAAGTTTCAAATTATGTATTTAAGGTTGTCAATTTAAGGATACCATTGTAAAGCACATTCAATGGTGAAAAAAGATGAGACAAAAAATAAGTTTCATTGTAAATATAGACAAAGCAATCTCACTCAACATTAGTCATAGTTCCTTATGTTATTGGCGAGGATGACCTAGCTCGTATTGGTGTATCCCCTTTCCATAACCTTCTCAATCCTTTACCCACAGAGTTCTTATCGGGTGATATCCTTAATGCCAATCCTCTAACTCTTTCCAGCAAGAGGTTTCATCCATGGAAGAAATTGCTCTAGAGGAGGAGGTTCGTGAGGTGGTGTTTTTCCTTAGCCCGTTCAAGGCTCTGGGCCTAGATGGCTTCCCGCCTTTCTTTTTTCAAATGTTTTGGGATATTGTGGGTTAGGATGTTGTGACTATGGTGGCATAATTTCTTTCTTCATGCAAAAATTCTTAAAGAATTCAACAATACTTGCATTGTTCTCATCCCTAAGCATTAGGGGGGCAACAAGTTGACTGAATTTAGGCCTATTAGTCTATGCAATACGTTTTACAAAATCTACTCCACTTGAAAAAGCTAATACACCCTAGCTACAAAGGATTTGTGCCTACAAGGCAAATAATGAATGTTATTATGCTGGTGCATGAAACCATCCACTCTGAGGATAGAAGCAGAAAGGAAAGTATTACTCTTAAGCTCAATATCTCCAAGGCCTATGACAAGGTGTCTTGGGATTTCCTTTTTGAAGTGCTCTATCATATTGGTTTCTCTATTAAATTGTTAATCTCATTCAGAGTTGTGTGACTTCTCTTAGGTACTCAATGATTATCAATGGAACTTCCCAAGGATTCTTCTTGGCTTATGGAGGTATTCGCCAAGGTGACCCACTATCCCCCTATCTATTTATTTTGATGGCTAAAGTTCTTGGTCGTAATTTTGAAAGTAAAATCTTGAATGATTCTCTTGTTGGTTTTGCCTAATTTTTTTTCCCGTCCAATCTCTCATCAATAATTTCTTGATGATACGATCTTGATGTATGAACTTTAACAAAAGTGTTATTTTCTTCTTGAATGTTGACTCTTCTCTTAAAGCTACAATTTCTAGAATTCTTAATTGCCAGGTCCTTTCCCTCCCTTTAACTTATTTGGGTACATTGCTTATAGTACATAAGGTGGATCTAATACTATTTGGTCTACTTGTGAACCCTCATTTAATACTTGCACAAATACAACAAAAAAGCACATTATTAGATCAATATGCAAGATACAAACAAGGATTCCCCATGAAATCCATTTACTATGCTCAAATAGAAAGGAAAATGAAGAACAATGCAAAAACTCAATAGAATCTATCTAAGCAAAGAAAAATCTTGATCCCATGGGGGAGTTGGTGCCAATTGATATGTCGAAATTAGCCCTTTCCCAACTCCTTTGTAAGCTTGATGATGATTTGATAATGGTTGAAGCTCCTTGATGCAATTTTGCAATAACCTAGCTATGAAATCATGAAAATGATGAACACTTGAAATGGAATGGATAAAATTAGCTCTCAATTGAAGAGAGTAATTTTGCATGAGATTGTGGATGATGATGAAGTTGATTATAGTAATTATACTCAAATTGTGGATGATAGAATGAAAGGAAGAGTCTCTCATTTATAGATTTCCAAAATGGAAGAGAGAGTGAAATTGAGTAATATGGGATCGTTCAACACCTAATGGCCAAGTGTCACTTGTGAAGATGTGAATGGTTGAGGAATGAGGACATTTCGGTCAATGTGCATGATAAATTCCATAAGATTCAAATTTGAAATTTGAATGTGACATGTTAGAGGGAAATAGAAATGGAGTTAATGTCACTTGGCTCAATGCCCAAGGACATTTAAGAGGCATTAAATGCCGTGTTGGAAGGAATAAGCCCACTTGACTTTGAATTCAAATTTGAGGGAATATTCCCCTTTTATGCCATGTTGAAATTAAATAAATCAAAGTAATTGATTTATTGTGCAAGTTGCATTCTCTAGAGGATTTTAGTGATAGGGATTAAATTAATCAAGATTTGATCAATTTAATGAGGGATTAGATGATTTGACAATTTTGACTCAAATTTATGAATTGATTTAAATCAAAATTCAGAGGAAATAATTACTTAAATAAATGATTTGATTTATTTAACTAAGTGGGATAATGTTAGATTAAATCAAATAAGGTTTAAATTTATTTAATTTAACAAGAAGACTTTAGGGATTTATTTAGTTAAAAGGGGGATTATAAAAATAATTAAATAAAATTGATTTATTTAATTAACAAGAGATGATGACCTAATTAGATAAAGTTGATTTATGTAATTAAGAGATGAAGAGTGATGAATTTAATCAAATACAAATTATTTTGTTAAATGACTAGCAAAGGAGATGATTCAAAATGAAATAGTGTTAGTAAATTAGGATCGAGTATGTCGGATCAAATCATATATTTTCCATGTCTACACTACTCTATTGGAATGGGTTCGAAGAAATCTTGTGTACATGGAAAGGGGCGCTCCTCAACAAGGTTAGTAAGCTTCCCCTTCTTAAAACTACCCTTCAAAGCTTGACTGTGTACCTAATATCTCTATTCTTTATGCTTGGGGCATGGTTAGAAAAACTTAAACAAATCCAATGTAGAATATTGTGGTCGAGGATTGAGGATACAATATTGTGGTCGAGGATTGAGGAAAAGAATAGATTATCCCCGGTAAACTCGGATATTGTGTGCTCATGGAAATGTTATGGTGGGTTGGATATGAGAAGAACAAGATCAATGAATATGGATCTTATAACCAAAATTTCTTGGAAGCTTCTTAACAACCAATCTAAATGGATTACTATCCTCAAGAATAAGTATCTATAGGGAAGGGATTTCCTCTCTTTGCTAGGTGATGGTGTTCTGCCTACTGGTTTGGTGATCTAGAATAACCTTTTAAAAACCTAGAATCTTCTATCTTTCGAGTCCTCTTGGTTGGTCAGATTGGGTATTTTTTTCTCCTTTTGGGATGATATTTGGTTGTCTTCTAAGACCCTTGTTATCCACCCTATTCTTTTTGTTGTTCACAGGGACCTCTGTACTTGGCTGGGAGATAAGGTCTCAAGTTACATTGATTTTTATCTTGATCCTCCTAGATGGAAGATTGACCCTAACTAGTTTGACCCTCCCTCTAGATGGTTGTTGAAGAAATTCTTAGAACTGTCAAAAATTACAAGTTTTTTCCCCTCTGACTTGCCTAACTCGTTGGTCTAGTAAAAATATAAAGATGGTGTCTATTCTATCAAGACTAGCTAAAACCTCCTCTCTAGCTCTTGGAACCCAATGTTTTATTGGATGTGGCTCTAGCATGGAAATAGCTTACCTAAAGTCAAATTGTTCTAGTAGACTTTTTATCATAAAATGATCCTTATTCTGGATAATTTGAAAAAAAGGCATTCAGTTTGCGAATAGGTGATTTTTTTGTGAGAATGAACTCAAGTCCATTCCTCACTTTCCTTTTCATTGTTCCTTCTGGTAGGTTAGACAAAAAATTCATTGTCTTTTCAAAGTTTGTTGGGTCTAGCAAAAGGATGTCCATGAGATCTTGGACTGTTGGTCTCCCCAGTTTCTTACCCCCTTGCTCGTTTAGATTTGGTGGAATTTGTTGTTCTTCACAGGGTAGGCACTATGGAAGGAGTGTAATAACAAAGTTTAAAAAAATAAAAGTTCTCTATGGTAGGTGGTGGACAATAAAATTAACAGTCAGGTTATTGAGTTAGTCTGCTACCTCTTGCAAGCTGAGAAGAAATTCTAATGATCTAGAGGTCTTGATTGCTTCTTCTTGGAATATTTCTATGACCCTTAATTCCCTTAGCTCTCTTATCCCTTTGGACAAATGAAGTATGTCATAGTTCCCGGCAAGCCTCACTGGCTGAAGCTCAATTTTGATGAATCTACCAAACCCAACCTAGGTCTGGCAGGTGGGGGTGGGGTTATCTGTGACCATAAGGATTCCAGATTGTGTTAGCTTATACAATTATTTTTGGGGTCCAATCCTATAGTTTTTCTGAGGTGGTAGAAGCCTTCCACAAAATCAAAATTCCCATGCAAGTTGGGCTCTCTAACTTATTGATTAAAGGGGACTCACAGAATATGGTTCTTATGCTAATTGGGCTTACCTCTCCTTGTTGGACTCTTCAAGACCTCATGTCATTGGCTCGCAATATCCTGATTGCTCTTGGGAATTGTAGTGTGTATCACATGTATTACAGTGACAATAAAGTTACTAATGCCTTAGAAAATCTTGGATCTTTTACTCAAAATATAGTAAAATGGGATAATATCTGCCAAATCCCATGTTAGGTATTCAAATTAATTCAAAATGATGTTAAAGTACTGTCCAAATGAGATCGAGATGGATTTTTTGTTAGCTCATTTTAATGGTTTCCATGCTCATCATTTATTATAATTTAAGCCTGCTAATCATTCTATACATTTTTAACATTTCTTGCAATTCTCGTTTTTGTATTGCCATTTCCATTACTGGTGTTATTTTACTCTGAATATTGTGGGTTTCGCTATGGGAGGAGATTAGGACTAGGACACGATTACTAACTATGATGGTTGGAAGAAAAATAAGGAGGTGTGGGCTATTATTGAAAGAGGCAAGTTGGAATCTTATGTGGAGGGAATGTAGGGTGTTAACCCCAAAATTTCTTTGGAATTTTTGAATTCTTGCATGGACGGGACTGTTATTGTTGGCAGGGTTTCTTTTATGGTGACCCTTGAGGTTATTGCAGAGGTCGAAGGGCTTCCTCTAGAAGGGATTTAAATTTCATGCAAATTGAAAAGCCACTACCAAGAGGATATGAAATGGTTCTTGAAAGAGGGTGAGAAGTAAAATAGGTTGCAAAAAGTTTTCAACCATGTAGACCTGCCTAGTGTTTGGAGTGCCATTGCTGAAATTATTATGAGGTATCTCACTCTTGAAGGGTGGTTTTGTTGCTTCCATGCCCACCTTTTCCCTTTTCTCAATCATCTTAGGTATAATATTAAGATAAATTTCCTCTTTTGGCTTATGTCTTCACTTGACCAGTCTATTAGGAATGTCCAAGCCAAATGGAAGAAATTTCCCATTCACGATGGCTTCATTTTGTACTTTTGAAAGTTTCATTTTGTGCTACTTCTTTCCACTACTACTATGCACAAGAACACATTGACTATTATTGACCCCACCAACCCCCATGGGGACCACAACCCCTATGTCACTATCGATGAAACTCCCTCGGTCGTTCCCTATAGCACCAAAGGTCGGGGTAAAGCGCTTGTTAATGATAATACCCTCCATCCCTATCAAATGCACTCCCTTGTTAGAGCCCACACCAACACCCATTTCCTCTGGGATGGAAGGCTCTGATAATTCTAATGATGAGGAAAATTCTTAGAATCCTACCCTAGGTAACTCTCCTGTTCACTCCTTGGCTCAGGGCCATGACTTGGAGGTTCCCAACTCCCCTCATATTTCTAACCCTAACCTCCATAATTATCCTAACCTATGCATCAACTTGGAGGAACCTGGTACTATCCTTAGGTCGATTCGCCTCCCAACTGAACCCTTAAGCAAGAAATTGAATAAAATTTTGGAGACTATTAATATTCAGAAGGATATTATGAAATGGCTCCTGGGTCAATTAATAATAGCTAAAGAAAGAATTCAAATCTTGAAAGGTAAGGTTCTAGATCAACAGGTTGTATGGCCTAGTGATATGGAGAATAAGATGCATTGTGACATGATTTCTTCCTTAGTCAGATCCTTTGAGAGGTGAGAAAGGTGGGAGAAAGAGTTAGATGATCTTTAGGCCATAATTGGTACTAAGGAAGAACAAAAAAATCTTCTTATCAAGATTGATGCCATCCAATAGAACTTAGAGAGGACTATGTAGTGCCTGAGGGCTATCACTGACTATAGCAAAAATACAGTAAAGAATGCAACTCTCACCCTTCAGGTCTTTCAAGATGAGTTAAGGAAGAGCCAGGGGAAGCAACTAGAGAAAGGTGTGGATGATGGTCTCAACAAGAAGAAGAAGCACAAGAAGCTCGACACCTCGGCTCATGACATCATGATGGATACCTAGGCCAACCTTCAGGGGCCTGTGTCTTTTGAAAAGAAGCTCCAATTTATAGAGAAGGAATGGAATATGTATGAGTAAAATATGTGAATAAGTAAAAAACACACAATCAATGAAACAAATATTATATTAGAGAATTGAAATCACAAACTAATCTAACTAAAACACAATAAACTCCCTAAAATTGTTCCATTGTTTCCTATCTTCAGGGATTCACTAAATCATGTTGGTTCTCATATTTGTGTATGCACTATGACTGTTAGATGAAAGATGCAAGAAACCTATCCCTACATGATGGTAAACTATATGATATGCTATAAATGACAATGGTGATATGATAATGGATATGATGCTAAAGACTATGATGAAAATTATGTTGTATAAAACTACTATGATAATGGAAATGCAACTAATATTTACTAAGCCATGATTCTAAATTAATATGCTCCCACTGTGCTAAATGTTGAATGCTCTAAATTCTCTAATGTTGTTAAATGCTCACAGATAATTTCCACAGAGTAAGTTTTCTCAAAGATGTGATATGAAATTCTATAGAATTAGGCTATATTTATAGATTTTCCAAGGTATATTGTGATGTGGAAGCTACCAATGGTCTAGATTTAATCTGGATAGATGAAGGGTGGAAGATGGAGAAGTTGGAGAAAAATAAGGAGAGTGTTCCCTGCATGAGAACAATCTGCCAAGTGTAGAGGGAAATGGAAGAGCCAAGTTTTGCATGTTTGTTTCAAATTTTTTAAAGATAAATATCCAAATTAAATGTTTAAGATATTCAATTTGTTGAGACACATGATGAGGTGCAATGAGAAAGTGTTGTAGGCATGTGAATAAAATCAAATTTAGGATTTAATTTTAGTGAGAAAAGATAATTAAATAAAAAAAACTATTCAAAGTTATTTATCTAATTAAAATTAGAGGAATATGATTTTAGATAAGAAGAATTAGAAAATATAAACTATATAAATAAATTTAGAATTTATTTATAAGTAGAGGAATTAAAGGGGTTATTACTTAAATAACTTGTATTTAATTAATTAGATTATCGAGACCAATTTTAGGTGTATACATTTTGCCCCTCTTTGAAGCCATGTGTTTACATATTACTTCAAAGAAAAATTTGTTGATGTGCTGACAAGAATTTTTTTGATGCCCTCGACACTAGATTTTCAAGTGATGATGGATATATGCCCCCTTAGGAGATAAAACGATGAATTTTTAAATTTGAGGATTTTTATATTTTTTTTGAAATTAATTTTTATTATTTTTGATGATCTAATGATGATTTCAAATTTTTATGATTCCAAGACCATTTATCTCTGGAAAAATGATGTTGAACCTTCTTGGTGGTGAATTGATTAATTAAGCTCCTTTGAAAAATAAAATAAATCAACCCAACTAAATTCCCACTTAATCACGATTTAAAAGGTTAAAACATGTAATATGAAATTCATTTGTGCATTTACAATTTGAAAATTTGGAGTGATTGAGCAACTTTGGAGCAAGATGGTGATTTTGATCCAGACCCACCAATTTGAGTGCATGCGATGTCACAACCACCTGATTGCGTATGGACCTTAAGTACGTACTGCAAAAATCTTCCTCGTGATTTTTTATTATCATTTTTCATGCCTTTTTCATGTTTAAAATATTGTTGTCACATTTTAGCGCATTCAATCACCGATGTAGTGCATAGGGCTTTGTTCTAGCACATAGGGAACTTTAGTACATAGGGTCCAACTTTTAGCACATTGATGCTAGGTATTAGTGTGTATAGATAGTTAGCGCATAGGTGATATTCATTAGTGCATAGAGTCAATGATATAGCGCATTAGGATTTTTAGTGCATTTAGGTCAAATTTTATTGCATACATAGAATCTTTTAGCTCATAGATTAGTTTGGTGCCTTTATGAAATAAACTAGTGCATTGATGAAATTGAATGGAACATATGGTAATTTAGTGCATAGAGACCATATTATAGTGAATTGGTGAAATTCTCTGGTGTATCCATGTTTTTAGCGCTTTGAGACACTATTTTAGCACATCCATGCCATATTGATGAATTTTTTATTAAACCCCTTGATTTTGATGATTTTTTATCACGTCGACCTTGTTTTTGATGATGTTTGATGATGTTGATATATTAGATGATGATTGATCTCATGATAGGTGAGATTCAATGATAGGATGATGATGATTGACCTCATGATAGGTGAGGGTCAATGATTGAATGATGATTGACCTTAGGATAGGCGACGATCAATGATAGACACTTGCAAGATTTGATCAAAGTCTCATTAGAGCTAATTAGATTGATAGGCTAATTGATGTTGATTGATTGACAAGATATTTGATTTGCGATATATTTTGATGATAGGAGCCTTCGTTAGTCTTGATGTCATGGGAGTGTTTATTGAGAACCTAGGATTTGATTCCACATCTAGATCAGGTTGATGTAAATGTGATTGGATGATTCAGATTCAATTTGTTTCTTGAAATTCCCTAGCATAAGATTAATATGGGGCTTCTTATCACTTTGGCAGAGAGGTGGCACAAAAATCACAACACCTTCCACTTGCCAACTATTGAGATGATACTCACACAAGAGGATGCTTAGTAGATTTTGAGGATTCTTGTTGTTGGCAATTTGGTTTTGTATCAATCCATTGAGTAGGGAGGGATTGATGCACTAAGGAGAGTCTTCGAGGATGAGCATATATGTGGCTATGAGATCCCATGGTAGGATATGGTTGATGTGTACACGACATTGGCATATGTGCTTGTTGGCTTTATTGGAGGATTTTTATGTCCTGACCGTAGGTCAAAAAGACTTTCAGTTGGTTGGGGTTGGATACTTGAGAGTATGATCACACATGGTACAGATATGCTTGGGGATCCTGCATGCTTGCACATTTATACCATGATCTTCACCAGGTTGTTTACCTCAGAGGGGATAATTTTTCAGCTGGGGTGACACTTCTACAAATATGGGTGTTGGAGAATATGGTTGCCATGAGACAAGTTATAGATAGACATAGGCCAGTTGGGAGGCCTTACATTCATGGATACATAGGTCCAGTTATCCATCATAAGCTGGGTAAACTAGAGTACTGGACAAGAGTGTTAGATGACCTTGATATTGTTATATGGAGGCCATATATAGGCTGTGAGTAGTGGCCAGAGGATGATAATGAGATTCCCTATGTATGCATGACCAAATACCTAATTGGGGGGACACCCTTTATTATAGAGAGATTCTTGCTGAGGAGAGTGTTGCAATAGTATGTCAAGGTATAGGGCATGCCCCAAGGAGTGGCTTTATATGCACAGAGATGACATCATATACCGGATTGGGGGTCTATTCTATCATATGATGTAGCATGCCAAGAGTATTATGGATTACAACCAATGATTTGGGAGTACCATCTAGAGATTATTGAGATTGCTTTATTAGCGAAGTACACACTTTACTTCTTTGTGCACCCCTTCCCATTGATATCAAGCCTAGATGAGCTCGTGATGTTATTAGATGATGAGAAAGCATTGAGATAGAGGAGAGGTGGAGGAGGTGATGAGGAGGAGGATGGAGAGATTTATGAAGATGGAGATGATGGTGGTGGTGTAGGAGGTGGTGGTGGACCAAAGCTTGATGTATAAGACTTCATGGTACCTCGGCGGAGGAGATCATTAGTGGCTAAAATAGAGAAACATGTTCAGATTGGGTTGCCCTCAGAACATCAACATAATAGATAGTTGCATTATAGGTTCAAGTTCAGACCTTGCAAGGTCAGTTGGCATAGGTACAAGATTTGCTGACACAAGCATAGGGACATATAGCAACCTTGATGATAGAGAGAGATGTAGTGGGATAACAAGGTGACCATGGGGACCACCACAAGTGATATGATTTGAGAGGTTACGGGGGTCACCAGAGAGGCCAAGCATTACAGCGGCTGATTTCATGATGTTGTTTCGGTAGAGCGGTGGATTAGCTATACTCAGTCCAGATGAGGACGTAGTCACTCTCGAACCACCAACATGGGTGTGATCCATCCACCACACAAAGATCCACTAGGAAGGGACCTTGGTACAGGTCCATCAAGTGGTTTAGCAAGAGGCTCAGAGAGGCCAACCACATCTTGGAGGAGCACCATATAGCTCCATTTGATCACATTTGATGTATTGATGTAGAAATTGATGTATACACTAATTTGGTTGAGACACTATGATATACTGCGGCATTTTTGATGACATGTATTTCTACACATGTTTGGATATCCTTGTACATTTTGAGATTATTATTTTGAGATTATATATGATATGCAGTGATGATTTAGCAATCTATATGATGTTTATATGTTCCTATGATGGATGCATTTAATTCCATGTGTTCTATATGCTATGCGATTCTTATAATATGACGATCATTTCATGATTATGTATGGATGCAATGATGATATGATAATGCATAGATTATGATTCTAGATATTTTATGGATGGTTTTTTATGCTATGAGATGGATGCAATTTATTTTTTTATTTTCCAATGGAAATATATGATGTAATGCATGGATGGATAAATGATATGTTAATTATTTCTAATGTATGCATGATGTAATAATGACTATGCAAATATATGTGTGAACAATTTTTTTTTGTTAATGTCAAGTATACTCAATCGGTTAATGATAGAGAAAACATCATTTTAAAATTTTGCCAGCTTTGGAAAATCTATACTGCAGATGCATAACTAATATGGATCAATCTAATTTAACCATATAGATCTAAATATGGAACATTTTCATCTTAGCAGTCAATTTTTCATGCCTTTTATCATCATTGAGCCTTTATTATGTTAAAAGTGAGTACAAACATTGATGGTATAACTAGACCATGATGACCTGATTACTTCTTCCATACAAATTCCATTTATTTTTGATAGTGCAAGATAGCACAACCATCTAGATATAAGTGAACCAATATGACTTGAACATTACTTGGGTAAAAAGATAAGTTAATATTTTTCCCATGCAATTTTAAAATGTCATCAATGGTACTTTGTAGAGCATGTCTCATGACAATTTGCGTAGTAGTAATGATCAACTCATAGACAACAAACAAAGAAAATATAATTCTCCTTCCTAGCTCCTCTAGTTCATGAAATCATCAAAGTACTACAGAGAAATGATAACAAAAATCAAAGTACAATTGTTGAAAATTCATGCTAACATGATAAAGCCATGATTTAAAAGAACATCATCCATTTACATTTTCTTTGATTTGATCGATTTTAATTGTTTGATATGGATGTGTGTTTGTGATACGTTTGATGATTGATGTTCAGTGTTGAGTTATACTATGATCATTGTGTTTCTTGTATTTTCATACTATTGTTTTGCTTGTTTGTTTGTTTAAGCTCAAAGTTTATTACCTCCATTGAGTTTAGGATTTTTCCCTCAGACCAGGGTGAGACACAACCATGACAACATGATATGTACATGAGGTTCCCTTGATGATATGCATAATGATGGTGAAAGTGAGTGGCTGACACCATGCTCAAATAGATGGAAAAGATAATCTATCAAAAATAGAGCATGTTTCCAGGTTTCACTACTTGTTTTTATTGCACTTTTTCAGATTTTTGGATTTTTTTTATTTTTTATTTTTTTAAAACTTTTTTGTATTTTCTCATTTTTTGAATTTTTTCTCTTTTCTCTTTTTTTTTTTGTCACCAAGGCAGCTATTTGTGAGGTTTTCATTAGGGTAACCATTTTTTAGGATATTTTGTTATTTTTCTGTATTTTTTTAAAGACTATTAACATGCACTAGATGAGTCAAGTGTAGAACTTTTTGAGATGTAGGCTATTGATAGGCCTATCAAACAAATCCCCTTTAGGTATAAATAACTAAAAATCTCTAGATCCAAATATTGAGATAATGATGCTCCACTCTTGTGTGGATGACCATGTTGGATGAAAGGGCCCGATTGGAATGAGGAGTATGAATGGCCAGCATGAAGGAAAATTAGATGTGACAAGTAAAATAGGCTATGGTAGGATCCCTAATATGAACAATACATGGGCCATCAAACTTCAAACAAAAAATATCTTGGGTAAATGGTGTGTTATAGTATGTGAAGGGGGTGATCACCATCAAAGACAAATTGGAAGACATGGCCAATGGAGGTGTAATGATATGACAAGTACATGAGCATGGATAGGTGGAATGGAATATGCAGTATGAATGAAGACCTTAGATCAATAAGTTCTTTATTTTGTTTTCTTCCTTGATAGATGTCATTAGTAAGTTTTGAGGGAGAGGCATGTTTAGAGATCAACTTTTTCTTTCTTTTATTTTTTATTTATTTGATAGATTTTTATTTTGACTAGGGGACTTTTCTTTATCTTCTTTTGATTTTGATTCATCCAATAGCTTTTTATTTTGGCTAAGGGAATTCTATCAATCTTTCTTTGTTTGTAAGATTTCTTTTGATTTTTGATCTTTATTTGAAAAAGGCACTTTTACCCTTGATTCTTGAATTGCCTCCTTTATATTTTCTTTGAGTGATACTTGTTGATCTATGTCTACAAGGTGGATGGACATGTGCGAGATGGATGAAATGGGAGTGGTGATACCATCAACAACCTTTAAGACTATCCTTTTCAATACTATTAACATCAAAGGAGGCTTGCACATCCTTGATTACTTGGCAAGATGGGTTAGAAGAGGTGACAATAGCAGATTCATACCCTATGCTATGGTAGGTAGGATGGAAGGATGATGGTTGGATATCTTCAGCAGGATCATGATCAAAGAGTGGGTTATCATAGATATCTTGGTCAAATAGGGGGTTATCATGTGTATGAAAAGCTTGAGTAGAAGAAGATATGTAAAATATAGGTGTATCATCATGATCGCAAAAGTTTTCAATACAAGAAAGGTCATGATTCTACATTCCTTTTGTAGTTGTTTTGAAACCATTGTTTGAAGTCTCGCCCTTCTCGACAACAAGAGAAATTTCTTATACTAGAAAATTATCCAAATGGTATTCTCCATATCTGAGATCATGGATTTGGACCTTGGGGTTTGATAGTGTAGTAACTTAAATGGATGCCTTTAAGGATTTATGATCAACACATTTTTGAGAAATTTGTGCTTCACAATTGCTAGGAATGCTAATTCCTGCTTTAGGGCTTAGATTCTGACCATACATGAAAGGATTAGGATCTCCTTGTATTGTGATTTCAACTCCATCGTGGGGGAATTTCAAGCATTGATGGTATGTAAAGGATAGTGCTTGGATTTCATGTACCCAAGTTATTCCAAGGAGGACATTATAGGTCAAGGGGAGATCAAGAACTTGGAAAACCACATCCTTCACCATAGGGCCAACTTTGATTGGTAGTGTAACTGATCCTTTAGTTGAACTTTCCTCTACATCATATGCCTTCATGGTAATATTTTTATTGGAATTTATTGCATCTTCTAAATATCCTAATGCCTGGACAAGATTTAAGGTGCAGATATCTAGACCAACTTCTCCATATATTAAAACACTTTTGACAAGAAATTTATGGATCATAACCTTGATATGGAGTGGAGCATTGTGTGGATGTGTAAGTGATGCATCATCATTTTCAATAAATTATAGACAATGGGACGCAGTTACATGTCCCACCATGGCCTAGGATTGACAAAATTAGTCAAAATTCCAACAAGTTGTTTTGTTTTCCTTGGATTTTGATGATACTACTTTGATTATCAATTACAAAAAAGTTAAGAATGTTAGTATCATGGACCAAATTCATATTTTTCCATTGGGTGTTTGTTGAAGAGGATTCCCTTTTTTCGTAGTTGGTATTTGTTGTAGGTTCCTTGATGGATATTGCCTTTTTGTCTATCAAATCTTGTACCGAATGTTTCAGCTACAAGCAATCATTCATTTTGTGTCCTTGATTCGTATGAAAAACACAAAAATGTGCATCATTCCACCATGATGGTTTAACTAGTGGATCATAAATTATCACCTTTGGTAATGTTAGAAGCTTGGCTATAAGAAGCTCTTTTAATGTTGATTCCAATGACTATCCCAAAGGTGTGAATCTTCTTCAATTTTATGATGTTTGATATGGTGGTGGTTTAGATTCAACATTGTTCTGATTGCTATTTTGATTGGCATTATGATTGGTTTTTTGGTTGTTGTTTTTATTGGTCTGGGTAGTAGCTACTATCAAGTTAAATAATAGTTTTTTATTTTGTGTTTCAGTTGCAACATCATTATTACAATTATAAATTATTCTTTACTTTGAATTTAATAAATTATTATTATTCATTTTCTATTTGAATTATGACTAAAGTCTTGATTGATAGGTTGATTGAAAAGCATCTATAGATATCAAAAAGTATCACATTTTATGCTTCACATACTATAGGATTAAAAAAAAATTGATTAAATGAAGTTTTTACCAAGTTAAGGTGGTCAAAAAATCAATTTTTTTATATTTTTAAAAATCGGTAAAAAAATAACATAATTAATTATTTACTTGGAAAAAAACTACAAATAAATATGCATCACATCGAGACATGAGTCCTCTACTTAAACCTAAAATCTTCTAAAAAAATATTATCATTTTATGTGTTTAGGATGGTCAGACAGATACCTACTTCTTATTTTTTCCCTGAAATTTAATTAATACTACATTGAAATTTCAAATTTTCACCAAATAGATTTAAAAAAATAAAAATAAAGATAAACCTAGTATTTTAGAAACTACATTTAATTTTCTATAGATTCTATTCTTACATATTTTTGAAATAAGATAGATAAATTATTCAATTTTTTATGTCAAGTTGCCTAACCATGATTTTCTGAATTTTCATTGCCACTTAAGGACTTGTTTTTTCCATGATGATCCTGAACATACCTGAGACCATGTTAAGTTTGATTATACAAATTCATTTCGTGATGGAGGATGACAGATCCTGATGATGAAACTTAGCTTAACAATCTAATGTGTTTGATGATTTTGACACTTTAAGATGGTAGATCTTAGTTTAATTACAAGAATTTCACTTGTGAAGATAGGTTTCAACATGTTTAAGACTTTGTTGTATCTAAGGATTGATTATGTGCTGACAAGGATCATTAATTTTGGTTCAAACTGATGAACAAGGGATGAATTTATCTCTTTGGTTTTGAATTAACTGGATGTGCTAGAACAGGGATTGGATACGCTATAAGATTGCATAGATGTGCTAATAAATAAGTTGGATGCACTAGACTACCCCTCATATGTGCTAAAAATAGACTCAATGCACTAAATAATGGATCAAATGTGCTAGAACAAGGATTGGATGCACTAAAACAAAGTTATATGTGAAAGAAAATGACTCAGATGCACCAGAAGATGGACTATATGCGCTAAAGCAAGCCAATAATGCACTAGACTACCCCTAAAGGTGATTTCATTTGAATTTTCTATATGTCCAATGTGCTAAATGGGTGAATGTATGCAACAAAAACTAGAAAAGGTGCACCAAAACATGGACTGCATGCACTAAAAGATGGACTTAATCCACTAGAGAATGACTCAAATGTGCAAGAATAGAGGCTCAATGTGATAAAATAGGGAATACATGTGCTAATCTAGAAAATGTTCACTATTTTGACAATATGTCTAGTTTTTTTCTTTTTTAATAAGTAAAATGGATGTTTTCAAGGAGTAATATTTTGATCAGTGATTGCTTGTTTGGTTTTCTTGACTGTGAATTTTATGAATTAAGTGTTCTAAATGGATGATTTCTTGAATAATGGCTTCAAACACAACAAAAATTTGTAAAATAGTTGTTTCCACCTAGGAACTAAACATTGAGTGTGTATTCAAGAATCTGGTTCGATTCCTTGGATTTCTACAGGTATATTGCAAGAGAAGATAAATAAAGCACTTTTATAGTTTCAAAGGTCACTTAAAATACCACAACCCACATCTTAGAACCATGCCAGCTCACATAGCCATGTCACCCCCCCAGAGGGCACCCATGTTTTTCCCTTTCTCGAGTCTTAACCAAAGTCGAATCCTCCACTTTTGGCTAGTAATCCCTAATAGTTATATGGTGAGTATCTTGGGGGAAAATTATTCCCTCCCCTTTCACTATGATATTAGAAGCATTCATAGACTGACTCGGTTGGTTTCTACACTAAGGTTCATAATAAGGGTCTCCATTAGATGTGGCAATAGATAAACTCCCTTAGGATACCTCCCAACCTTCAAAACAAAGGCTTTGGGGATGGTTATCTTGCACACTAATGTTGACTGAGAGCTCATCTCAATCACGTTTGATTATAGTGGGTTGGAGAAATTTGCTTTAGTTGTTCCCACTTAGGTCATTCCTGTAGGGTGAGTAATTTTTCCAACTATGACAGGCCTTCTAAAGGTGCTAACAAAGCATAAAATAGTGAGTTTGGCATTTTGGTCACTTAGTGAAGGGGAAAGCATAGGCCTATCACCTTACAAGAAAAGTAGACAAGGGGTTCATTAACCTTATATTTAAACTAGGTTCCTAATTTAATCAAAAGAAAGCAATAAAACAACTCTAGCCCCTACAAACATCATTAGTATTTTGATATAATTATCTTTGACCAACGTATTAAGCAGGTTTGCAAAAAATAAAACATAAATCAATTCACAAAATTTTGAATTTCAAAATGATCTAGATGCACTAAAACATACATCAGATGTGCTAAAAGATAGCTCCTATGCACTAAAAGAACTACCCACTGCACTAGAGAAACTATTGAATGCACTAAAATATAGATTGAATATGCTAGAAAACCCCCTGTATGCACCAAAGGATGAGCCATATGCACTAAAATATGAGCTAGATGCGTCGTAGCGGGGACTGTATGTGCCAGAGGATGTTTCATATGTGTTGAAATAACTCATGGTCATGCTAAAAGAATTCACGTCAAAACCTATAAACACACTTTGCAGAGAACATTAATAAAAATGTGTCTAGGCCCCATGGTGGGCACCAATTTATGTGTGAGTAAAATATGTGAATAAGTAAACAACATACAATGAATGAAACTTATTATATTAGAGAATTGAAATCACAAACAAATCTAATTAAAACAAAACAAACTCCTTAAAATCGTTCCATTGTTTCCTATCTTCAGGGATTCATTAAATAATGTTGGCTCTCAGATTTGTGTATGCACTATGACTGGTAGAATGATAAACTGAGGAACAAAATGTTGAAAGATGCAAGAAACCTATCCCTACATGATGATAAACAATGTGATATGTTGTAAATGATAATGGTGATATGATAATGGATATGATGCTAAAGACTATGATGAAAATGCTATATAAAACTACTATGATAATGGAAATGCAACTAATAAACTAAGCCATGATTCTAAATTAATATGCTGCTAATATGCTAAATATTGAATGCTCTAAATGCTGTAATGCTCTTAAATTCTCACAAATAATTTCTGTAGAGTAAGTTTTCTCAAAGATGTGATATGAAATATTGTAGAATGAGGCTATATTTGTAGATTTTCCAAGGCATATTGTGATTTAGAAACAACCAATGGTATCAATTTAATCTAGATAGATGAAGGGTGGAAGATGGAGAAGTTGGAGAAAAATAAGGAGAGTGTTTCTTGCATAAGAACAATCTTCCAAGTGTAGAGGGAAATGGAAGAGCCGAGTGTTTTATGTTTGTTTCAAATTTGTTGAGGATAAATATCCAGATTAAATATTTAAGATAGTTTATTTGTTGAGACACATGCTGAGGTGGAAGGGGAAAGTGTTCTAGACATGTGACTAAAATTAAATTTATGATTTAATTTTAGTGAGAGGAAAGATAATTAAATAAAACAAACTATTCAAAGTTGTTTATTTAATTAAAATTAAAGGAATATTATTTTAGATAAGAAGAATTAGAAAATATGAACTATATTTAAATAAATTTAGAATTTATTTATAAGTAGAGGAATTGAAGGTTTTATTAATTAAATAACTTGTATTTAATTAATTATATTATCTAGACTGATTTTAGGTGTATACAAAATGCAATCACTAGTCTCAATCTTTTGGGAGACCAATAGGTGTTTGTTTGTTTGTTTGGTGGTTTGTGTTGGTCTTGGATCTGTAGATTTCTCTTTGTTTATATTATTTCTGGTCAAACTATTTAAGCTATAATTTCTATTTACTTTTTTGGTTTTCTCACTGCTCATGAGCCCTTGTTTTCCTCTATCGTTGTTTAGTAATGGGTATAGGCCCTTCTAGTTTTAATCTAATCAAAACACTAATCATATTTCAATCACAATTGATGTCAAAAAAATAAAAAAAAATATTTATCTCTTCTAAACTTATCTCTTTTCTTATCTTCATAACCCAAGGATCAGCAAATGATCAATTATTAATCTAATTTTTTTATTCAACTCAACTTACACTAGTCTTAGTTTTCAATAGAACAACAACTAGTTAATCTCAATTTCTTTCTTGATATTACCACTTCAACCTAAGAGCTCAAACATCATTGAGGAAGTTTCATACATCCCTTAGTACATAGTAGGTTTTTAATGATGCTCCTTATCACTTCACTTTCTTAGACACAAATATAAACTGAGAAAAAAAAATTGTATTGAATGAACTACTCTATTGTAAGATGGAAAATTGTCGTCACTAAGGTTTAGGACATAGGAAAACAATATTCTATGCTCCACATTCAAGGATAACCGTAGAGATCTCAATGCAAAAGAGAAAGAGATCTCACAATAGGGTTTTCCTAGGGGCTGATTGTAAACTAATGAGGGTTTCACCACCAAGATAGGGCTTGGAAAGATAAGTGAAATGCATGATCTAATGAAAAAACCTAGTGATACATGAAACTTGAATGAATGACCTAGAAATGCATATAAATCATAACCAAAAGTTATAAAATTAGAATTGTACACTTGGAAACTAGAAAGAGACTAGATGACACTCTAAAGTTTTGGAAATTATAAATTTTATATTAAGTGTGACTCATTTTCCAAGCTCAGTGAATCAGTCCCAAATCTAGGTTTCTGTGCAAAAATAAGAATATAACAAAAGGGTATTCTAATCTATTAAAAATCTTAGTTTTGACCTAAACTAGGACTCATTCACCAAAAGTGGTGAATTATTATAATTAGGGTTTTATAAAACTTTAAGTTCTAAGTCTTGTATTCAAGGTCTACTCTTTTCATTCCTCTTTGTTTCCAGATTTGAATCCCTGATTTCGGGACTGCAGGTGACTTATTGTGAAGATGACAACCTTGTGATGACATGACAACTTCTCTCAACCTTTTAACCTAATATTCAATAGATCTTAAAGTCTTAAAAGCACCAAGATCTACAATCACACAAAGAGAGAGAGAGATAGAGAGAGAGAGAGAGAGAGAGAGAGAGAGAGAGAGAGAGAGAGAGAGAGAGAGAGAGAGAGAGAGAGTTGAGTTAGGGAATAGGGGTTTGCCTTGGTCAAACCCCTTGTAGGTAATTAAATAAAATGATGAGATAATGAAATTAAGGCATGAAACAAGAAACAAAGAACATGAATCATGAAAAATAATATCTTGAATTATGCCTTGTAAATTATGTCTTGTAAATATGCAACTCAACATGAAATGGCCATGAAGGATGTAGATCTTTATCTTGGCAATAGGTGTAGAACAATGCTTGATCTTGAATCTCCAATGCTACATCACAACACTAGTTGAATAATATGTTTGATGCTTGATAACTTTGACATGATGATGGATCTTGAATTGCTACAATAATTGATGAATAATTTGACCCTTGAATGTCTTAGAAATGATCTTGAATGCTCTTATGAACTCAAACTTGCTATTATGGATTCTTATTCAACAATCTAGGTGTAAAATGAGTGAAATATCCTTGTATTTATACTTAATTGTGCAAGAATTCCCGAAATTACAACACTACAAGCTGACATAAGATCTAGGAGAATAAATTATTTCCAAAAATTTGAATTAATTTTAATTTTGGGCCACATGAGACTCATTCACCCAAGGTGGAAAAAGAGTCTCATTAGGCATAATTTATGGGACCATTTTAAAAAATTCCTAGAAAGGTGTGAAACTAGGATTGAGACCCAAAACCCTAGGTGGGACTCACTCGCCCAAGGTGGCAAATGAGTCCTAAACCACCAAATATGGTCCACACAACTTGAAAACACCTAAATTATGATTGGATGTTGATTTTTTTTAGGATCATCCTTGAAAAGATGCACTAAATGAGGCTCGTGGATGCAAAATAAGGCCAATTAAAGCATAAAGAAGCCTAATTATTAATGAAAACCCTAGAAAAGTGTGATAGTGTATTACAACACTTTATAACACTCCAAATAAGGCATGATTAAGTTTATTTAATTAAAAAGGGCCTAAGACCTATTGTGAGTGTGTTAAACACATTACAACACTAGGTCAAAGTGAAATTAAGCTAAATTTTATAAGGAGGGCCCAAACAAGTGTGAAAATGTCACCGATGACATTTTTTGACACTACATCTACTATAGATGGTTATGTTGTGAAGGTTTTAAAGGACTAAAATACATGCATGACCCAATCCTATTCTTTAAAATTTTGAGAATCCAATCATATAAGGCTTCTAGGAATTCTTAGCTATCAAGACCAACATCAACCATAATTTTAGGTTTTGTAGCATTTTAGGATACCCACACCTATTGTATCTAATCATCACCCAAGTATTGCTAGTGCATTTTGGCCAACCCTATAGAAGATATTCCATTAGTAATAGAATTCAATCCACATTTACACACCATTTCATTTTTTGTGCATTGATAACCTTTGATATCAATAGGCTTAGGATGAAAACTTATTTGACATCCATAATTTTCATAATTATTCTATAGGAAATTTTTATTTTGAACACATCTTTGGTTCCAACTTAGATTTTTTTCTCCAAGTTATATCTCCATATTCCAAGAGTGGTGATCAATCATGAAGGCTAAAGACATATGTCATCAAGAGCACAAGGATAAAATAAATTAAAAACATTTGTACAACTAATGGCCAAAGCATAAGAGTAGATGATCTCTCCTTTTTCATAAGGATATACTACACAAAGGGGTATTCCTTAATTTTGTTGATATGAGATTAAAGAGAAATAAAATTAAACATACAAATAACAACCATGACCAATGTGCTTTGAGTTTTTTCAATTTCTTAGTAGCTTCATGATATCATTAGATCTACATAAGCCTACAAAACATCTAGAATATAGATAACATATTCTCACACATTTTTCATTATCTATATATAATTTTTTGTATTGCTTTAGTGAATGTACTTAAAAATCCATACACATGTAATGAGAAACACACAATTATTATCCTATAATGATTAAGTATTTCTAGCTTGCATATAACGCGGACTAAATTATGCTACTATATCATGATTGAATGGAAGAAATAAAATATTAATCTAAAAAATATAGAGATAAAAATACACATGTGCCTAAATAAAATTTAAAATTGACTAGTTTTTGTGTGGGCACAATTTCCTTACCTACAATATCATCTCATCATGCCTTTTGACCTTTTTGTATGTAATATTTTTCTATAATATATTGTAATAAGATGATCGTAAAATTTTGCATCTAGAAATGTTTTCATGTTTTACAGTAACTAATATCAATATTATCGTTAGAGTGGTAGACTAAAAACTAGTTTTGTCACTCATTTTTAGAGTATCTTGGGATCAAAACATAATTTCAATAAAATATCCATATAAAATTCCTCTAATTCCATGAGAAAGACCCATATAATAAAATATTGAAGATCTGTTAACATTTATGACTTATTTACCATGGTACTAAAAATAATAAAAAGAAACAATAATTATAGACACCTAGAAAATGGCTAACGTATTTTAATTTTTATTATCCTTATAATTTCTTCTATCTATATTAATTAAATAATTTTCAATCATTTAATTAATTCATCTCTTATCATTTTCCCTCCAACATTAATTAAAATTAAATTAAAATTATCTCTGGTCCTTGTAATTAAATAATTTTAAAAAATAATTCAATTAGATAAAACTCCTCCTATGATTTATTTAAATTTATTTGTTTCCTCATAATTATTTAGTCAACTAACAGTCATCTTCTAAATAAATTAAAATAATTTATTTAAATTGAATATTTTCTTCTAAAATATATAAATTAATATTTATCTATTCCTCCTTGAGTAATCATTTTATTTGTTTAATTCCCTCCAAAATTCAAAATTTGGGTTTACCCTATCATAAATTTTCCTATCCGTTGATCTTGCAAATTAATCTCCACCATTGATCAACTATCAAGTGAAGCATATAAATAAGAAGCTTGTATTTCATTCAAAACTCTTAGCAATTTTATAATCTTGAGGTCACCCTAGCACTCTTGTTGTCAAGAACTCAAGTATTCAAGTGTTATTAAGAATTTGATCATTCAAGTGTTATGAAGCATTCAAACATTCTAGTATTATCAAACATTATTAAGAATTAGGAAGCATTTATCACTGTTATTCATCAAACATAGATATCATTTATCTTTGAGAATTTATCATTATAATTGCATCATAGCATTATTGTTCTTTCATAGTTTGTTACTTTGAAGAGCATTCAATAATATAGAAAATCAAGATCTTATCTATGATGACTTTTCTTGTTATCTAAACTCTATAGTCTAAGCCAAAAAATTGAACTTCATTGTGTGATTATGAGAGTTTGAGTTTTGTATTGTCTATATTTGCGATTTCATAGTTTCATCATCCATATTTTGGCACACGTAATTGGGCCCACATCCCTATTATATCTTTGTTGTTGTGGATTTTTCTAACTCTATTTCTCTTATTTTTATCTCTTTTATGCAAAATAAAAATTTGGAGCTAATGTTTGTAAGTTGAAGGCTAAACCCCAACATTTCAAATATTTCATCACATCTTTCAAAAAGCTATAAATTTTTCTACACATTTCTTACTAAAATTTGTGGATGACCTCAAGATGCTCCACTATAAAAAATCAAGTTTACAACATCAATATTTTGTGAGTTATAGCAATTTTAGATTTTTTAATAAATATTTTTGTTACATCACAAATTAGCTATTTTTTCAAAAATATTTATACTTTTAGAAATCTCTCAAAAAAAGTAAAAAGTGGTCTATTTTTCTGTTTTAATTAAATTTGAGATCAAAATAATGATTGAATTATCAAATACAGAAAAATCGTAACTTCAAATATTTTATAATATCTTTTAGATGGCTTGGAATAATTCTATTTTTTTACTTACAGTTCAAGATTATCGTAGGAGGCTACAGTAAAAAATCAGACTCAAAGCATCAATATTTGGTTTGTTATTTTCCTTTTAAAAAAATTCATAAATCATTTTAAACTTACAAATAACCATTTTTTTTTTGAAAGCTCACAGAAATTAAATAGGAGTTTGTTATTTAACAAAAAAAAATTGATGTCAAAATAGTGACAAAAAATCTAGATCTCTAAATATTAGGGTTTCACCATAAATCTAATTTTGAGGGAAAAAAATAAGGAATTTTTTTATAATTTTTCACATTTTTGGAAAGTTCTAAGAATTTTAATAGCATGGTTTATTCTTTTCATTTTTAATTTTGGGGCTGAAAATATTGTAAAATAATCAGATCAAGTTTGACTAGGTGAAAATGAAAAAAAAATTACAATCTTGCGATGAGCATATCATTTTATAAAAAAATATTTCATAAATTATAACATTATTTTCTGATCTTTACAAGAGTTTTATTATCAGTTTTTAAATCTTAAACACTCCATTGGTCCTATCATTATTTTCCTTAGACTATCTTATTTTTTATTTTTCACACATTTGAGATTGAGGTTAAAATTTACCATTCACATTTTGATTTGAGATCTAAAATAAACTCTCTTTTTTTAATTGCCAAGATCTACTTACAGATGCTCCCCTCTTGCACCTTATAGTGATGTTGAGGATAAAAAATAAATGGCTTTATTTTTTATTGAGGCTTGTTTGTTGGTCTTTGGGTCTAGAGATTATAAATTCAAAGGGTTGTAGAAGATAGTTTGGATCTCTTTGCATTGAATAAAACTATCATCTCATTTTTTGCAGTGGAATTTGGCTTCATTTATTCTAATCACTTTATCAGTTTCAATTTTCAAATTTCTTAAAAGTTACATTATTCTCTTTGATTTAATCAATTCTCTCTTGTTGTGTCTTTCTCACATTAGAAATTGGGCTAAAATTAATATCTCACATTTGAATTTCGGCTCTAAAATAAGAAAGTGTCTTTTAATCCCAAAGATCTACTTATTTATGCTTTCCTCTCACACCCAGTGGTGATCTTAAGGATTATAAATAAGTGATATTTTTTGTATTTATTAGTGGGCCTACATAGAGAAGTGATTACTCTATGGGACAACCTCATTTCTTTTGTTTTAGAAAAGTATAAAGAGTGGGGGGTGAATGAAAAGACACACCTATTAGAATTGAAATATTGTCAATCGAAGCTAAGAGTTTAATAATTTTATAACTTAGATAAGTGACGGTGGAGAGTGGGATACCCTCTCTTCCTAGTTGTTTGGAATTATTCTCTTTCATCTATGGATTAAGGACTCACATACCCTTGTGGTATATTTTGAGGACATGCCTATTTGACCTTGTAAAGCATAGTAAAAAATTATTGACCATACCCACTTGAGTAAGGTTGTTAATGTGTCTTGCATGCTTGATTGTTTAGATAACCATCTCCACTTGAAATTGATGCAAATATTTCCATTCAAAATTGAGCCCAAGACATTGTCTTTTTCACTACATCTTTGTGGCATTATAATCTTTAAATAAAATCTTATTTTATATAAGGTCTTATAGTAAATATGTCAATTAGAAGATCTCAATTTGACAAAAACATGGAATCAAGTCAAAATGAGTAAGAAATGTAAACACTCTTAAGGGGTACCCAATATTAGTTAGGGATGTATTAACAAAAAACACCTCAAGGAACATATTCACAACAACTACCTCATTGCATTTCTAAAATTACATACCCGTCATATTTATAGACCATTCACATTGATGAAGATCTCAATCAAGAGCCAAGATTGGATGAAATACAAAACTTTCAAAAAGAGCCTAAATAAATTATTTTTTTAGAGCTTATGTTTAGTATAAACCCTAATCATTACCTTTGTGAATGTTACTGCAAAAGGGTGATAACATACAATATGAAATTATCCAAGAACAATCACAAGATCTCATAACCTTTACTACAACTCAAAAATATAATTTGAATATCAACACCAAAGGTTTCTACAACTTTCATATATACAATACCACCTCTGCTTAACATATCTAAAGATGATTCAATAAAAAGATAGAGAAAAAATCATCTTACTTTCCTATATCTCACTTAAACATGAGTACCTTAAACATGCAAAATTTTCCCATTCCACCAAGTCAACCAAAAAAAAAACATCCAACCAAGCTAACCTCAATTTTTTTTCATCAAATCAAGTTAACATAAAAATTTATACATCCAACCAAGCCAACCCCAACAACATAAAATTCTTCTAAATCAAAATCAACAAAAATACATTTCGATAAGTATATCCATAAATATATACAAATAACTTGTCTCACCAAATATAAGAGTTACAATAAAATATAAAAAATCATGAAAATGGGAAGCATTGAAACTAAGAAGAGTTACACATTCGAAGACATGTGCCACTATCCCTTTACCAAGTCTTTAAACATCATAACCTTCCATCAAAACATTGAAATGCAGAGATTTGACATATATAAGAGAAGAGGTGACCCAAGAGAGCACATAAGGAAAATTTACATATATTGTGTTGAGGTGTCCTATAATGATACATATCTAATTGTAATTCCCCAAAACACAACCCTAGAGGAAGTTTCAATTCACAATAAAAGAACGCTTTTTTTTTAATTATTAAAGTTAATTAAACATACATGTTCATCCATATTTGATAACATCCCCTAAGGCTATGTAACTGAGATTAATTAAACCCATACAACATACATCATTAAAACCATTACAATTAATTACTCATGTAGTAAGCATACATACAACATACAAAATAGAAATAAAGATCCATAAAATAAATTCATCACTTGAATGTATAGTTACATCACTAATTCCTAGAATGAGGCATTAATAAAATAGTGTTACATTTACATAATTCCACCTTGTAAATACAAGAGGGGTAAAATAACTTATTACATTTTGATATAAACCAATGCTTGAATTAAAAAGCAAGAGCCGCAAGCTGTCCAACCGAATGTCTTGCCACATAGTACTAAAGGTAAAGGGGGACCCAACGGTGTATTTTGCATGTTCCACCCAACCAAGTCACACCTGAAGGCCCACCCCCCATGCTAGGAGATAGTAACAATGTAACATGGACAAAGATCTACAACCTCTAACCAAAGGAAGAATCATACTGACACATACTAACTCAATAGAACACATGCACAATAAAAGTCTAACACTAACATGGTCACATTGCTTCTAGACATATAATTAATCAGGTATGATAAGGATTCCATACACATAACATGAAACCAAATGTTATCCTAGACAGATTTTCATCGAACAGTTAGTCATGAGATCTCCTCTGGGAATTCTAAATAGGCTCTGGCAATCCTGGTGACCTCTAACAAATCTTGGCCCTCATGCTTACTCATGCAAAATCCACTACCTCTCGTGAGGACAAGATAGTTACTCATGCTTACTCATGCAGAATCCACTACCTCTCATGCGGAATCTCGGCCAAGTCTCAACCTCTAAATCGGTGCCTACTCCGTCAAACTGAGGTGGATGTGACTAAATCAAATCCCTCATATAGGACGATGCTAACATCTCTAACCGTGTTGTAACTATCCTCACTTTAAGATTAACCTTTGGTATTGCCTGTCTCAGACCTAAGAGTGCCAAAGCCTCCTCAAAATATTAACATGCAGCTTCGATCCCTAGATGATCTTGTTGTCCACCTTTGCATCCAGGGTCATTCTACGAGGCCTGATGTTCCTCCTTCTTTGGTATAAGTGTAACATGAGGTGTCGAGTCATGTTGATAGCCTCACGACTACCTATCCAGCCACATCCTCATCCTCTGCCTCGTCCACGTCTAGGAGGCATACTCCTACACAAACACAAAAAGGTATTAGATGAGGTACACTTGGAAACCTACGTAACTAACCTTAATGTTTACATCATAATACTAGAGCACCTAGTGTTTAAACCTAGGCTCTGATACCATTTGTAATGCCCTACCATGCAACCCTAGAGGAAGTTTCAATTCACAATAAAAGCATAGTAATTTTTTTTTTATTAAAGTGAATTAAACATACATGTTCATTCACATTTGATAACATCCCTAAAAGCTACATAACCGAGATTACTTAAACCCATACAACATACATCATTAAAACCATTACAATTAATTAATCATGTACTAAGCATTAATACAACATACAAATACAACATACAAAAAAGAGATAAAGATCCATAACATAAATTCATCACTTGAACATCTAGTTACATCACTCATTCCCAAAATGAGGTAATAATACAATAGTGTTACAATTAAATAATTTCACCTCGTAAATACAAGAGTTATAAAATAACTTAATACATTTTGATACAAAACAATGCTTGTATTAAAAAATAAGAGGCGTGACCTGTCCAACCGGATGTCTTGCCACCAAGTACTAAAGGTAAAGGGGGACCCAACAGTGTATGGTGCATGTTCCACCCAACCAAGTGGTACCCGCAGGCCCACCCCCCATGCTAGGAGATAGTAACAATTTAACATGGACAAAGATCTACAACCTCTAACAAAAGGCAGACTCATACTGACACGTACTGACTCACCCAAACACATGCACAATATTAGTCTAACACTAACATGGTCACAATGCTTCCAGACATATAATTAATCAAGTATGATAAGGATTCCATACACATAACACAAAACCCAATGTTATCCTAGACAAAGTGTCATTACACAGTTTTTCATGAGATATCCTCTAGGCATTCTTCATAGGCTCTGCTTATCATGGTGACCTCTAACAAATCTCGGCCCTCATGGTTACTCATGTGGAATCGACTACCGCTCGCGAGGACAAGATAGTTTACCTTGCCATTCTAGGCCTTTGCACACATCCCAACTCTAAATGAGCCCTTTCATCTATGAGTGAGGCTAAGTTATCTTGATTAGTGTGAAGTGAATCCTAATCATCTAAGTACACTACTTTAATTATCACTTGATTAAATCACTTCTGAAGGTTACCCAGTTTACCTATTTGGGCTCCGGCACCTAACAAAAGCCACTCTTCTAATGGATAAAACACTATACAAAACTAAAATCCAATGGTATCTCAAGTTCTTACAACTAGAAAACACAATCTCTACTATTCTAGGAGGCAATAATTAAGGGAAATCACTCCAAACACTTGGAGGAAACAAACCACATATAGCCCTACCCAAGGGGAAAAAAAAACAGTTGAATTAACAAAGCAACGATCCACATCCTCTAGAAGACTTCTAGATTCAACTCAAATAACCCTTTCTCAAATCATAGACGCAAGGAAAAATAATAACAATAAGCAAGGGTAAGGAAATATGTTAATTTTTTGATATATTAAATCCATTTCCCTATCAAATACTTTTCACAGTAAATAACCCATTACATCAACCAGATAAGTAATAAACTAAATTGATTGCCTTTACTATTACAAAGAAGGAAAAAATTCTAATTTTATCAAATAATATATTGATTACATTTAATTCATAATATACTGATGCAAGAAAATTTCTTTTAGTTTCACAATTAACACATCCATTTCTACAAAATTATTTAAATTTCCCTTTTAATAATTCTAATCCACATAAGATTATAATTAATTTGAAATCAAAACTATTTAGAATATCAACCAATAATATTGATAATATACTCATAAGATATATATACATAATTATATTTTAATATATAATTATATAAATATAATCATGATATATACTCACAATATAAATATATTTCTATAAAGTGTTGTTTTCTTAAACACATAACACATATATAAAAAACTTATAATATGAACGTAAAAATATATACACTCAACATATACATACAATATATATAAATATATCAAATTATATATTTAAATTATATATAATTATATATAATATATATTGCATATAAAAAATTAAAACAAAATTTATAAACAAAATTTTGAAACCATCCAAGAAAAGGTGGATGGGATAGTTCTGCATGCGCCAGCACAAGGACCGCCTAATGTACATTATGTACAACCGGTTGCAAGGTACGGGGAGGCAATCCTCCCCATGGGACAATGCGTTCCCCAATGGGGTGGACGCACTGCCTCATGGGCAACACGTCCCTCCCAATGCTTAGGTGGGTGGTGGGGGTTATGACTGCCCCACCGTCCACAATACAACCTATTGTGTATCATAAATATTGTATAATAAAATATTCCTTACAAAAAACACAGTGCGAAAATTCGTAATTACGAAAAATGCACGAATAAATTCGCCGTATGGCGATTCCAAAAAATATAAATCAATTAAATCCTTCATATTATAATGATTATATATATATATATATATATATATATATATATATATATATATATATATATTATATGTTTATATAAAGTTACCAAAAATTTCATTACTGGTAAAATTGGGCAATTTATACAAAAATAACCATCTACAGAAAGAGGAAATAAAATTTTATAGAGAAGAATCCTAAATTTCACAGAGGTTAAAAAAAATTATTTTAATCAATTTTCTAAAAGTCCTTACAATATAAGAATGAGAAAAATAAAATGGAATCTAATTTATAATGAGAAATTCTCAAATCTTCTAGGTTTCTCCACCGTAAATTTTTCTACAGAGGTTTTAAGAACAAATTTATTTTCTACAGAGAATTAAATTTTCTAAAGCAATCTAAATGTGTTTTTTTACCCATAAGTTTGATTTAATAACAAACTAAGAATTATCTCAAATGAAATTAAATTCTATAAAGGTTTTTACAATTTCCTTGAAGAAATTTCACAAGAATAACAAAAGCTTCTAAAGTTTAATTAATTAATTTCTTTCCTAAAATATTAAACTCTTTTCCTAAATAGTTTTAACAAGAAAATATTTTATCACTACCATTTTTAAATAAGCAAAACAAGAACAAATAAACACAAAAGGAAACCTGGTGATGAAGCTTCAGGAAATGAGAATTTTGATGTTGAGCCTCCTCCAAAGATTCCATAGTTTCTCTTCAACAGTATAGTGATTCCAATCAAGAAAGCAGTCCAAAAACACAACGAATAATCAACAAAATTCTCTAATGCAAATCTACAGCCAAAATAACCAACAATCCTTTGTGCAAATTTTTCCAAAAATATTGTCTCCACCTAAAGACGATTTTCCTCCCAAAATTTTCTCTATGAATCAATTTGCAACAAACTCTTCTAATTCATTAAACTTACACATGTTGGCATAATTGAAAATATCCTCAACAACCAAATCTAATTCTCTATTTAATTTTAAAATTCTAAATAATAAATTAACTCTAAAATTGAAACTAATTTCCCCAAACGAAAATTAAATTCAAATTACATTACATTATATGCTTTTATTTAATTTACACAACATAAAACTTAATTAATTAATTTCAATTATTTAATAAAAAAATTCAACCCTTTTGGGATTAAATTTAATTAATTAAATAAATTTAATTTAATTGAGTTTTATTTTATTAATAAATTTAAATATAAATTTTATCCACAATTTTAATTTCAATTTTAATAAATAACAACTTTTAAACAATGCAATTATTCTAGATATTAATTTAATGAACAGGCACCTCTCAGAATCAAATATCATTCAAACAAGGTAAACCATTACTCAAAAAACATGACTAACGACACACTAAGGCTAGGGTGTAAACTTGACACAAGATACCTAACTACTATATCCCATTGAACTTAACTATTGGATCGACACGCTCAAACTTGTCAAACCAGGTGGAGTCGATGTCATGTACCTGCAAACCTGAGAACCAAGTAAACAACAACATATAATATAAATAGCATAAAATACACACCATGATGAGGAAATCACGGAATGGTAGGGCACTTGCAAGCTAGTGATGCAAACCTGTTCCCTTCACCAATACACTCATGAAAACTGACATTTACATCTTACTCAATAATCTCATGTAAAATCACTTGTTATCTCAACTAACATCATTAAATGATTAAAGTATGTAAAAAAATCATCAGATATACCACATCACACAATAATAGATCGTCGCTATATAAGTAGCAATCAAAACAGACATAGAAAATTATGCCTGGTATCATAGTAGTTGAAACCAAAACAAAGCATAAAAGCAAACTGAACATGAAGCAAAATAGAGGGGTATTACATTCTCCCCCCCCAAAGACTAGGGTTAATCCTGGAATCCTGCAAACAAGTAGGGATATAACTCCCTCATCCTAGCTACATCTTCCTAGGTGGATGAAGCATCATCCCTGACATCCCACTGAACTCTAACCTAATCAATATCTCACCCTCGAAGAGAAAGCATTCTGCGCTTTGTTACGACCATGGTCTCCAAAGCCAACTTCCCTTCCTGTACCTATAAAAATTCAAATCAAGGACATGATAAACATTTGGATGATATGGCCAAAAAACTGAAACATGGAAAACTTCATGAATACATGCAAGATTGGGCGGAAAAGCAAGATGGTAAGCAACTAGACCAATTTTCTCAAGTATCTTGAAAGGTCCGACAAAGCGAGGTGCCAACTTAGAACCCTTTCCGTATCGGATTGAACTCTTTCGTGGAGGAACCCGCAAGAACACTCTATCATCGATAGAAAACTGTCGATCCACTCTATTGGCATCTGCATACTTCTTATGCCTATCTTATGCTGCTACCAGGTGCTCTCTAATCCGATCCACCTATTGCTCCATGTCTTGCAACATCTCCAGATCTTGCAACATCTCCAGATCCAATAATACTCTATCCTCTAATCGATCCCAACTCAAGGGAGTATGACAAGGACGCCCATACAAAGCTTCAAAAGGTGTAATGCCAATGGAACTCTGAAAACTGTTGTTGTAAGAAAACTGTACTAAATAGAGATAGTCCTCACATCGTGTCTACTGGTCCATAACATACATGCACAACATGTCTTCGAGGATCTGATTGACCCTCTCAATCTCGCCATCTATCTTTGGATGATACGTTGAACTGAATTTCAAAAAAATTGTGTCCCCATCACATGTTGTAATGATGTCCATAGAGCTGAGGTAAACACTGGATCCCTTTCATAAATAATCCAATGTAGAATACCATGCAACCTCACAATGTCCTCCATGAACACTCTAGCAATGGATGATGCATTATAGGAAGAGCGCATAGGTGAGAAGTGTGCTACCTTCATCAACCTATCAACTATCACCATAATAGAATCATGTCATCATGAGGAGTTGGGTAAACTAACAATGAAGTCCAATGAGATAATATCCCATTTCCACTCTGGTACAAGATATGGTTGTAGAAGCCCTGTTGGATGTTGGTGTTCAACTTTCACTCGCTGACACTCTAAACATCTTGCTACAATATCTACAATATCCCACTTCATCCCTGGCCAGAAATACAACTAGCATAGATCTATGTGCATCTTCTTCACCCCTAGATGGACTAAATAGGGTGCACAATGTGCCTTGGTCATAATGAAAGTGTGAAGGTCACCTGTTGAAGGAATGTAAATGCATTCTAAATGTTTCAATAAACCATCTACATCCAATGCATAACCTGTGAACCTACCCTCTAGAGGTCTACCTGCCTCAATCTCTGCCCTCACATCCTGATACCAATTATCCGTTGGAAGAGAAACAAGAATCTGACTCCACAAATATACTATAAGAGTCAACTCAGATATCTTGTGCCTAAGTATACTGAGTGCATAAACTATGACATTCTCCTTTCCCTGAATATACTTCACTTTGAAGTCATATTCACATAGAAACTCCATCCAATGCCTCTGTCTAGCATTAAGGTTTGGCTGCGTGAAAATGTATTGAAGGCCCCTATGATCACTATGCAACTCAAATCTGTTCTCGAGAAGAAAGTGTCTCCATCTGGTCAATGCATGGACTACTACCGCTAACTCAAGATCATGTGTGGGATAATTCAATTCATGATCCTTAAGCTTTCATGGCTCAAGCTATAAATCAACCCTCCTGCATCAGGACTGCTCCTAACCCCTCCAAGGATGTGTCTGTAAAAAATACAAAGTCCCCTATGGGATCAGGTATCGCTAGTATCGATGTACTGGTTAGCTTATCCTTAAGAACTTGAAAAGCCATCTCACACTGCTCTGACCATCCAAACCTCTTCCCTTTCCTTTGAAGAGAAGTGATAGGATGCCCTATCCTAGAAAAGCTCTGAACAAATCTCCTGTAATATCCTACAAGCCCAATAAAACTATGGATCTATGCCACATTCATGGGTGCAGGCTAATCTAGGATAGCTTGGATCTTTGAAGGATCTGTAAATATACCTTTTCCTGAGATCACATGACCAAGATACTTGATCTCAGTCTTCAAGAATTCACATTTCGACAAGTTGGCATAAAGTTGGTTATCTCGTAAACACTACAATACGTGTCGCAAATGCTCCTCATGTTCTTCTACTATCCTAGAATATATTAAAATATCATCTAGGAAGACAAGGAGAAACCTATCTAAATAAGTGTAGAACACTCTATTCATCAGACTCATGAACATAAAAGGTGCATTCGTCAACCCGAATGGTACCACAGTGAATTCATAGTGACCATACAATGTCTGAAACGTTGTCTTATGGATATGTGAGTGAAAAATATAGAGCTAATGGTATCCCGACTTAAGGTCAACATTTGAAAATATGGTCGTACCCTTGACTTGGTCAAACAAGTCATCAATTTTAGGGAGTGGAAAATGATTTTTGATCGTCACTTTGTTCAACTATCGGTAATCAATACATAGCTTAAGTGAATCATCCTTCTTCTTCATGAAGATAACTGGTGCTCCCCAAGGAGAAACACTAGGATGAATGAATCCCTTCTCTAACAACTCCTCTAGCTACAAGCAAAACTCTTTCGGCTCCTGAATGGTCATACAATAGGGAGATCGTGAAATAGGCTCCGATCCAGGTACTAAATAAATATTAAAGTCTATATCTCTCTACGGTGGCATCCTTGAATGTCATCTGGAAAGACATTTGAGAACTCCTGAAGTACAAGATGACTATGAAGAGTTACGTTCTCCTCTCCATCCCCTAACTGCATGTCCTCAACTATAACAACAAACAACTGACATCCATGCCAAAAAAATCTCCTCAACTGCATAGTTGAGATAATCGTCAAAGATATCAGTCTTTGTAGTCCTATAATATCGACCTCAATACCAGATGCATTAATGGACTAAATTGACTTACGTCGACAATCAATAACTACTCAGTGAGCCTCTAACCAATCCATACTTATGACAACATCATAGGATCCCAATGGTATAACCCGAAGATCCAAGGTAGTAAGGAGTCATCTAATCTCCAACCTACAAATAGGTACTACAGAATGAGATGTGAATTTTTCACTAGACACTAACTCGACCTACCACCTATCAGACTGCCTTATGGCCCCTAGTCTACAACGTGACACTACAGATGAAGAAATGAAGGAGTCTGATGCTCCTGAATCAAATAGAATAGTTATAGGGCTACCCAATAATGTACCATAAGTCTCAACCATGGTACACTGGTGCTCTACCTGACGATTATCAACTGCTATGAACACATGATGGCCTCTACCAGCATCTCCCACTATCGACTCTGACATCGTTGGTCTCTGCGTGAATCTTGGCATGCCCTTGTTAGGACACATCCTAGAAATAGGACCCTACTGACCACAAGAGAAGCAACCTATGCCTCTACCATATCCTCTACCTCTAGCTAGTGCATGAGACTACTGTGCACTACCTCCAAAAGTGGACTAGATGCTCTAAGCGGGTTGCTTAGAGTTGAAATGCTTCACGTGCCTCCAGTTTCTATCACCCTGTTTCTGTTGGAAACCTTTATGTTTCCCCTAAAATGCCTACTATTGATTGCCCTGTGCTGATCCCTTCTATGTCTTAGGAGGCACAACTCCTTGTGTCTATCCCCCTCGATCACTAGTCCCAGCTCCTAAAACCACTACCAATAAGAACACTTGTATGGCCTCCTAGTGCCACAGTCAAGTTCTCCTCCACAATCTGTGCCTTCTCCACAACTATCTCCATAGATTTGGGCTCAAAGACCTGCACACCACCACTCATATGGGTGTTTAAGCCCCTAATGAAATGTTGCATAAGCATCCCCTCATCATCTCTTATTCCTGTGAATTGTTTAAGTTCATAGAAACATTTACCATACTGATCCACGGTCAAGGCTTATTGTCATAGGGGATGGAACTCATCACCCCTGTGCTGACACAAATTGTTAGAAAGAAAGTGGGCTCTGAACCGCTCAAGGAATATCTCCCAAGACACAGTACTCATGTCACTGTAGAGCTTCTACTCCTCAAGTCTCCACCAAGTGGCTGCAAACCCTCACAAGTGTATAATAGTGCACCAGGCTTTAGTATTACTATCAAAATGATGCATAGAAAAGAATTGATTGAGACCTATTAGCCAAGTCTCGACCTCTAAACTAGTGCCTACTCCGTCAAATCGAGGTGTTTGTGACTGAATCAAATCCCTCATATAGGATGATGCTAACATCTCTGACCATGCTATAACTGTCCTCACTTCAGGATTAACCTCTGGTATTGCCTATCTCAGACCTAAGAGTGCCAAAGCCTCCTCAAAATCTTAACATCCAGCTTCAATCCCTAGAGGATCCTGTTGTCCACCTCTGCCTCTAGGGCAATTCTGCAAGGCCTGATGTTCCTCTTGCTTTGGTATAAGTGTAACATGAGGTGACAAGTCATGCTGACAGCCTCGCGACTTCCTACCCGACCATGTCCTCATCCTCATCCTCTGCCTCATCCGCATCTAGGAGGTATACTCCTACACAAAAACAAAAAAGTATTAGACGAGGTACACCTGGAAACCTACACAACTAGCCTTAATGTGTACATCATAATCCCAGAGCACCTAGTTTTTAAACCTAGGCTCTGATACCATGTGTAACTCCCTGATATTTAACCCTAGAGGAAGTTTCAATTCACAATAAAAGCATAGTAATTTTTTTCTTATTAAAGTCAATTAAACATACATTTCATCTACATTTGATAACACCGCCTAAGGCTACATAACCGAGATTACTTAAACCCATACAACATAGATCATTAAAACCATTACAATTAATTACTCATGTAGTAAGCATTAATACAACATACAAAAAAGAGATAAAGATCCATAACATAAATTAATCACTTGAACATCTAGTTACATCACTCATTCCCAGAATGAGGCAATAATACAATAGTGTTACAATTAAATAATTTCACCTCGTAAATACAAGAGGGGTAAAATAAATTAATACATTTTGATATAAAACAATGCTTGTATTAAAAAACAAGAGCCGTGAGATGTCCAACCAAATGTCTCACCACCAAGTATTGAAGGTAAAGGGGGACCCAACGGTGTTTGGTGCATGTTCCACCCAACCAAGTGGTACCCGAAGGCCTAACCCCCATGCTAGGAGATAGTAACAATTTAACATGGACAAAGATCTACAATCTCTAACCAAAGGCAGACTCATACTAACTCATACTAACTCACCCAAACACATGCACAATATAAGTCTAACACTAATATGGTCACAATGCTTCCAGACATATAATTAATCAAGTATGATAAGGATTCCATACACATAACACAAAACCCAATGTTATCCTAGACAAAGTGTTATCTCACAGTTTGTCATGAGATCTCCTCTGGGCATTCTTCATAGGCTCCTCTAATCTCGATGACCTCTAAAAACTCTTGGCCCTCATGGTTACTCATGTGGAATCGACTACCTCTCGCGAGGACAAAATTGTTTACCTTGCCATTCTAGGCCTTCCCACACATCCCAAGTCTAAACAAGCCCTTGCATCTATGACTAAGGTTAAGTTATCTTTATTAGTGTGAAGTGCATCCTAATCATATAAGTATAGTACTTTAATTATCACTTGATTAAATAACTTATCAAGGTTACCCAATTTACCTCTTTGGGCTTCGCTGCCTAATAAAATCCACTCTTCTAATGGATAATACACTATACAAAACTAAATTCCAAGGTTATCTCAAGTGCTTAGAACTAGACAATGCAATCTCTTCTATTCTAGGAGGCAATAATTAAGGGAACTCACTCCAAACACTTGGAGGAAACAAATCACATAAAGCACTACCCAAGGGGAAAAATGAACAGTTGACTTAACAAAGCAACAATGCACATCCTCTGGAAGACTTACAAATTCAACTCAAATAACCCTTTCTCAAATCATGAGCATAAGGAAAAATAATATCAATAAGCAAGGGAAAGCAAAGATGCTATTTTTTGGATATATTAAATCCATTTCCCTATCTAATACTTTTTACAGTAAATAACCCATTACTTCAACCAGATAATTAATAAATTAAATTAATTTCCTTTACTATTCCAAAGAACGGAAATATTCAATTTTATGAAACAAGATATTGATTACATTTAATTCATAATTTACTCATGCAAGAAAATTACTTTTCGTTTCACAACTAACACATCTATTTCTACAAAATTATTTAAATTTCCCTTTTTAAAATTCTAATCCACATAAGATTATAATTAATTTGAAATCAAAACTGTTTAGAATACCAACCTATAATATTGATAATATACTCATAAGATATATATACACAATTATATTTTAATATATAATTATATATACAAATATAATCATTATTTATGCTGACAATATAAATATATTTCTATAAACTCTTGTTTGCTTAAACACAAAACACATATAAAAAAATTTATAATAAAACATAAAAATATATACACTCAACACATACATACAATATATATAAATATATCAAATTATATATTTAAATTATATATAATTATATATAATATATATTGCATAATAAAAATTAAAAGAAAATTTATAAACACAATTCTGAAACCATCCAAGAAAAGGAGGACAGGACAGCTCTGTCGCACACCAGCACAAGAACCACTGACTGTACAATGGGTTGCAAGGTACGGGGAGGTAGCTCTCCCCATGGGACAGTGCATTCCCCAATAGGGTGGGCACACTGCCTCCTGGGTAACGCATCCTTCCCAATGCTTAGATGGGCAGTGGGGGTTATGACTGCCCCACCATCCACAATACAATGTATTGTGTATCATAAATTATTTAAAAGAAAATATTCCCTAAAAAAAATAGTGCAGAGATTTGTAATTACAAAAAATGCACGAAAATATTCATCATACGACAATTCCAAAAAAAAAAATCAATTAAATTCTTCATATTATAATGATGATATATATATTATATGTATATATACTCATTTATAATACATATAATGAAAATATATATAATTACACATAATTTCATTACTGGTGAAATTGGGCAATTTATACAAAAATAACCATCTACAGGAAGAGGATATAAATTTTACAGAGAACAATCCTAAATTTCACTCAAGTTAAAATAAAATCTTTTAATCAATTTTCTAAAATTCCCTACAATATAAGAACAAGAAAAGTAAAAAGGAATCTAATTTATAACAATAAATTCTCAAATCTTCTAGGTTTCTCCACTGTAAATTTTTCTACAGAGAGTTCAATTTTCTAAAGCAATATAAATTTGTTGTTTTACCCATAATTTTGATTTAATAATGAGCTAACAATTACCTCAAATGAAATTAAATTCTACAAAGGTTTTTACAATTTCCTTGAAGAAATTTCATGGCAATAACAAAAACTTCAAAAATTTAATTAATTAATTTCTTTCCTCAAATATAAAACTCTTTTCCTAAATAGTTTTAAGAAGCAATTCCTTAATCACTACCATTTCTAAATAAGAAATCCAAGAACAAATAAACACAGAAGAAAACCTGGTGATGAAGCTTCAGGAAATGGGAATTTTGATGCAAAGCCTCCTCCAAAGATTCCACAGTTTCTCTTCAATAGTACAATGATTCCAATTGATCAAGAAATTAGTCCAAAAACACAACCAAGAATCAATAGAATTCTCTAATGCAAATCTACACCCAAAATTTCTCCCAACAATCCTCTGCGCAATTTTTTCCAAAAATGTCGTCTCCCACCTAAAGAAGATTTTCCTCCCAAAATTCTCTCTATGAATCAATTTGAAACAAACATTTCTAATTCATTAAACTTACACATGTTGACATAATTGAAAATATCCTAAACAACCAAATCTAATTCTGTATTTAATTTAAAATTTTTAAATAATAATGTAGGATGCCAAATCTCACACATTGGTGGTATGGACTAGCATCCTCATAGAATAACATATGCCATTACTCCAAACAAAATTCTAAAGCTAAACCAAACATGCAATGGAGAAAAGGTAATACAACCTATTCTATGATGGATTGGTGCCCTCCATGAAGATGTGAGAGAGCCCTTTCCCAACCCTTTTCCAAGCTAAATGAGATAGACAATGAGTTGCTATGAGCTCAAGTTGCCTATAGTTTAGATGCCTTCAAAGTGTGTTGTAGAAATGAGAGAAGATGGCTTGCATTTATAGGAAAAGTTGATAGAAGAGAGGCCAAAATTAGGCAATGTGGGACTAAATCCCATCCAATAGGATAGAGACACTTGTCATAATGGGATTTGTCAAAGCTTGTGCAAGTTTTGACCAATGTGCCCATTCAAATTTGAAAAATGTCAATAAATGCATGTTGTTGAGGGTTTTGGGGGGAATAATCTTTGTCCAAAAAAGACAAAGATGAGAGTTATTGAAGGAAAATAAGCCTTTTAATAAATCAATAAATTGATTTATTGATGCAAGTGGGTGGGTTAGTTAGGAGTTTAGATTTGACTCTAGTTGAGTCAAAAGCTAGAGAATGATGATCATGATTAGAAGTTAATTAATTTAGATTAATTAACTTAGGGGATTTTAGGGATTTGACATTTGATTACATCAGTTTGATTTATTAAATCAAATGAGAAGAACATTAGGAACTTAATTAAATAATTTGATTTATTTAATTAAGCTTGATGAACCTTATGAAATTAATCAATAAATTGCCTTAATTGATTAATAGTAGAATTTGATGTTAGTTAGAGCGAGATATATGATGTCAGTTTTGCATGTCTACATTTTGCCCCTCTTTGAAGCAATGTACTTGTTGCATTGGTTCAAAGAATGATGTTGCTGACATCAAAATTAAAAATTCTTTGGTTTTTTCGGATGCCCCAGTGGAAAATAAGTATGTTAGTACATTGCCCCCTCGAGAGATCGAGCGAAAAGATACAATTTGAGGTGGATCTCGTGACAAAGAGGTTCAAAATGGATGTATGGATGGTAATGATGATGTAAATGAAATGTTCGGAAGATGCTTAGAATAACAAATCTATATTATTTTAAGCATGTTAAATGATTATGCAATGCATGTGAGATGGATGATGTTGTCCTGATATGATGGTATGACATGATTATGTAGAATGAGAATATGGATGCAAGATGGATGCATTGTTAGCGTGAAAGAAGATAGAAGAATGAGAGGGATGAACCCTTAAATTCAAGAAGATGAAGAAGTCCAACAAGTCTCCTAGTCATCGAGACTTTATTGGATATGACGATGAATGATGATGATGTGTTGCTTATCCAGGGATGGGAAAAGAGCATACGTTTCTTTATGTTTGATAACACATGTAGGTGCGATGCATCAAGGTATTAAGAACCAGGATGGAATTGCGCCTAGTGTGATGGACTTTGACTCGACAATCAGATAGGAGTACTCTTGTTCACACTTGACAAAAATAACCTTATTCAGAATGCAGTTCAGATATTCTAGACATCTCGGGCCAAAACATAAAAAGGAAAGCCTTCTTATGTGGTCAACAAGATACCTAAAACATCCTTCCTAGAAAAAAAACAAAGTATGTGCAGTGAAGTTATTTTACAAGAATATCCAACAAGCACAACAGATAAAAAGATAATGATCATTGCCCCATTCCTTTCTCTCTAAACCTATTTTGTTTAGGCATCATCGAGAGGTCCTTGGAATGAGCGCAAAATAAGATAAGTGAAAAAGACCAAAATAAAGTAAACAAACAAGCTGATGTTCTTCATATCGCTAGCCAAGACTAAACTACTGTGGGGTACCTGATGCTTATGTCCATCACAATAAAGCTTCATCCTAGGACATGTAGTGATCAGGGTTTTGGTGAGACTAATTGCATGATAAGCTATTTTACTCTGAGTTGACCAACTTGTTGACTTACTGACTTAGACCTTCGAGACTTTGACGATTAGGTGTTCACTTTGGAATCTGCTGACTTGCTTTTGACTAACTCACCAAAGGGTGAAAGCGACGATGATTTATTATGAGTGATGACAATCACGGGTGAAAGCGAGAAGAAATGGATGCACCATTTTGGTTTTTTCAAATGTTTTGAGGCTGTTTTTGGAATTTTGAGATGTTTTACAAATGTTTTTGGTATTTTCAAGATTTTCCAATGTTTTTGGTATTTTCAAGATTTTACAACGAACAGACTATCTTAAAGACCTATCCTAGGGGTCTCGGGAGCTCATCCATAGATTAGCCTTGCCTACGTTATATACACAGAGACCACGTAGTTCGACTGGTGGTGGACTGACTTGATGATAATATGGACAAATGGATTGCCATTTTATTACCTAAAGGACTGACTTAAGATGCAGACTAGATGGGCAAACAGATTGCCAATGTGACGGATGCCTAAAGGACTGACCTAACCGTCTCGGGGGATGATCAAAGATCAACCTTATCTTCGTTCAAGCTTAGAGACGACGTAGTTCAACAAGGTGGAAAACTAACAAGACTAAATGATGAAATTTTTGAAGATTTTCTAATATTTTGACATGTTTTTGGATTTTTGATGATTTTTTGAATGTTTTGGATTTTTTGATGAATTTTCTAGATGTTTTTGAAATTTTTGATGGGTTTTTTGAATGTTTTTTGTTTTTTGAAAGAGTTTTTTGAATGTTTTTGGAATTTTTGATGAATTTTGAAAAAGATCATGAGAATATACACGAATCCAATCAGATGTTGCAAGAACATGCCCCCAGTGTGGTGCGACAGACTACTTTGATAAAGGAAGGGTAGACTACCCTTAGAAATGCCAAGTAGTTCCAATGGTGGAATATAGTATAGATACCAATGCAGGCTATGGTATGGATGCGAGCAGATGAGTGGAATGCGATGGAGTGGATGAGTTGTGTAGATCCTAATAGATGGGGAAGGTGCTTTATTTACACTTGACGCCTGTTTGCCAGGTTTTCACCAAGGTACTTGCCCAAAGCGCCACCGAAGTGGTTTTCACTAGAGGACGATTTTTCTTTTTACTATTTTCAATCCTTTTTTTGATTTTTTGGATTTTTTGATCTTTTGATTTTTTTGTTGTCACCAAGATGCCTGTTTGCCAGGTTTTCATCGAGGTAACCATTTTTTCAGGACTTTTTTCTAATTGTTTTTGTATTTTCTGGTTCTATACCTTGCAAGGTTTAGGCATAAAACTTTTTGAGATGAGAGCTATTCGGAGGCTCCTGCAGAGGCTCGCCTTCTGGTGTTGCTAGTTGATATGCCCCTGATGTGTAACTTGCAGTGATGATGAAAGGTCCCAGCCAGTTGGGCTCAAACTTTCCCTTTGTATCTAGATTTAGCACATTCTTTTGGTTTTCTTTCAGCATGAGGTCACCAACTTGGAAAGTGCGTTGTCTGATCTTCTTGTTGTAGCTCCTTTTTAGGTGATTTTGGTACACTTGTAGATGATTAAGGGCATCCATGCACCTTTCATCTAGTAATTCCAGCTCATTGAGTCTTGTGACCCTGTAGTCCTCATCTGTGATAAGGTTTTGTAGTTATATTCTTAGTGATGGGAGCTTGATCTCAATGGGGAGTATGGCCTCTGATCCATAGACCAGAGAGAATGGGGTGGCACCTATTGGCATGCGGATGCTGGTGCGGTAGGCCCATAAGGTGGGATTTAACTGCAGTTGCCAGTCACAACCAGAGTCATTGACTATTTTCTTGAGGATTTTCAAAATGGTTTTATTTGTAGCTTCTGCTTGGCCATTGCTTTGTGGATAATATGGAGTGGAAAAGCGATGCTTGATTTTGAATTTTTCACACAAGTCATAGACATCCTGATTCCATAAGGGCGTCCCATTATCAGAGATAATGGATTGGGGGACACCGTATCGAAAAATGAGGTAATTCAGGATAAACTTGGATATCTGCTTTCCAGTGACGTAGGTCATGGGAATTGCTTCGACCCACTTAGTGAAGTATTCGGTGGCAGTGATAATGAATTTATGGCCGTTGGATGAGGTGGGTGATATTTTACCAATGAGATCAATCCCCCATTGTGAAAAGGGCTAAGGTGTAACAATAGGATGCAGTTCTTGAGCTGGTGCATGAATAAGATCTCCATGCTGTTGGCATTGCAAGCATTTTCTGACGAAATTGTGTGCCTCTTTTTCCATCGTCGGCCAGTAGTACCTTGTTCTTAGCAACTTTTTAGCCAAGGTCATACCACTTTAGTGTGACCCACACGTTCCATTGTGTACCTCCGTTAGAGCAGTCAAGGCTTCCTCGGGTTTTAAACAACGTAACAGGGTTCCATCGGTACTCCTACGGAAGAGGGTCTCTCCTAGGATGACGAATCGTGAAGTCCTTTTGATGAAAGTGCGTTTTAGTTTCGGGGTGATGTCAGTGGGGAGGATTCCTAACTTTAGGTAGGTTTATATATCATGATACCAAAGATCACTAGGACCAACGAGTTCACATGCGTATTCTGATTCTGGTACCTCGAATGTGGGTACGAGAAGCTGCTCTATGAGGAATTCATGTTTTGAGACATTACGAGGGATGTCGAGTAAGGATCCAATTGTCACCATTGCATCAGCTGCTCTGTTGTTTGTCCTTTGTATCTGCTCAAAGGTAATGTTGATGAAAGAGTCCTTGAGGATTTCTACCACCTTCTTGTATGGTGTGAGCTTATCATCCTTGGTTTTGTATTCGCCATTGAATTGGTTGATGATAAGTTGCGAGTCACCATAGACTTTTAGTGCCATGATTCGCCATTGTGCTGCAATCTTGAGTCCTATGGTCAAAGCTTCATATTCTGCTATATTGTTAGTACAAGGGAATGCCATCTTGTATGATCTAGGTATGCATTCTCCTTGTGGCGTGATGAAAAACACACCGGCTCCTGACCCATGTTGTGTGTGAGAGCCATCAAAGTATAACTTCCAGTGGTCTGCTGCACCAAGGTTAAAAAGGGACTCATCTGGGAATTCTGATATGAGTGGGTTATCTGTGTAGAAGGGAGCTTCTGCCAGCTGATCCGCAATGACTTTTCCTTTTATGGCTTTTCATTCTACATACTCGATATCATGTTCAGATAATATCATTACCCACTTAGCCATTCTACCTGTAAGCGTTGCTTTTGACAATAGGTACTTTAGAGGGTCTATTTTGGCAATCAACTTGATTTGGTGTGCTAGCATGTAGTGTCTGAATTTATGAGCTGCAAATACTAGTGCTAGGAAAGCTTTTTCTATTGATGTGTAATTGAGCTCATTTCCCACCATTGTTCTACTGATGTAGTAGATAGCCCGCTCGGTTCCCTTTTCATCATGTTGGGCTAAAAGGGCCCCCAGGGCGGCTGTTGTTGTAGAGATATATAGGATTAGTGATTTCCCCACAATTGGTGGCATCAACACAGGTGGTGTAAGTAGATATTCTTTTATTTTGTTGAATGATTGCTCGCATTTGTCATCCCATCTGAAAGCTACTCCCTTGTGAAGTAGGTGTGAATAGGCAATCTGTTTATCTCCCAATTATGCTATGAATCTTCAGATGGACTGGAGTCTTCCTTGCAATCTTCTTAGTTGTTTTAACGTTCTTGGTGATTTCATTTCGAGGATTGCTTTTACCTTTACAGGGTCTACCTCTATCTCTCTCATTGAAACTATGTATCCTAGCAGCTTCCCTGATTGCACCCCAAAGACACACTTCTTCGGGTTGAGTCTAACCTTATATTGTTCGAGCCTCTCAAAGATAGCACTTAGAGTTGCTATATGGTCTTGTCTCTTCTTTGATTTAGCAAGTATGTCATCTACATAATCTTCGACTGTTTTGTAAATCATGTCGTGGAAGATTAATGTCATGGCTCTTTGGTAGGTAGCTCCTGCATTCTTCAACCCAAATGGCATTACATTCCAGTAGTAGGTGCCCCACAGACATGTGAATGCTGTCTTGTGTTGGTCTTCTTTTGTGATCAATATCTGATTGTACCCCGAGAAAACATCCATTAGGGAAAGCATCTCATGTCCGGCCGTCATATCCACTATCATGTCAATGTTGGGTAGTGGAAAGTCATCCTTAGGACATGCTTTGTTTAGGTCTCTGAAATCAGTGTAGATGCGGATGCCCCCTTTTGGTTTTGAGACTGGTACGAGGTTAGATACCCATTCTAGATAGTCGATCGGGCGTATGAAGCCAACATCCAGAAGTTTCTGTAGCTCAATCTTTACAAGCAACGCTATTTGTGGGTGCATCTTCCTTAGCTTCTACCTGATTGGTTTTGCTTCAGGGTGAACAGCCAAATGATGCACTACTACTTCAGGGTCCAAGCCTAGCATTTCTGCATAGGTCCACACAAAATTTACCTTTCTCTCCTTTAGGAAAGCTACCAATAGTTTTTGTTCTTCTTCTAGGAGGGATTCTGCATAGAAGGTAATTTGTGGTTCTGATTCTATTCCTAAGTTGACCGAGTTGCACTGTTCTGCCAATACTGTTGACTTCTCCTAGTGTAGAGCAGTAGGGGGAAGATTGAATCCTTCATCCTCTGGTGCCTCAGAGAGGTTTTTTCCATTGGATGCATCCTTTATTTTTACTATTTTATGGTTAGAGAGTGCCACAGTGTGGTTTTCGCTCAATAACTCCGAGCTTATTCTCGATCTTTTTCTTTTGCGACTGAAGGACTCAATCGTCTCCCCATAGTATGCTCATGTGTCTAGAGTGATATCAAATCCTACCTTGTGATCTCCACATGGTACAATATCCCTTAGTCCCATGAATTCTGAGAGAGCCTCATCATTTTTGAACGAGTCTAGAATCGGCGGTCCCTGTTGGTCGTGATCGATGAGTTGGGGGTACACTAAGTGGATTTGGTGGGTTTGTTGGATTGGCTCAGCGGGTGAGACACTAATCATCAGTAAGGTGGAATCTTCAAAGAGCCTAGGTAAGCCACCTATGGTTTCATCGTCGTCACTGCTACTACAAATGTCAATTATGTCAAATGTGAAGTTATTGAGAGGTAGGCCTGTGGACATGGGTAATCTAAGGTTAGTTGTCGAGACCCGAGGAGAGGACCTGACAGCCCTATTAGGAACACTTCTACCATGCACAGTTATACTCAGAGGGGTACAGTCGAGGCCAAGGTTCTACGTTCTTCTTTCTACAATGATGGGCTCCAACCATCCATCACTATTTCTTCCTAGGCTTTCATTCCTGTTATAGCCCATGCCGAACATCATTTGTAACCCTCTATTTGTTTCCTCCATGGGTAGGGTGGGAGTGGGTCTTTCATCTTGGTACAGAGTGTTTGTGATGTCCTCCTCATCCACATTTTCTTGACTGAGATCCCCCCAACTATGGAATCCAGAGGGTTCTGTTCTAGTGCGGACAGGTGTTTGAGTCAATTGTGGTTGCCCATGTGATCTAGGAGATTGTGGTAACTCTCCTACAACAAAATCATTTCTCTTCATTCTATAATCACTGCATCCATTGTCCTGTATCATGTTCTTGATCTTAGATATGTCGGGGATGGTGGGTGTCTCTGTCGCAGAAGTGGAGGCGAGATTAGTTGGGTCTATGTATGAAGTGGATGGGCCTTCATCGTTTTTAGGTACTTGAGGGATTTTGTAAAACTTGGCTTCCAAGTTTTTGCAATAGGCGAAGGGTTCAGGATCCCCATATATGGTAACCTCCTCATTTTGATATGAAAACTTAATGCACTGATGATAGGTTGAGGCCACTGCCTTCATTCCATGTATCCATGGGCATCCCAGGAGGATGTTGTATGGCAAATCAAGGTCAAGAACTTGACAAGTTGTTTCCATGGTTGCTGGCCCCACTTGGATGGGGATCTTGATAGTGCCCTGAGACACTCTTTCCTGGTCATCATATGCTCTTATGGTGATACTTTTGTTCTTATTGATGGAATCCTTGGCGAATCCCAATTTCTTTATAAGTTTCAGAGAACAAATATTAAGACCTGCACCACCATCTACCAGGACTCGCTTGACTTTCTTTTTATGAACTAGGATTTGGAGGTGAAGTGCTTGGTTATGAGATGGCTGCGGGGGGAAATCTTGGTCCGAAAATGTGATGAGATTCGGGGTAATGATGTTACCTACCATAGCCTGAAATTGCTCTGTGTCAAGGGTAGCGGCGACGGTAGAGGCAGCTAGTGCTTCATCCAGGATCTGTCAATGAGCAGGGAAGATTTTTAGTAATTCTATGATGGATATTTGTGCGGGTGTTCTCTTCAGTTGGTCAATTACATTGTAATCATAGGGGACGGCCTTTGTGTTGGTAATGGGGGTCTTAGCAGGTGCCCCGACAATGGTAACTTTTCTGCCTCGTGTGGTGACTCCGCAGTCATTGTTGGTTCCTTTGATATTTATGACAGTGACCAACTCGTCGACACATCTGACTATCTCCTCGTATACTAGATTGGCACTAGCATACTTTTGTTTACCCTTATTATTCCCTTGGTTATTTCCCTGATTATGATTCGGCATCAGATTTGTGTAGATTTTTAGGTCTTGGTTTCCGGCCGGCTGCTCGATGTTGATGACCTTATCCTCAATGAGGTCTTGGATGATATTCTTGAGTCTCATGCAGTTGGCGGTGGTGTGTCCTTTAACTTTGTGGAAGTCACACAGGAGATTCTCGTTGTACCATGGCGGTTTGGTCATGGGCTCTGTGTATTGTTCAGAGTTAGAAATTTTGATTAGGTTTTCTTTGACCAATTTCTTCATGACAGACTCAATCGATTCGCCAAGGGCTGTGAACTTCCTCTTGGGGGGAAACTTGTTGCGGGGAGGTGGTCCTCCTTGATTACCCACATTGTTGACTTGGCTGGTGGAAGGTGGTTGTGACTGTGCTACTACCACATTAGCCTGCACATTGTTGTGGTTATGAGTTTGCGGATGATGATGATTTTGGGTATTTTGCTTAGGAGCACTGATGACTACCTTAGCATCGACCACGCCGTCGTTCATGATATTTTTGTTCCTCGACCATGTTTGAGGTTTATCATTGTAGTTGTTGGATGGGCAGTTATCCTGTGGTGGAGTGAATGTAGGTGTGCCTCCTCGCGCAGTAAGGGCTCTTTCGATGTTGAGCACCTTTGGAATTAGTTGATCATAAGATGTGATGCACTGCATTTTTAGGTAGAATGCCAAGTTTTCATCTAAGTTGCCTATGATGGTGCAAACTTGTTGTTCCTTTGGCATGGCCCACTTGCTCTGATTGGCCTTGGATCACCATCTTTGCAAGAAGGATGCAAATAACTCTCCTCTTCTTTGTTTGAGTGCAGATAGTTCTTCTAAAATGACATCCGCACCCATATTAAAAGCGTAATTTTTAAGGAAAGCCTCCACAATTTCCTCGAATGTTTTAATGCCCGTGGGTAAGTGAGAAAACCATTAAATAGCTAGACTAGTCAGGATTCGGGGGAAGAGCCGCATTAGATACATGTCATCATATGCGACTTCCATGCAGTGCACCTGAAATTCCCTGACGTGGTTTTCAGGGTTGCCCGTTCCATTGTACTTATCAAATTTTGGAATCTCGAATCCCTTTGGAAACAGTACCATGGTGAGACTTCTATCGAATGGATAAGGGCACAAGTTGCCTAGTGTCCTTGTGGTTTTTCCTGCTTGCAAGTCCAACACCTACTGCGAAAGCAATTTGATATGTGTTGCGACATCCTTGCTTGGGTCCGGGGGTGGGATGAATGAGTGGTGAGGTGTTGGAGGTGTTTGATGGGTGGGGAGCGTACTGGTCGGCGTTTATTGTGAGCTCGGCTGTGCATTTAGGGATTTTTGGTAAGCTTGCATTTGTGCCAACAACGCTTGTTGTTGATCTTGCTATTGATGTTCCAATAGCGCTTGATGTTGGTCCATCTGCTGTTGTTCCCATGAAGCCTGCTGTTGGTCGAGTTGTTGTTGAGCTAGTAACGCTTGTTGTTGGTCTAGCTACTGTTTTGCCAACAATGCTTGTTGTTGGTCGAGTTGCTGTTGTGCTAATAAAGCTTGTTGTTTAGCTTGGTGTTGTTCCTGAAATTCTTGCAGGTGGATTGCTTGCAATTGCACTTGGTATTGAGCTTGTGTCTTTTGTTGGGCTTGAGCTTGAGCTTGGGCTTGAGCTTGCGCTTGTGCTTGTGCTTGCACTTGCGCTTGTGCTTGTGCTTGCACTTGTGCTTTAGCTTGAGCTTGAGCTTGTGCTTGTGCTCGCACTTGTGCGGGTTGTGCTTGAGCTTGTGCTTGCGCTTGTGCGGCTTGTGCTTGCGCTTGTGCTTGTGCTTGCACTTGCGCGGCTTGTGCTTGGAGTTCCTTCTGGCGGGCAGCTTGTTGTGCGGCTTGCAACATAATGGAGAATGAATTGGTCGTGTTGTGCTTTGGCGGTGGGATTGGTGGTGGAGCAGGAATCATGCCAACTATCGTGGCGGGTGGAGGGATTGTGGTTGTGACTGTGACTTGGGTTGTGGGCGGGGTGGTTGAGAAAATTGGTCCTTGATGAGGCATGCTTTGGGAGACTTGAGGACCAAAAAATGCATCAACCGTGGTGACAGGAATGGTTGCGATTTGTTGTGAGGATATGGGCAAAAGAAGCGGGTTCAAAGTGGTGGTCGGATTGCTTGGATTAGCAAAATTTTTGATGGTTAAAGGTGGAAGACCTATTCCAGGAGGTGATGCAGATGTGAAAGGAAGCGGGGGAAGGGATGACGCACCACTTTGGAAAGAGAAAGGATTGATAGCTTCTGTCGTTCCAAGCAAACCAACTTCCTCATGCGGTGGGGGAGTTGGTATGTTCAATTGATAAGCTGGTGTGGCATGAAATGAGGATGAACCAGCGGGATTATGAAATGTGAGTGGGATGTAAGGGTGAAATGAGTTTTCCGGAATAAATGTAGGGGTGATGATTGCTTCTTCATTAGCCACAAGGCGGTGTTCTTGCAATTCTTGGAACATGGCACTCCCCTTGTTCACAATCGGGGAGGTTGGTGTGATGATTGAGGTGATGCAAGGTACTTCTTGATTGATGTTTGACAATGGGGATGCAACTGCACTAGTGCTTGTGTTAAGGTTGGGAGGGGGCATGTCCCCTCCTCTTTCTATTGAATTTATGCATTTGAACATAGCACTAACAATTTTATGGTTCTTAGGATTTTGAATCATTTCCATGATTTCCTCTGGTGTCATCCCTATGTCTTCATTTATGTCATCCTCTTGATGACTCTCCTCTTGAAGATTTTGTGATGATAAGGGAGAGTTGCTTGGGGGATTGCTTGATCCTGCTAGGTTCACTTCGATATTTAGATGACTCATGTCCATAGAAGTTGATATGTCTCTGATATTCTCCATGTCCTTCTTGTGTTGAGATCTTGTTTGGACCATAAAAATAGGGATTTGTTCGATCCTAATCCTTTAAGTCCAAAAAGAGAAGAACTAGGGTAGCTAAAAGATCAAAGATGGTGATGATGGTGATGGGTTAAAATGGATGAGATGAGTGAATGAAACCTTTGGAAAACTTTTTGAATGTATGTGCTAAACTTTGAAAGGGCTTTTGATTTGATTTGATTGTGATAATTTGACTAGATGCGTTAAGTCAAACAAGATTGGTTGTGAAGTTGTTTTCCCTAGGAAGTTGTGTTATCCTAAGGGAACTTGCACAAAGTGGATGAATTGACAAAGTGTGTTATGCCAATGTTTTGGAGAACTAATAGACTTTAAGAAGTTGTGTTATCTCAAAGAAAATTTGTTCAATGATTTGAGACTATGTTGGCTAAGTGTGTTAAGCCAAGATATGATGATGTTGATTTAGCCCTCTAAGTTTAGTGTGATGTTTGATTCTAGAGTTCTCAAAAGGTTTGATGATGAAATGAGACTTTGATTTGATGGATGAATGAATGGGAATGACAACTTTGATCTTGAACCTTAACCTAGATGTGACTCTCTCTTTACAAAACCTAGGTGTTGAAGAACATGCTTGACTTCTTATGGGAGAAATGCAAACCTTTGAAACAATTCAGGATTTTGTTGACAATAAAATGCATATAATGCTGGATTGTTCCTTGAGGCTTTTCTGTAAAAGTTATAAACCAATCTTTCCCTGAATTCGAAAAGTCTCTCAAGACGCTCCTCACGAGCTTTTAGACTAAGCTTCTTGAACTTTGGCTTTGGGATTTTGATCTTGCGGGAAATCATGTTAGAAAACACATGTGTAATCCAATTTGTCTCTTTATCTTGGTTAAATGAGGTTCTTTTTATCCAAGACACTTGCTTGCTTAGGTTTTCAAACTATATGTCTAGTGTCCCATTCTCTTTCTCATCCCACAATGTCCTTTGTGTGGAAATTGAGGAAAATAGGGCAAAAGTTCCTTATGTTTATCCTTATTGGAAACAAATGATGATAGAATTTGCACACTTAGAAACCTCTAGGAATGTGATTCCTAGGGAAAGCAAGAGTGGGAAAGTTCATCAATAGGTATTTGTTCCCCACAAGGTGTTTGAAATTTCAAGGTTTTTGTGTATGTTTATTTTCCAAATGTTTTCAAGATCAAGCAATGTGTTTTTTCCAAGCACTTTCACACTCCTAGGTTGATGAGACAATACCTTGTTGGGTTCCCACTTGGATAAATCCAGCTGCGCATATCTTGTGCAAATGGCTAAATGCTTGACCACACTGGCTCCCCTCCACGGCACTCACTTATTCGGGTCAGCCAAGCATTAGTACCCATGAATCTCCCATGGCATACTTTCCATTTCCACAACAAGACCGCATGTTATGTGGGGCGGCTTCAAAGGACATGACCTTTTGCACCAACAAGATAGATAAGGTTTTGGCCAATTTATAAACAAGGGTTCTAATTTGGACATTCCGTTCGTGGGGGATTATCCAATGTCGGTGAGAGTCCATTACTGTCCATCTCATCAGAATAATCCTCGTGATATTGGCCTTTGTTCCAATATCCACACTTATATACCGGTTGGAAGTTGCTTGGCTTTAGCATGTTCCCGGTTGGGTCGTTCCCTTGGGTGATTACTTTTTCCCACAAGGCAGGCCCTCTAAGATAAACAATAGCGAGCTAACATATCCCGTCATTCACACAACCTTCATTGAAAAACAAAGGGGAGAACCTCCGCAATATATCATGCTCACACTCGCATGTTTTGTTCAATTTTAAATCCCAAATCGAAGTGTGGAGGCAATCTTTTATGCAACTTAGGGTCATCAAAAAGACTTTTGATTCTCAAGATCGACGTGAAGCATGAGAGAAGCGCATACGCCCTTTTAAATGACACTACTTTGCAAAAAAGTTTACAAAACACAAAGTACACATGTTCAATTTTAAATTCCTCAAAGCAATGATGAGTTCATTTTAAAAGCACCAATTGAAATGTGAAGTTTGCCTTGTTCAATTTTAATCCCAAATTGAAATCTAGTAAGTGTCTAAGGTTCAATTTTAACCAACTTTGAAAAGATCAAGTCATTGATTGATTTTAAGCCCAAATTGAAAAGTGAGTTAGCTAAAAACAGAAAAAAAGGGTAGTGAATGGAAGCTCTAAGATTTAAAACAAGCATTAAAAAATGCTTTTTTTCAAGTCTTGATTTCAAAAAAAAGAAATTTCCAACTTCACTCCATTCGCTTTCGTTTTCGTTTGACGCCAACCTTGATTTCAACCTTTAACCCCTGTTCCATACAAATGAACAAAAGTTATGCATGTATTACAAAAGTATGAAACTATACACAAGGCATGTCAATTATTTGAGAAAAGAAGACTTTTTAGATAAAACCAAATTGACAAAGTACATGAGTTTTTCAATAACAAATGTCATATATTTTCAATCTGCACCTACTTTCATAAAAAGATATTTGATTTCAAGACTTTATACTCTCAAAATGACATGTTAGTGGACATTGACCTTTTCAATATATATTGCAATCATTCGAATTCATAGAAGTCAAACAACTCAAAATTTCATTTTAACAAGTTTCACCACAAATGTAGAATTCAGGAGAATGATGTCATTAGTGGACCATAAATGAGTAGATGGACACATCGAAGGTGAAATTTAGATACTAGACAACCTCCCCATTTACTGCAATCTCCCTACACTGTGTTAAGTTCACATGAAATGAATTTAGTGCAGTCGGCAATTATAAAGTGAATTGATCATAAATAAGAAGTGTCTCATAATAAAGGTGCCTAAAAGAAACCATAAATGACTAACATCTCACAGTAAGTCCCTTTCAAATGTCAAATTTAGCTGCCCTTGAGAAGTGTGTCATAAGGTGTTAAACAGTCAATAAATTTGAGCATTTGAACTACATGGCAAGATAGGTGACTTTAAATGCACCCCTGACTTTCTAGACCAAGATATCAACATAATCTTAAACCGGCGAATAAAGGTATTTAGTAGCTTTGAAACTAGCGCGATCTGCAGGCATTTACTCACTTCTAAATTCCACGCATTATGAATCCATCAATAACAATAAAAATGGCGACATTTACTGATGTAAGATCTTTGACAGATGTTTGTGCAAAATTTGGTAAACGCAGATGAGACATCTGAACTACTTGAAGGATACCTTAAAGACCAACAACTGCCTGTGATTGTAAGGCATATGCCAAATGCATGCATTTTCAAAAACTTTCAGCAACTTTCCTACTAGTAGATTTAAAACAACGAAAAGAAAAGAGTTACCCCTGATTAACATTGATGGTATTTGTTCGCGCCCATAGGAAATCTGTGAAATTAATTGAGAGAGAGATGATTTGATAAGTTAGATGCGTATTATTGTACACAAATCCCTACATATTGGAAATTGATTTATACAACATAATGATTAATGATCACATTTTCCTATAGCCTATAGGTAGTCTATAAAGCCAAAGTGTGGTGAATCTGCAAGAAATGAAACGGTAGAGCAGAACAGTCGAATAGCATTTGTATTGTTCCTCCCGCGATGAAGGAGCTACCAGTTTGGTGGACAAAAGCGAATATCAAAGTGAATAAGATCACTTCCATCGACAGTTTGGGGTATCATGAATACCAAAGTGAATAAGATCACTTCCATCAATAGCAAAGGGGACTGCGAAAACATAGGCATCACTCTTGTTTATCTGGTATCGCCTTTACTACAAAAGCTACTGCATTGACATCTTGAACCGTAAGACATGGCACTTTCAACAAAATATTGCAGAATGCTTATGGCGATAGTTGGAGTTATTGTGATTCATGATCACTTATTTGTAAACTCATTGTATTTTAATGGCGTGGCTTAAGACTTTTTGAATAGTGATAGAAAAAAGAAGAAGATGTGAGTTCATGATCCTAATACGCATAGGATCTTTTCAAATCCACGCAGTCAACTAATAGATCTGTGGCACAATAAATAGACTCTATGATTATTGCTGATGTCCAAGAAGCCTATCCATCCCTATTCAAAAAGACATCACAACTAGATAAAATGGGTTGGACAACATAACTGATTTGAAGAGAGGTTACTTTGCAAGTTACGAAAGCATAGGTAAGGCAATTAAACTATTTTAATTTCGTTTCTCTTCAACCATTAATAATCCATACTGAGAAATGTGACCAAGATCAACTATAAATGCTTTGTCCTTTCTTTTATAGGCACATTAACAAATTAGAAATTGTAGATTAAACAAGAAAGTCTAGAAGATATGGTCGAGCATTTTATGAAAGGAAAATTAGGAATATGATCAATATTAGTGTGAAACAAAAGCCATTCCAACTAATATACAAAATCTGGAAATACAAGCAACATATTAGATGGTGAGATTTCCAAACAAGCATGAACTTGCCCTCCTTCTAGCGCCATTTCTAGGATGCCAAATCTCACACATTGGTGGTATGGACTAGCATCCTCATAGAATAACATATGCCATTACTCCAAACAAAATGCTAAAGCTAAACCAAACATGCAATGGAGAAAAGGCAATACAACCTATTCTATGATGGATTGGTGCCCTCCATGAAGATGTGAGAGAGCCCTTTCCCAACCCTTTTCCAAGCTAAATGAGATAGACAATGAGTTGCTATGAGCTCAAGTTGCCTATAGTTTAGATGCCTTCAAAGTGTGTTGTAGAAATGAGAGAAGATGGCTTGCATTTATAGGAAAAGTTGATAGAAGAGAGGCCAAAATTAGGCAATGTGGGACTAAATCCCATCCAATAGGATAGAGACACTTGTCATAATGGGATTGGTCAAAGCTTGTGCAATTTTTGGCCAATGTGCCCATTCAAATTTGAAAAATGTCAATAAATGCATGTTGTTGAGGGTTTTGAGGGGAATAATCTTTGTCCAAAAAAGTTAAAGATGAGAGTTATTGAAGGAAAATAAGCCTTTTAATAAATCAATAAATTGATTTATTGATGCAAGTGGGTGGGTTAGTTAGGAGTTTAGATTTGACTCTAGTTGAGTCAAAAGCTAGAGAATGATGATCATGATTAGAAGTTAATTAATTTAGATTAATTAACTTAGGGGATTTTAGGGATTTTACATTTGATTACATCAGTTTGATTTATTAAATCAAATGAGAAGAACATTAGGAACTTAATTAAATAATTTGATTTATTTAATTAAGCTTGATGAACCTTGTGAAATTAATCAATAAATTGCCTTAATTGATTAATAGCAGAATTTGATGTTAGTTAGACCGAGATATATGATGTCAGTTTTGCATGTCTACAAATAAATTAACTGCAAAATTTAAACTAATTTCCCCAAATGAAAATTAAATTCAAAATACATTACATTATATGCTTTTATTTAATTTACACAACATAAAACTTAATTAATCAATTTTAATTATTTAATAAATAATTTCAACCCTTTTGGGAATAAATTTAATTAATTAAATAAATTAAATTAAATTAAATTTTATCAATAAGTTTAAATATAAATTTTATCCACAATTTCAATTCTAATTTTAGTAAATAACAACTTTTAAACAATGCAATTATTCTAGATATTAATTTAATGAACAAGCACCTCTTAGAATCAAATATCATTCAAATAAGGTAAAGCATGACTCAAAAAACATGACTAACGACACACTAAGGCTAGAGTGTAAACATGACACAAGATACCTAGCTACTATCTCCCGTTCAACTTAACTGTTGGATCGACACACTCAAACCTGTGAAACCAGGTGGAGTCGATGTCATGTACCTGCAAACCTGAAAACCATGTAAACAACAACATATAATATAAACAACATAAAATACACACCATGACGAGGAAATCACGGAATCGTATTGCGCTCGCAAGCAAGTGATGCAAACCCGTCTCCTTCACCAATACACTCATCAAAATTGACATTTACATCTTATTTAATAATCTCATATAAAATCACATGTTATATCAACTAACATCATTACATCATCTCACCCTTGAAGAGCGAGTGTTCTATGCTCCGTTATGGCCACGGGCTCCAAAGCTAGCTACCCGTTCTCTACCTGTAAAAAATTCCAATCAAGGACGTGAGAAACATCTGGATGATATGGACGAAGAAGTGAAACATGGAAAACATCGTGAATATGTGCAAGACTTCGCGGAAAAGCAAGCCGATAAGCAACTAGACAAATCTTCTCGAGTATCTTGAAAGTTTCGACAAATTGAGGCTCCAACCTAAAATCGTTTTCATATCTGATTGGAATCTTTCACGGATGCACCCGCAAGAACACTCTGTCACCGATAGAAAACTATCGATCTTGTGCTGCTACCAGGTTCTCTCTAGTCCGATCCACCTATTGCTCCATGTTCTACAACATCTTTGGACCCAATAATACTCTATCCTCTAATCGATCCCAACTCAAGGGAGTACGACAAGGATGCCCATACAAATCCTGAAAAGGTGCCATGCCAATGGAACTCTGGAAACTGTTGTTGTAAGAAAACACTACTAAATAGAGATAGTCCTCCCATCATGTTTGGTGGTCCATAACATACATGCGTAACATTTATTTAAGGATCTAATTGACCCTCTTAGTCTGTCCCTTTGTCTCTGGGTGATACGTTGAACTGAAGTTCAACTGTTTCCCCATCGCATGTTATAATGATGTCTAATGAGCTGAGATAAACACTGGATCCACAATTTTAATAAATAACAAATTTTAAACAATACAATTATTCTAGATATTAATTTAATGAACAAGCACCTCTCATAATCAAATATCATTTAGAAAAGGTAAACAATGACTCAAAAAACATGACTAACGACACACTAAGGCTAGGGTGTAAACATGATAGAGGTTCCTAGCTACTATCTCCCGTTCAACTTAACTGTTGGATCGACACGCTCAAACCTGTGAAACCAGGTGAAGTCGATGTCATGTACCTGTAAACCTGAAAACCAAGTAAACAACAAAATATAATATAAACAACATAAAATAAACACCATGACGAGGAAATCATGGAATCATAGGGTGCTCGCAAGTGAGTGATGCGAACCTGTCCCCTTCACCAATACACTCATCAAAACTGACATTTACATCTTACTCAATAATTTCATATAGAATCACATGTTATATCAAGTAACATCATTACATCATTAAAGAATGTAAAACAAATCATCAGATAAACCACATCATAAAATAATAGATTGTCGCTATATAAGTAGCGATCAATACACACATAGAAAAGTATGCCCAGTATCATAGTAGCTGAAACCAAAACAAAGCATTAAAGTAGACTGAACATGAAGCAAAATAGAGGGGTATTACACTAATTATCACTTTTCCTAGAACCTTAGGATGTAAATCTATCGAGTGGTTTTCACATTTATCTCATGAGATCAAAACCTTTCAGGAGTTGGAAAAAAATTCATTACACATTTTTCACATAACATTGAATGCAAAATGTCCATGATTTATTTATACAACTCAAAAAAAGATGAGGGAGAGTTGTTTGTGTCCATTTTATAAAAGTGGAAAAACTTGGCTTGAAAATTCACGTATCTTATTCTTGAAAAGCATCTTGTTCACATTTTCGCCTAGAACCTAAAAAATGTATTTGACTTTCACCTACAAATTTAATGTGCTAGTACGTTTAATGAGATCATTGAAAATGGAATGTAAATTAAAATATATGTCAATGCTAAGGGTCTTATGATTTTTTTTAAAGACCATGAGGATAAATCTTCAACATCTAAAGATAAGTTAGGAATTTGGACCCAAAAAAGGAACATTGTCAATGATGGTGTTGTAGATTAAAAAAAATAAAAATATTCAAACTATCCTATAACTTGCAACACAAAAATAATTAAAAATGAAACCTAGGAAATAGGGTTCCAACTTTTTAGAGATGGAACAACTAGGGTTTAGGACCTATTCCTATTTCACTTAGTTTCACTCAAGGAAACCCTAGAGATATCAACAAAGGATGGAATAAGGAAAATAGACCTACTAAAGGTTGTCCTAGGGTTTTATTAAATACTAAAAGAGGGCTCACCACCAAGATAGGGCTTGGAAATACAAGAAATTATGAAATGTAAAACCTAACTATATGCAAAACCTAATTATATGACCTAAATTATGAAATTGAAATGTAGAATAAAAGACTGGGAAAGTACATAGTTGCACTTGGAAACTTGAAGAATATTGAATTAAGATTTGAAATATTGGAAATACTGATTTGGATGCATACTGGGACTCATATGCCAATAGGGGCGATTTAGTCATAGTTTAGGGTTTTGGGTCGAAACCATAATTTTAGGATCTACAAAAAAGTCTGAAAATAGGTATTGGGACTCATAGGCCATAATTTTTGATTTAGTCCCGGTATTAGGGTTGCTTTGAGACTATGATATATTTTGATGAGTTCCTGTAGCTTCCCTCTTACTGAATCTCAGGTTTTGAAACACTAAATTTTCTTATATATGTGAGTTTTTGTGATCTTGCAAGTTTGTTGACAACTTTGAAAACTTGACCAATTTTCTCCAATATTTCTTGTCATTGAATCTCCAACCTAAATCTGAAAATCACACATCAAAGAGAGGGAATTTTTTTTTTTTTAGTGGATAGGGGTTTTCCTTGTTCAAACCCCGTTTTGGTAATCAAACCTTAAAATGAAATAAAATAGAAAGGAGGGATGATGAATGAACAAAATGATATGTTGCAAATCACCAAACCATTAAAAAAAAGGCTTCAATCTTGTATGTGATGGATATAATGGATGTACATCTTGAATATTTCTTGAATGATATAGGTCTTGACTCGAATGCTTGTTTGAATCATAAAACCCTACATTATAAATATTAGTTAAAAAAAAAAATGATGCATAATGACTTTGACATGATGTTTGATGCTTAAATAATGCTCCAAAATTCTTTATAATCACTCTTAAATGCTTGATCCATCCCTTTGTATTTTTGTTTTTATTTATTTTAGTCTTTAACATTGCATGTCTGTGTATCTTTTATTTCTACTGCATATTGTACACCTTGTGTGTGTCCCTTTGTGCTTATGTTGGTTTGAAGTAGCGATCTTGGATCTTGGGGGATTAATGACCCTCCTTGATCTTTGTCATCCTATACCATCAAAATTGGTACACTTGGACCTCTCTTGACTAATTTAGTGTGAGTTTGATACAACTTCCTCCTCTCACTAAAGTGAGGGCTAAATATAGTGTATGAAAAATTATCCCCTTTTCCCACTTAATTTTGGAAATAATTAATACTATTTAATGAGCTTAATAGTGCCTTAATTTAGTGTTGTAATATTTTTTATATATTCACATTAATTTTAGGGCCCTTTTATATTAAATACACTTAATTGTGCCTTCTTTTTGGTGTTGTATGGTGTATCTTTACACTTTCAATCTAATCTATGGCTCTATTAATTGATTGAGGGATAGGGTGAATGTGTCTTCACTTAGACCTATGACCTTAATTTAAACTATGTTTAACACTGAGAAATGTGTCTCCTAGGTAAGTGGCCTAGGACCCATTTCCCCTATGGTCAATGGGTCCTCACTTATACCTAGGACCCAACTTTAAATTATTTTTTTGGTAGTATTTTAATTATTTCAAATCCAAAATTCAATGTTGGTTTGTGATGGGTGATCTCACAATAGTGGTTTACAATTTTTGGCCAAATTGGACACTGCAATTATTATTTTTAACTAAATCTTCATATTTGGGCACCTATAGTGGCTAAACCGTGAGGAATTTGAAGATGACAAAAACTAGAGTCTCATCACATTTTTTCTGTAGATTCTAAAAATATTTTTTTCAAAAATTTAGGAATCACATTGCACTTTTTTTTCCATCTCCCATGAAAACTGGTTTTTTTCAAAAAACAACATTTTTAAAAAGTGATGCTCACCGTATACAGCATAATTTTTTTTGTATAAAGCATAAAATTGTAATTTTTTCAAATTTGGATTTGTAACTATGATATATAGCACTTGCATTTGGTTTGATAGTTTTTTATTGAATATTTTTTCCTTAATCAAGTTTCGAAGCAAACCAATTGTAATTCAGACATAGGTGGACTGTATACAACATAACTTTTTTTGTATGTATCAAAATTCAATTTTCTTATTTTTAAAGGATCAAAGACATCAATACCCAGCCTCAAAATATTTTCTAAATTTTTATTTTGATAATATGATATTTTTCCATTTGTGCAAAATAAAGAGCTTGACTTTCGGTGAAAAACCTGTGTTTAATAAAACTGAAAAAACACATACATAATAAAACCAAAACATATTAAAATTTAATTTGTTGGATAGCTCGTTCTGCAGACTACCATCTTCCATTTGGGTTTGTGAATTATCCTCCATTTTCATCCTCAACCCAAGCTTCAAAGGGCAAAATTATGCTAAAATTTGGTGGAAGAGGGGGAGAAGGGCAAAAAACGGGGGTTTGAGCAAACCCCCCTTCGAACAAACCACCCTTCGCTCGAAAGGATGAACGGGGTTCATTTGAAGGGGAGTTCACTCGAACCCCCCTTTTTTTTGAATTCCCCATAAGGGAATGTGGCATCACAAGGTTCAAATGAACCCACCATGCAAAAGGGGGTTCGCTCAAACTAGGGGTTTGACCGAACCCCTCTTTTGGGTTCATGTGAACCCCCTAGCTCGAACGAACCCTTTAAAACATGAAATTTTCAATGCGTGAGAATTTTCTCAAATTTCCTTCCTCATAAAAATTGTACACCACTATTATGGGTTTACCTTGATGTTTGAATTTTAGGAATTAATGTTAAGATATATGTATAAATATAAGGTTTTTGATTAAGGAAAACATGTATAATTAGAAGGTTATTTCACTATGTTTCACCTAGACTTTTAAGTGTTCAATTCCTAAGGTAAATTTTATGATCAAGATTATTGTAAAGAGAATTCAAGGGAATTTTATTCATCATTTGTTGTAGCAATCAAGATCCAAAAATAATGTCAAATTTATGTGGAGTCATGCATTTTTTCAGGGCTACATTGTTGATGTAGATTTCATAGTTCGATCAAGCATTCAAAGTATCATTTCATGCAAGGATTCAAAGTCAAGCTCCACACCAATTGAATCAATTTCATGCAAGTTGTAGATGTCCATTATCAAGGTTCATACAAAGGTTTGGTGAGTTGTGACATTAATTTTTTCATTCATCATTCCTTCATATTTCATTGTTTCATTTCAAGGTTTAATTACCAAAACAAGGTTTGACCAAGGCAAACCCCGATTGACCTAAAAAATAAAAAATATCTCTCTTCGATGTGTGATTGCAGATTTTAGGTTGAATATCATTTGAAAGAACGAAATTGAAGAATGTTGCAAAGTTGTCAAAGTTGTCACCTTTATTATAATTTCAAGACAAACTTGTAGACACAAGATTTTTGAATCACGTAGTGCAGACACAAGAGAAAAGATCCATAAAAAATTTTAAAAAATCCCTACACAACACCAATTTGCCATAGGGTGAATGAGTCCTAGGACAACTTTTGAAAATATTGTTTTTTGAAAGGTACACAGGATTTTCCCTTCTCAAATCTTCCATAAACTTTATTGATTTTGATAGTATTATGTTTCATCTATAAAACCTACATTTTAGATGTCTTAAATTAATTTATTTTGTATTTTTAATAATTCTCCCAAAACCCTTGTTCAGTCATTTCTTTCAAGACACTTTGCGCCAGAACAAGAAAATTTACGACAATTTTTTAGATCAGTTTTAAGTGTCCTCCACTCATCTGATTTGTGTGAAATCAATTGTGTTTGGTAGATCTATGGATAATCTACTAAAATCCATTCTTACATTTTAATTATGATTTGATTTAGTATTTTTAGTGTGTCTTGCAAAAGTGTTGTTTGGCCTAGACCCTCGTCCTAATGCAAAAAAGGGAAATTTGCACATTCACACCTTGATTTGACTCACCTTTTGGTTGTCACTCATTTGATAGTGTGGATCTCATTTCCTAATAAAAATAGAAGAATAGGACCCCTTTTCCCTCTTTGGATCCACTTTTCCATTTTAGGAAATTCACCCATCTTATTTTTCTATGTTTCATATATAATCATTCACTTTCTTAGGAAGTAGTGTCTTAAGTACACCCACCTCTAACTCAACTTGGAGATATTACAAACCTATTATTAGATTGTACTTTTTGTTTGACCCAAGGATTAACTAATTCAAATAGAATCTCTTTTGATGATGTAGTTCCAATTTGATTTGATGAATCAAAAACATTGCCAAAGTAAGACTTTATGATAACTCTAATTTTTGGGCATTTTGTTGGCCTCTCTTCACCACCCTAAGGAGTATTAATCTTGTTACACTTGCTTCTTAAAATATTCATCTCTCACAAAATAAAAGCTGCAAATAAATGTCTTCTCAATTTAAGGACATCAAGTATAGATCATATTCCCTTTTCAATATCATCATTAAGATTGAAGCAAGAATGAAAATGAGATAAAAATATTATAAAACTATGGAGAAATGATCACTTATCTTTAGTTTTTCACTAAATCATTATTCATTAATGTAGAAATGACTATATAAGTAAGTTTGTAACTTTCCTATGATTAAGGTTCCAATTTCTAAATTGAGAGCTCACAACTTACAAGTCAAGAACTAAACAAAATATGTAAAAATAAATCAGAGTTTTAATTATATTTATATCAATCCATATTTGGTAAATTGTGTAGGATATTTAATGTTATAGTAAAATTTTGTGAGTCCCACATTAGAATACAAAAATACATTTAAATTTTGGATGAATCAAACCTCAACAAAAAACACACTTAATTTTTAAGGAGATTATGGGCCCACAATTAGCACGGAGTTATCATAGTATTAGAAAACTGGGTCCTCATACACAATTTTTCTTTAATGTAATTGGTAAAATGTGTACTTAAGCATAAATTTTTAATTTTATTAGCGAAATGGGTCCTCATACACAATTAGTTGTAGATTTTAATTGTGAAATGGGTCCCCATGCATAGTGAACGTTTATTGATATTGGTAAAACATATCCTAATACACAAAGTCAATTTAATAACATTAGAAAATATGTCAGTTATTTAATACATGCTTTTGAGATTCTAGGTAAAAATATTAATTACTCCATTGGAAACACATAGTTTGTTATGGAAAAACTATTAACTAGAAATGCCTCATAACATAAATTGATAGAAAAATGAAATGCATTGGTCTGTTAATTCATAAAATCATAATGATTTTTCCACCCCATTGGTTGCAATATATTTTCCAATTTTGAATTGGCTGATATGAACTATTCACCAATTGATGAAGATTCACCATTAAAAAAAAAATTGGTGTCTTGTCAGCGCTACCATATTTTACATACATTGCTATCTACACAGTTGCAAAGAGAGAATCTCAAAAAAGATTCTTGCATTCTCCACATTTTAAAGGTTCGCTATGGATGTACATATAAAATTAATAATAATAATAAGAGCAAGGTCATATGGCTATGGGTATGCTACAAGCTGTATAGAATTTTGGGAAATATTACTAGATCCTTCTCCATACCTAGCAACAGGAAAAGAATAAAAAAAAAACTCAAGGGAAATTAGCTATGTTTGCTAGTTCATCAAATGCAAATGAGGAAAATTATTCTAAAATGGTTAATAGACCGTCTCCATTGTGTCTCCCTTAAGATATTCAAATTCTCATAGGTAAGAATATTGGTTACATGATCGAAATGCTTTGTGCGTATAAACTAAACTGATTATTTTTGCATCTATTATTTAAATAATATTTAGAAATTAGTAAATTTCTATTAGGGTTGATCATGCTATCCTACAGTAAGGGCCTATTAGATAATATGTCACAATTATGGTGAGATTTTATAATAATCCCTTAACATGGTAGCAATTTTGTATTGAATATATGTCGTGAGAAATGAAATATCTCATGATTAGAAATAATATTTTGAAGTACTTGTGTGAATTATGTATCAATGTTAGCTTCAAACTCATTTTATCTAGTCCAATAAATTATGTATATAGTATTTGTGGATCACTCAAAAGATTCTATTTTTTATAAAAATGAATTATTTTCTAGATTTTTAAATTTGAAAGGTACTTTTTAGAATTTATGGATTGTTAATGGCTATATCATTTAAATATTTTTGTACTCTAAATTTAACTTGGTAAAAAATATTGTATGTTGTATATTGAGACAAGGATGTCCCAAAATAAAATTTTGCTTCTTAAGTCAGGAAACTAAAAATTTACATCAATTATTTACAATATTTGGAATGTAAAAATTGAGAAGAGTTCTTTAACAATCTTGTTTAGTTCCTTCCATGTTAGGAATGATCAATATCTTTAAACTATCTGAAGTTGGATAATTGGAAAATAGTAATTGGGACTTTTTTCTTGAGTTATAATATATTAAAATAAGAAGTGAAACATCCCATTATGTGAAATATTTTTTCTTATGCTTCTTGAATTGTGGTGCATTCCATTAGCCTATGGATTTAAAACCTTGATTCCATGAACATAATTTTTTTTTTTATTGTTGATTATAAGAGTTTGAATCCTTCATTAGGATTCTAGATTTGGAAAGGATATTAGGTCTACTATATTAATCATCTGGAAAACATTAGAATTTATTATTGTTATCTTTCACATAAATTTAGTCAATTTAGTGCCACACAGGCTAGAAAATCCTATATAGATATGAGGAAAATCACCCTTGTTCATATCTCTATACACACAACTTATGGTGACTATATTTATATACAATAAAGATGTATCCTAATTTATTTATTCATATCCCATGATTTGGCATAAAATACTTATCCTTCCACAATTGGAATTTTACTTGAACCCCCTATCTCCAAGTGAGTGAGAAACTTACATAAATCCCTCTAGAAATGTCTATTGCAAGTAAAAAAAATTTAAAAAAAAAAATTAAATGTTATGGGTTGGTGGCATTCAAGTGTATTTTTTTATGCTTATGCTTGCACAAGCTCAAACCTGTGTTTCTATAAAATAATTTCTATTTCAATTAGATGCATACGGCGAATTAGGACATGTTTTACTTTAAGGAATAATTATTTAATACATAACTAAAATAAAAATGTAAAATTGTTTCTAGTCTTGATCTACGTGCAAAAATTACCACTAGAGTAATCTTTATAATAAAATATTAAATGAATGTAAATCCCTATATAAGTGTTCAATGTATTAAAAGCATGCTTAGTCACAACCATTAGTGAAGAACAAGAGTGTAGTGTAGGAAAATGTATCCATTTTTCACACTTAATTTGGGAATAATTAATAATAAATGAGCTTAATCTTGCCTTAATTTAGTGTTGTAATATTTCTTTCATATTCACATTAAGTTTAGGGCCCTTTTAATAAAATAGACTTAATTGTGCCTTGTTTTTTTATGTTGTGTGGTGTATCTTTACACTTTCACATTAATATAGAGCTTTATTAATTGATTGAGATTAATTATCCTTAATTGACCCCTTTAATTAAAATCTAAGCCTAATTAAATATCAATTCTGAGGGATAAAACCCAACATTCATAAATTTCATTTCATAAAACTTAACTTTAGAAGATGTGTGTCCTAGGTAAGTGACCTAGGACCCATTCACCATAGGGAAAATGGGTTCTCACTTAGACTCGTGACCTTGAATTTGAATAATTTTTAATATTTATCAATGTGTCCTTTGAAAGTGGCCTAGGACCCACTCACCCTATGGCAGAGGGGTCCTCACTTAGACCTAGGACCCCTATTTGAACTATGTTTTTGGTGGTATTTTAATGATTTCAAATCTATAATTCAATGTCAACTTGTGATATTTTAATTTAGGGAATTAATGTTAAGATATGCATAAATATAAGGTTATAATTTCATTTAGTTTCACCTAGCAACTTTATGAGAAAGTCCTAATAGAAAGTTTATGAGATCAAGAGAAATTCAAGAGAAATTTCAAGGCATTCAAGGGAAACATTATTGAAGTTTATTGCAGCAATCAAGATTCCATTGTCACGTCGAAGATGTATTGCATCATGCATGTTGTTTGAGCTGATATGGTGATGTAGTGATCAAGATCAATTGAGAATATTCAAAGGAATTATCTGTAATCAAGTTTCATGATCAAGATATACATTTATTAAGGCCTCTTCATGCTAGTTTTCAGATTTTTACTCCAAGGTTTCAAATAAGGTTTCGTGAGTTGTTACATAGATTTGTTAATTCATCATTCCTTTCATTTTTATTTATTTGAAGGTTTAATTACCAAAACAAGATCTGACCAATGCAAACCACCATTCAACTAACAAAAAAATTGTTTTCTCTCTTTGATGTGTGTTTACAAATTTTAGGTTGAAGATCATTTGAAGAGAAAAAATGAAGAAAGTTACAAATTTGTCTATATTTTACAAACCAACCCTAATTATGACTCCTATCGTGAAAAATTTATTCTAACAAGAGAGAATAATAATGAATCTATTTGAGAAACCATATAATTTATTTTTATATTTTACATATGAAATAAAAAACATATTATATAATTGAATTTAATATAACATAATATATCATTCTACCTTTGCATTAAGTACTCTGAGACTAGAAACTAAAAGTATAACTCTGTTTTCTTAATTGTAAAATATCACCGTAGAATTCTATCAACTTTAAACAATTAAGATTGATAATTAGAAGACCATATCTTACTATAGCCCTCTTCACATTAGCTTACAATTTTCTTAGCCACACACTAGGTTCCAATAAGTCATACCTACAATATATTTACAAAAATAGATATTGATTTAGAATCTCCATAAAATTCAAATAATTATGATAATTTCATAAGAAATCAATGAAAAAAATGAACTAAGGGGTCTAGACCTATGCCTCGGGAACTCATCCAAGATGGTCTTTCCTACATAATGAGAACATAGGTCTTGTATTTTCTATAGGAATTTTTTTTTATCACAAAAATTCACTAGAAACCACTTAATATATATTGAAGAATAGAGGTCAAATATCATAGTTTTATCATATAATCACTTATCTATTTTCAATCTATTAATTTTAAGTTAAATGTGATAGAGTTTAAATATTCAAAACTTTTACATACATAATCTCAATTTTAAAATTCAATATATTTTCGAAAGGTGGTAGAATGAAGAACAACACCTATTTTTATTTTTTTCCAAAAATCCAACCATTTGAGATAAGGTTAATCTACAATAAGGCTCACTAGCTTCTACCCATAATAATTAGATAAGATGGTAATAATTTACTACATTTGCATACACTTATAATTTAGCACTGGGCCTAAAAGGTCATCTATTTTATTATGAAACTATCATGAATATAATGGAATTAAATGGTTCATCTTGGATTGATGAACAAATATTGTTTAATCTTAAAATTTCTAATACTTTAAGGAAAAATTATTACAACCTTCAAAAGAGTCATATAAATTCAAACATAAGAGCTATTATAGATAAAATTAAACATTATCATGGATTTTACTTCAACTTGTCAATTCAGGACATAATTTATTTGACATATATATATAGAAAATAAATAGTGAATATGTGTGAGGAGAGAAAAGGTTGAATCTTGAAGAAAATCATAATTTCATGGAACATAGACTTTGAGAGAGGATGAGGATGGTGGAATATGGTGAAAAAACACATATGTTCAGGGGGAAGTTGGCAAAGAAACTAGTGGGGGTTGATTAGAATTGAGGGTTTGCATTGAAGGACTTTGCAAAAAAATAGGAAAAATAAAAAAATTATTCTAGTCAAGACATATTTGGGGTAGATGTCTTTGAAAATGTGGATATGATGTGGAATGTTTTGAAAAAAAGGTAGTTGTAGGCTATTTTTAGGGAAGCATTTTACAAGAATGGAGATCAGTTTTTGGGTGGCAAGAAATTGGGGGCATGGAAACAATTTTGAACTACCTACCAAAAGGATTATTTTTCATTGTTCTTGAAAATGAGATGGTTAGAGACCAAATCATTGTAGTAGAGGGGTGTGAATGTGACAAAACACATCTCTTTTTGTAGAATTGGTCTAAAATTTTTAATTCATTGAAATATAATTTGTCAAATGACCCAATCATCATTCGATCGAATAATTTTCCCTGTGAATATTGGTATGGGAAATTCCCTAAGAAATAGGATATTCTTTGGGCACAGATTTGGATGTGGACTTAAGAAACAACAAATCCTTTATCTACACAAGAATCCAATTGCTAGAAATCTATGAAATACCAAACGAAATAAGATTGATAACTAGCAAAGGGTATTGGGTACAGTTGCTAGAAATAGAAAAGTAAATCTTTTTCTACCTAAAGTGTAGGAGAAGGAATCATAATGAGTAATGCAAAAGGTTTCCATGAATTTTCAGAAATATAGAGAGAGAATCCCCATGCTAATTATAAAAGGGACCAAAATTTTCTATATGTTGAAGAAAATGAAACACATAACCCAAATCAATGGGTGTTGATCCTAACAGGACCAAAAATCTTGAGAGTAATGGAATACAAAATATAGTTAGAGGAAGGGGAATGGGAAAAATTGGAAATCCCCCATTATTCCCTCTCAATGATAGATATGGGGGAAAATGCAGACAAGGCTTCAAAGTACTATGTACCTCAAGGGGATGAAGATAAAATCGACATCCTAGAGAAGAGGGATATTTGTCAAACAACAAAGGGTGCAATGACATTGAAACTATGTAGGAAGACAAATAAATAAAAGAGGGAAGAGGTTTCATAAAAGGGTGACCAGCCTTTAATCGACACCTACATAACGAGATCCAATGGAGGTTGCTCCTCCCTTGGGAGAAGATGAAAGTCCTAACTTGGAATGTTAGGGAGCTAAACTCCCATAACAAGAGACAATTGTTCAAGTGCTAGTTAGATATCAAAAGTAAAGGAGGAAATTTTTTAAATGAAACTTGAAAAATCCCTAGGGCCCAATGGCTTTAGTGCCCTATGTTAGTAGGTTTGTGGGGACTTCCATAGAAAAGAAATCAAAGAGTTGGGGGAGTCAAGGAGGAAGACAAACATGTTAAAAAATTTGGATAACACCAAGATAGCTCTCATACCAAAGAACGAAAATTGTGAAACTTTCTCAGACTATAGTCCTATATCCCTTTGTAACTCGATTTACAAGATTGTTGCGAAAGTAATGGAAAATAGACTAAAAAGGGTATTGCCTCACATAATCTCCTAGGAGAAAAGTGGTTTTCTCCTAGGTAGTAAAATAATAGATGGGATTATAATTTACCACAAAACTAATTATTTCCTAAAGAAATTGAACTGTATTGGGATGCTGGTGAAACTAGATATAAGCAAGGCATATGAAATGGTCTAATGGAGATTTCTGCTAAATATAATGGAAAAGATGGTGTTTTTTATGAAATGGGTTTTCTATTGAGTTTCCTCTATAGGATACTCGATAATAATAAATAGTTCCCCTAGTGAATTCTTCACTGGTGCAAGGGGCCTTCAATAAGGAAACCCACTATCTCCATTCCTATTTGTGATTCTTGTTGATTCCTTCAAAAAATTATATAACTAAACTACATAGTGTAGGGGTGTGGAAAGCCATCACTGTGGTGAAATCTCTTCCTCCCAACACCCATAATTTTTTTGTGGATGACAAAATTCTACTTGGTGGAGCCTCTAACGAAGAGGCAGGAATAATGAAATACACTATACACACATAAAAATGACTTGGGCCTGCAAGCTCTATTTTACCACTTTCATCCTAGCATAATTATGACTTTTTAATTATGTCTTTCATCCACCTTCGACTATTAATTAAATAATTCATAATCATTTAATTAATTCATGTCTATTTATTCTTCATGATTATTAAATAAATAGATCTTATTTATTTATTTAATGTGACAATAACTATCTAAAGTCTTCTCAAAATTAAATAAATTTCTCAATTTATTTAATTAATCTTTGCCACTTATGTCCTCCTCTTTATTAAATAAATATATTTTATTCATTTATTTATTTGTTTATTATGTGACTAATTCTCAAATCTTCTTATAATTAAATAGATTTATTAATTTATTTAATTAATCAATCACCTTCTCTAAATTAAATAATTATCTTTATTTATTTAATTCCCTTATTTGACATTTCCCTCATTTTAAATAAATTTATTTATTTAAAATGGCCTCACCTGGTTAACTGCCACTTCTTTTAGTAATTAATCTCAATATCAATTATTTACTATCACACTAAATCCATATTTTGAATTAATTTTAATTCAAAATGGTAATATTCTTGATTTTCCAAATCTCATCTTCTTCTTCAATCTTCTTGATTTTACTAATTTTAATCTCACTCTCACATTTATTTTCCATCCTTGGTTTAATTTCTTAAATTAAATATTGTCCACTCATTTGGAAATATTACCCTAACCCTAATTGAGAGTTTCCAATTTGAATCTTGACCATTGATTCTAGGGAATTTCCCAATCTTCAATCTTATCTGTCCATCCAAAATTGCAGTTTCTATAAAATGGCAATTTTGTCCTCTTTTTGACATCTTGCATATCTTTATTTAATGTTGAATATCTTGAATAATCTTTGAATCTCCTCGAGTTTTAACACTATCTTTGTTTTTTATCATTTAGCTACTTTCAATAATTGCATATAGGATTTAGTTTCTTTTGCATAGGAATTTAAGAAATCCTTCAACCCTTTGCTTAGGTCTAGTCCATAGTATAGAGTTGCTCATCATAAATCTGAGGGTACAATTCAGATTTGAGCAAGCTAGAAGGTACAACAGAAGTCAACCATGGAGGATGAAGGACAGGGTGAGCTCGTTTCATCTTGTTTCTTTATTTATTCCTATGAATTTCATTGTCTATTATGGATTTCACAATATGCATGTATGTTTTTCCTAACCATCTAATATTACAGTTTAATCCATAGTTACATTGGTGAACCCAACATTACTTTTCTTTTTAACATGTTTTTGCAAGTTATCATATGGTTTATAACAATTTTTTCTTGCATGTACAGGTGTATGGAATGACGTACTTGACACTCCCTGTGATGCAAATGATCTGTTGCGCCGCATATGCTTGTGTGAGTGATGCAATCGCTTTGTTGTGACACATTTGACTGCCTGAGCAATGCAACTGCCATCTTGAGCCGCATTTGATTTTAGCCAAACCAAAAAAGACATATCAAGCCGCATATGCTATATATAATGACACATTTTCTATATCGAGCTACATTTCCTCTATTGTGACGCAAATGACTTGTAACAATCTTTTTTGTTTTGTCTTTTTTTAGTGTCCTTCTAGTTTCTACTTCTAGCTTAGAGTTTTTTTGGGATACTAATATTTTTGTGATAGAGTGTGTCAAGTTGGGACCTAACTCAATTTCATTGATTTTTTATTCAATTTAATCTCACAAATTTTCATTTCACTCATGGGTAAAATGAACAATCATAATTTTGCATTGGTTTAAAAAGAACAATCATACTTTTCATGGGTTTAAAATGAACTCTTAGTTAGCTCACACTACAAACGGTTAAAATGAATACTTTGGATTGATAACACTAAAAATAGTTAAAATGAATGTATTTTTGTTGTGTTTTGTGATTTACTTAGTTGTCATATATTCATATTTGAATTTGGGATTTAAAAAGAACAACCATGCGAGTGTGAGTCAAACATATTGATTGAACTAAAAATATGTTATCTCACTTTTGTTAACTTTAGAAACTAGGCCTACTTTGGTGGGGAAAAGTACTCACTCCAAAGTGACTCAAATCGATAATGAAGCTCTTTAGCCAAGATACTCTCGACTGCGATATAAATTTGAATCCTAAGGGAAAGCCTAGGATTACGAGTGTAGATATGTCATACGAACCAATGAGTACTCCCCAAAACCTTGTTGAACTTAACCTCTCTAGGATAGAGTGCATCCTTAATGGAGCTTAATCTTCTGCCCCATGTATGACCACTCGAATGGGTGGCTAAATTAAAATCCTTGTTTTTAGTGACCAAAACCCTTCTATTCTTTGGTGCAACAACAGTCATTGCCAAGGCACCCACACCTACATAGTTTTTAGTAGAGATGATCAATATACCATGGGAGTTTCATGGAGGTTGGAAGCTTGGTATCCTTGAGAAGTGAGTGCACTATAAGGGGGAGCCTGTGGGGCCAAACTTTTGAATTCATCCACTAAGAATATGTAGTTGGAGTAAAATCCACATGGGATCCAAAAGAATACTATCTTTGCAGCCATAATATTTTGTACATGTTTTCTATATGGTTTTTTTCCATTTTTACAACATCATTTGTTTTCCAAGTGTATTCAGACAACTTGCAAAAATGAACATCAACCTCAAATTTTGAAACAACATCATTTGTTTCACAAGTTTATTTTTGAATGGATTTCATGGGGAATCCCTCTTTTATCTATCATATGAACCTAACTATCTATTTTTTTTTCATGTCTATGCAAGTATAAGATTAGGGTTCACACAACTATTGGATGACTAGGTCATCTATATGCTTCTCTTCTACTGCCACTCCTATCGATGGCCCCCATACGGTCTCCCTAGATAATCGTGCATGCTCGATTGTCCCAACTGGCACAACCTACTACTCACAAAACTATCATAGTACCCACTAGGGTAGGTACATCTCAATGATACACTGACTCTTCACTATATGGCCAATTAGTTATTTGAACTATCTGCATAATGAAAGATGGCCATTCCTCATCTGACCACTAGGCATAATATTTGTACAACCTCTAGACAAAGCTAACGAATGTGTCGATTCAATGTCGCTAGTACCCGATATCTCCTACGAGAGTCTGGCTAACTGAACCAACATATAGGTAAATATAGGGCATTTCATCGCCCATCTATCGAATCTATACTGGTGGGTGGAAGACATGAATGTGCTCCCATGCCCAGATCATAAGTAAGGTGGTACCACTACTAATACTTTTTCCCTACTGGTAAACAACCTCATGAATCTAATGATACAACATATCCAACAAGCAGGGACCCCAAACAAAAATTGTCCTCTAAGCACACATATGGACTAGCACATCCCCCCATCCAATTGAAAAACCCATGTCCACGACGATCTGGAATCAGCCCTCCGACAATCAACATCATAAGCATGGTATCCCATTGTGGATAGTGGTTGGCCACAAAATCCCACCCGATCTCATACCCATGAATACCTAGACCAACACCATCTCCATCATCATACATCTCTCCTAGGGTTTGTCACCCTCTATGGGGATCATAAACTACTCTTTGCCCATTGATTGGGATGCACAAAATATGATACACATTATCCAAGGTAATGGTAGCCTCTCTTGTAGGTAAATGAAAGGAGCGGGTCTTTGAGTGTCATCTCTCATAGAGCACTATCCGTAATCTCTTGTTTTCCTAAATAATGGGCATGTAGGTGACATAATATAGCTCCAGTCTCATCAACCATCATCTCTCCTTGTTACTCAGCCGATCTTTGAAAGCATAGGTAGTAGGCCTAAACTCTCAAGTATAAATAGGCACTATTCATGTCTGCACATATAGAAACAAGGGTTAGCACACATGGATTAGTAATTCAACAAATTACTACTATCTGAGAAACCAAAAATGCATCTGAAAAAAGAGTCTACACTAAGTTAACTCTAGTCAATGACAATTGTTTCGCGTTAACTACAATTGCATCACACTTTATGAAATGCATTATTTCAGCTAGAAATTGCACACCTTTACAATGATTTCGTCTTTCGGTACGGGAATTGTGTCATTTTATATTGATTGTGTCATTTGGAAAATCAGTTGCATCGCAATATCACAATTGTGTTGCTGATTACCACACTTGCATCACATTTTGACAAATGCGTTGTTTGGCATTGCACTTGCTCATTTTCAAAAATTTGACTCACCCACCCATTGCACTTGCATCACAATGCAATCAAATGCGTCGAATGCTAGGTCATTTATGGTTTACGTGATGCTATTTTCATTGCAATGCATTTTTTTTCCCCCCTTAACCCTAATAAATGTATGGAAATCCAAAAAATTAAAGGTTAGATGGGGTACTTACTGATGCCTCTACACCCTTCAGTCGTCAAAATGTTCGCATGCGGTAGCCACGATGGTCTATTACAGGAATCACCATCTTCTCCACTTGCTCTGATATCCAAATTTCTGAATAGGAAATGCAAAAATGACGCTTGGTTTGGCTTTTTCAACTTATTTATAGGTTGAAAATTAAGGTTTGAATTGATAGGTTTGTATTGGAGGCTCATTTGACTGCCTTTGACTTGTATTTTTTATGGCTCAACGTCCTTTGTCTTCAAAACCAATTGTGTTGTTGTTTTTCTGGTCATCAAATTGACTAATTGGGACACTTTCCAAATTTTTCTGACCTTGGGCTAAAATTTAAAAAAATTCTCGAGGGGCCATAGGCACTCTGTACCTTTGTTGGGGCATATACTTGACTTGTTTTCTTTACCATCACGCGATAAACTACATTATGAAAAATAGGGGAAAATGTAGACACATAAAAATTACCTAGGCTTGTAAGCTCTATCTTACCACTTTCGTCCTAGCATAATTATGACATTTTAATTATGTCTTTTATCCACCTTCGACTATTAATTAAACAATTCATAATTATTCAATTAATTCTTATCTTTTTATACTTCATGATTATTAAATAAATAGATCTTATTTATTTATTTAATGTGTCAGTAACTATCTTAAGTCTTCTCATAATTAAATAAATTTCTCAATTTATTTAATTAATCTTTGCCACTTATGTCCTCCTGATTATTAAATAAATATATTTTATTTATTTATTTATTATATCACTAATTCTCAAGTCTTCTAATAATTAAATACATTAATTAATTTATTTAATTAATCAATCACCTTATGTAAATTAAATAATTATCTTTAATTATTTAATTGCCTTATTTGACATTTCTTGCATTTTAAATAAAATAGTTTATTTAAAATGGTCTCACATTGTTAACTACCACTTCTTTTAGTAAATAATCTCAAAATCAATTATTTACTATCAAAATAAATCCATATTTTGAATTAATTTTAATTCAAAATGGTAATATTCTTGTATAAATCAAGTAATTACTAAAATCCTTGATTTTTCAAATCTCATCTTCTTGTTCAATATTTATCTTCTTGATTTTACTAATTTTCATCTCACTGTCACATTTATTCTCCATCCTTGATTTAGTTTCTTAAACTAAACCTTGTCCACTCATTTGGGAATCTTACCCTAACCCTAATTGAGAGTTGTCATTTTGAATCTTGACCATTGATTCAAGGGCATTTCCCAATCTTCAATTTCATCCGTCCATCCAAAATTGCATTTTTGTATACAATTCCAATCTTTGAATATCTTGAATAATCTTTGAATCTCTTCGAGTTTTAAGATTGTCTTTGATTTTTATCATTTAACTACTTTTAGTAATTGCATATAGGATTTAGTTTCTTTTTCATAGGCATTCAGGAAATCCTTCAACACTTTTCTTAGGTCTAGTCCATAGTATAGAGTTTCTCATGATAAATCTGAGGGCACCATTCACATTTCAACAAGCTAGAAGGTACAATGGAAGTCAACCATGGAGGATGAAGGACTAGGTGAGCTTGTTTCATCTTTGTTCTTTATTTATTCCTATTCATTTCATGGTCTATTGTGGATTTGATAATATGCATGTATGTGTTTTCTAACCATCTAATCTTGTATTTTAATGCATAGTTACACACACGATTAATCTCTTTAGGATGGAGGCGGGTCAGATGATCAATACAAAAAAATCAACATTTTCTTTTTCAACACCTCAAGGAGATCTTAGAGAAATATCAAAAGAATCCTGGGCTATACTGAATTGGCCCTACCTTTGAAATACCTCAAACTACCATTTTTTATGGGACAAATAAAATAGGAACAATGGGATGAAACTTCTAAGAAATTTATGGAAAAAGGTGGCAACTGGCAAGGGAGGTGGATAATCTTTGTGGGCAGTTTGATAGTGTTGAAATAATTTTTGGCTACAATCCCAATTTACATGATTGTGTGCGTAGAAATACCAAGTAGGATGGAAATGAACTTAATGAAAATTTAGAGGAATTTTCTATGGGATAGTGCACACAAACAACAACACATACTGCTAATGAGTTGGATGTTTGTAAAACTTCCAAAGCAAGGAGGTGGTGCTAGGATAAAAGACTTGCAAATTCAAAATAGGGCATTAGGGGCTAAGCTAGTATGACAACTATATAATAATTTTGGCACTTAGTGGTGTGAAATTATCCAATCCAAATACCTAGATAATCAGTTACCTAAGTACATTTAGCAATTACAAACCCAAACAAAGGCCCCTATGTTTGGAATTTCATTCTCAAATACAAGTCAATGATTACAAATCATCTGACATGGACAATAAATTACAATAGGAGTTCCTCCTTCTAGCATGATTCTTGGAATAAATTTAATCCATTACATAAAATTCTTGATTTGCAAGGGGCTATTCATTCATATACATTAGCATATGGAAAAAAATTGTGATCCTATGTGGACATTACATACAAAAATGGCAGGTGGGAATACCTTTCGAAGGATGTTAAAATGGTTGAAGTTGGGACAATGACAAGGCTCAAAGAGGAGCTAATAAAGAGGAGGCTTTTGTTCACATGGGAAACAAACACCATCAAAGGTTCATTGGGAAGTGAGTGGAATATTAAGCAAAAATTAGATACTAGGTGATCGTAAAAGATGCAAATCAAGCTATCTGGGAAAAAACCTATGAATTGGGAGAGTTTGTGTTGCCAAAGGTTGGGGCATTTGAATGGGAAGCCTTACACAATCATATATTAACTAGTGAGAGACAAATTAGCATAAGAAAAGGGTTAAATTAGGGGTGACAAGGCTAGGAAAGTGTGAAAATATATTACAACACTTTACAACACTTTGTCACAAGGCTTGGAAAGGGGTAAAAGGGTGTTTTTAGGTGAATTATGTTGAAAGGGTCTTAGAAAAGTGAGGAAATTTTTTACAACACTTTACAACACCTTAGTAAAGCATTGTTTGAATGTTGTTGAATTTCAAGCTTTCAAGACTAAATCAAGGTAAAACAAAGCCAAAACTAATGGAAAAGGCCCGAATGAGTGAAAAAGTGACAAAGACAACACTTTTTGGTGACACATTTAGCCCCCACTTTAGTGAGAGGATGAACTTGTTTCAAACTCACACTAAAGTAGTCAAGTCATGCACGTTGAGAAAGATCCAATGTAATCATGCTAGTAATATGAGACAACATCAATCATGAGGGATGATCAAGATTCCATGGCAAACAAAACATAATCACAAAATATCACACAAAGAGTGATGTGAGAGATGTGAAGAGAGATGGTAAATTTGGATCAACCTTCGACCATTTTGCCACCTAGTTGTGGATCAAATAAAGGTTGTTTTTTCGAAAATAAAGAGGGCAGTCAGTTTAGGCCGATGAGATTTTCGATTGTCTGCTAAGTGAGAATTCCAAAAAGATGAGAGAAACATACACTCGATAGGTATGCACTCACACACATAATGGTGGATATGGGGAAACTCATGCCGCTAGTTGGGATTCCCGCTCAACCATACCAAAGTTATACCTCCTAATAAGTTTGATAAGGCACCACAAAGACAAGGGTTGTAGTTCATGGGATAAGCAAAGCTTTGGATTCTTTGAACACGTGAACATGTGCAAGATTGCACCAGGGTATGTGCAAGATCATGATGGGCCAAAAACTGGTGATATCTAAATCATATGATGGCCCATGTGGCTGATGACTTTTTCTTAACCGAAAATTGATGAAACGAAAAGGGTTTTTAAAGGAGATTCTCAGCTTTCCACCAATATAAATTATGCTTTAATTTTAATTTAATAAATAATTATTATTCATTTTCTAATTGAATTAAGACTAAAGTCCTGATTGATAGGTTGATTGAAAAATATCTATAACTTTCAAACAATATATCATTTTTTGAATCTGAAACATGCATCACATTCTATGCTTCACATTCTATAGTATTAAAAGAAAAAAAATGAATTTCATGATTTTTTTCCCAAGTTAAGGTGGTTAGACATATAATTTTTTTATTTTTCAAAATTTGTAATAAAAAAATCATAATTAATTATTTACATGGAAACAAATTACAAAATTATATGCATAAAATCGGGAAATGAGTCCCCTACTCATATCTAAAATATTATAAAAAATAATTATCATTTTATTATGGTTAGGGTAGTCAGACAGACGCCTACTTCTTATTTCTTCCCTGAAATTTAAGTACTACTACATTGAAATTTCAAATTTTCACCAAATAGATGTTTTTTTAAAAATAAACCTAGTAGTCTAGAAACTACATTCAATTTTCTATATATTATATTCTTACATATTTTTGAAATAATATAGATAACTTATTCAAATTTTTATGTCAAGTTTCCTAACACTAATTTTCTGAATTTTATTGCCACTTAGCTGCCTGTTTTTTCCATGATGATCCTCCACATACCCACCATAGGCATGCAAGTTGTGCTATGCAAGGTGTCCATGTATGCATAAATGAAAAAGGTAAAATTAAAAAGGGATGTTCAAACGAGTCTCGTATAGTTGATGTGAGGTGTTTTAATTAGGGAACATTGTTTCTAATGTCTCTAAGAGAGGACTAGTCAAAGAATAGAAGATTCCAACATAGAGGATGCAGTGCATTGCATTAGCCTACTAAGATGAATGTAATATGCTAAGCTAAGTCACTTTCATAAAGGAAATTACACCCAATGTCATACACCAAGTGAGAGACTCATTGTATGAAGTACCAAGGCTACACTAGGAACTAAGGAAAATGAAAAAAAGGGAAATGATGCTAATGTATGCCCCTACTTTAAAGGAATTTATACACACCACTTTGTGAGAAATTGATTTAAAGTAGAGAAAGGAAAGAGGTGATACATATGTCACATGGAAGCGAAATGAAGACATATCGTTGACATCCCAAGCTTTCTCTTATTCGCACATGAGAGGTTAACACATAGTCAAAAGAGACAACAAAAAGTGGCATACAAGGACAAGGTTAATGAATCCCTTGCCCCCACTTAGTGCAAGGAAAAGGTAACCTGAAAGGAGGAAGGTATGCATTAGGGAGAGGAACTAGGTCCCCCCATAGAAGGGAGAGAACAAAGCTCCTTAAGATGTTTGAAGTTTATTGTTTGAAGGAAAGGGAGAGGAGAGAGGTAGTTCCCTAAATATTTCTTGAAAGAGTATGGTATGTCAGTTGGCATTATTTGTTCATTGCATCAATTTGTAGGAGGCATATGGTAGCAGATACCATAATGATCTTCCAAGTAATATGAGGGGGATGGGTGTTGTTGAGAAGTATTTTTTTTTGTACAAGAACATAAATCCTTTTGAGTGTCATGTTTTGTTCTGTCATGAGGAATGGGGGTTATATAGCCCTGATAACCACTGTAACATAATGTTGTTGATGTATAACCAAGTTGAGTATAGAAAACATAGGGTGGTTTTGGTGTACGTCACGTGGTTTCACACTCACCTTTAGAGGGAGGTCTAAGACCCCAAGCGTTATTAGAATGGGTGTAGAATCGAATGACCCCCAATGATCACGAAAGAGTTTTGTTGTCGATGAATAATTAGCATCAACTTGGGTAATTTTTGATCTAGGAATGAAAAGATTAGGGGAGTTGGAAATTTTATTATTAGTTGATTCATAGCTTTGTGCATCTGCATCAACCGTGTATATCTTGTTATGGTGTTAAAATTTCATCGTATGGTGAAGGGTAGACAGGACTCCTTTCATAACATGAATCCATGGTCTCCCTAGGATAAAATTGTATAGAAGGGGTCCTTGCATGATATGGATAGGAGTAGGCAACACTACTGGTCTGAATTTGATAAGTAATGTGATCAACCCTAGTGGTTTCCTATTAACATTGTCAAAGCAACGAACAGGAATATCATGAAGGTGAATGAATTTTTTTTCCATGCCAAGTGTGTTTAGGGGGTCCATGCTACAAAGATTGATGGCTGATCCATTGTCAATGAAAGTGAGCTTGACTAAATTTTCATTAATGATCACCTTTATCATTAAGGGATCATTCTTGTTTTGCACCTCAAGTGAGTGTAACTCATTTCTATGGAATGTGATGTCAGATTAGATTACTTGTATTGGTTGAGAGGATGGTTTGAGATTGTTCAATTTTATGTAAGACTGGATCTCATCCACTTGTATTTGTGATATTTTGTGAAAGAGAAATCTTACTATAGGTGAAAGTTGAATAAGTTCCCATAAAGATATATCAGTAGGAGCCTTTTTAAGGTCCTCAACTCAAGGAACTCTGTGATAAAAGGGTAATGGCATAGGAGTTGCATTTTTTCCCTAGATGTTTGAGTCACTAAGTTACAACTTAGTTGAACTTTCAAAAAAATGTTATCAATAGATTAATGCATGAATTTAAAGATGTCTCCTAGTTGTTTATGTGATGAACTAGTGGGAGGAGACTTAGGAGGCTCACTAATTAAAGGAGATCCCACTTGTGTCATCATAACCTCAAGAATCTTGTCTTTAATTATATGGTTTTTTGGTGAAGGGGATTCTAATTTTTCTTCATTATCTTCTCCTAGGGAAGGTTTAGGGTTTGGAGGATAGGTGTCAAGGTTCACATGGTCTTGCACCATTATAGTCTCGCTAGAAGGAGATTTTTCATTAGAACTAAACACTAAATGTTCTTCACATTCAAATATTGGTTCTTCTAAAATAACTTCATTGCAAGGAGGGTGATAATCAATACTGGAATTGTCTTGTTTAATAAGGCGTTCCCTAGGAGAAGGGGGTTAACTAAGATACACATGAATTTCATCGATTGTATCTTCTAAAGAAAAAATATCTTCTTCATAGCTAGGAGAGATACTAGGAGAAGGAAAAATGTTATTGTTATGATCTCTTATGTTTTGTGTTGTCATGTTTGTTAAGAGAGGTAAGAGGATAGACACAAATAGGGTTCTCAGAACTCTGATTAATTGGTTCTTCTGACACCAAAATCTCTTCATCACCAAGAGGAGAGAGATTAGGGGAAGAACTAATATAATTGGTTGAAACACCCAAGGTTATATTATCTATCACTCAAACACTCTCATAGGGAAGGGGTAGGGAAGGTTTCTTAGCACATATATATTTGTATGATACTAACATTGTTCAAACAAAAATGAAAAATATATGTAACCATTTCAGAAATATGAATAATGTGGAGACGAATACACAAAAAATGTTTATCCAATGTATGCCAATTTTGAAAAATGTTAACAATGTATACGAAATAATGAAAATGACCTTTAAATAAACTTATGAATATTTTTATGAATGTAATAATTTTATAACAAAAAGTTAAAATTAATTTTATCAATGTGAAGTACAATTTCAGAAATGTAAGTATTTTGCAGATCAAATGATGAAGGTATATAAAAAATGACCACTCTAAATAGATGATTTTGAGTTAGAAGCATAGAACCTATGTTCTCAGGACTTTCCAAAATTATAGTATATGGTACTAGGAGGTTTGGAAAGTACATAAATGAGGTTTTTGATGTTATAATAGGATGTTAAAAAAGTGAATTGGGACTAGGTCACCCAAAATGGAAAATTAGTCCTAGTAGGGATATTTTGCAAATTTTCTATTTTTTCTGAGTGATTTGGATGTGTTTTAGGATATATGATGTATTCCTAAGATCCGAATGTAGAATTTTAGATATTTTCAATGAGATTATATATAAAAAAATGAAATTTGACATGAACAAACCCTAGGATGCAAAAAATGCAAAATTGTAATGCAATGCAAGCTATTTCCTAAGATGAAATGCAAGATCAAAAGATTAAAAATTGTTGGATAGTCGAGTTCACAAAAATGAAACACCAAAAACATATATAAACAAGGGAAAGCAGATTCCCCTTACTAGGATCCTAGGGCTTTTCATGTAGGAGCACTTGGTTTGGCAATGCCACTTTTTCCACTTTGGTGATATGTCTTTGGTGATTTCATTCAAAGGGTAGGGGTTGAATAGTGTATGGTTTGTGATGTGTGTGTGTGAATTGTTGCTAAGTGTTTGAATTAAAATTAATGAAGCTAACTAACTATAAGATATAAATTAATGTAAATCTAAACTACATTCAATGTAAAGTAAATGACCTAAATGCTTGCAAAAAGAAAGGAAACTGGAAATAATAGAACTTGTTCCCCTGGGTATTGGAAGTTACAGATGAGGAGTCTTGGAATGTTCTAGAAACTGTCTTAAATCTTTGCAAGGACACTTACACCAAGTTTGATGACCTAGTCCTCTTCCCAAGAAAGTTTCTCGGACCAGGTTTTCTCCAAAAGGGTGTCCAAATCTACAAAAATCCCCAAAAGGTAGCCTCATAGGAAATAGGTCACCATTGTTGGTAACCTAGTCCACTTCTGATATTTTGGGAATCTGGAAGTGGAGATTGGAGCCTATGGTCTACACTTGGGTTTCTGATAGGTGTCTGGTTCAAGTTCTACAGAAAATGGGTAGAAAGGGGTCTCCAAGTTTCAACTAGGTATTTGTTGACTTGAATGAATTTGATTTGGTTGGAAACATCTTTTTGTCACCTTTCTCATTGAAAAACATGCATACAAAAACCTAAAATCACATGCAAAGAGGATTCAAGGGTAAGGATTAGAGATTAGGGGTTTCCTTTAGTTAAACCACGTTGATGATAATCAACTCCAAATAAAATATAATGAAAGGAAATGATGATTGAATGATAAAAAAATGTAAACACTTACCAAATCCTTTGTTGAAGATGACTGCAACATGCAAGAACCAACTCCAATGGATGTGGCTTGAGATTCCTTGTTTTGGATTGCTTGCTTGGGAAACTTGAGTGCAAGAGTACTTGTGAAGATTGAGTGAAGGTGAAAAATGAAGTTGAAAACCCTTATTTATACAAGATAAACCCTAATTCATCGAAATGCAACATGATAGGTAGACCCTAGGGCTTAGGAGGGAGATTCCCACATGATTTATGTTTTATTTTTGAATTTTAAGCCCAAAAGAACTAGGTCGCCCAAAGTGGTGACCTATTTCACTTAGGAAAATCCAAGTGTTTTGGGAATTAAATAATTTTTAATGAAGTTAATCAGCTTTGCCTCCCAAAACACACTTAATTCGAGACTAAAATTACATTAAGGGGACAAATTATCATAATAAAAGGGCCAAATTAGGGGTGAAAATCCTAGGAAAGTGTGAAAATGCATTGCAACACTTTACAACACTTTGTGAAAATGCTTGGAAAGGGGTAAAAGGGTGATGTTTAGGTCAATTATGTTGAAAGGGTCTTAGAAAAGTGAGGAAATGTGTTACAAAACTTCACAACACCTAAGTAAAACACTATTAGAATGTTGTTGAATTGCAAGCTTTCAAGATTGAATCAAGGTAAAACAAGGCCAAAACCAAGGGAAAAGGCCCGAATGAGTGAAAAAGTGCCAAAGACTACACTTTTTGGTGACACATTTAGCCCCGAATTTACTGAGAGGACGAACTTGCTTCAAACTCACACTAAGAAGTTGAGTCACGCACGTTGAGCGGGATCTAATGTACTCATGAAAGTAAGATGGGATGGCATCAATCACAAGGGATGATCAAGCACCCAGGATCAAGTCCCGTGGAAAACAAAACATAAGCACAAAATATCACACAAATTTTTGTATGAGAGATGTGAAGAGACATGGAATAGTTGGATCAAGCTTCAACCATTCATCCAACTAGTTGTGGATCAGATCTATGTTGTTTGTCTGGAAAGAAAGAGGGTACTTACTCTAGGACGACAAGACTTTCAATTGTCTGTAGGGTGATAATTCTAAAAGGGTGAGAGAAAAATACATGCTATTGGTATGTGCTCACACACAACGGTGGATATGGGAAAATTTGTGCCGCTAGTTGGGCTTCTCGCTCAACCTTACCAAAGTTATACCTCTTGATAACTTTGATAAGGCACCAAGAAGAAAAAGTTTGTGGTTCATGGGACAAGCAAAGCCTTGGATTATTAGAACCCATGAACATGTGCATGATTGCACCATAGGCATGCAAGTTGTGTTATACAAGGTGGCACTATATGCATGAATGAAAAAGGTGTAAAATGAAAAAATTTATAATGTAAAATGTGAAAGGGATGTTTGAAGGAGTCTTGTATGGTTCATGCGAGGTATTTTACTTAAGGAATATTTTATTCAATGTCTCGAAGAGAGGATCAATCAAAGAATAGAATATTGCAACATAGGGGATGTAGTGTGTTGCATCAACCCACTAAGAGGAATGTAGTATGCTAAGATAAGCCACTTTCATGAATTAAATTACACCCAATACATCAGGTGAGAGAGTTGTCATATAAAATACCAAGGCTACGATAGGAATCAAGGAAAATGAAAAAAAAGGAAATGATGCTAATGTATGCCCCCACTTTAAAGGAATTGCTACATGCCACTTTGTGAGAAATTTATTTAAGCCAACTAAAGACATGTCATCCACATCCCAAGCTTTCTTTTATTTATTCATTAGAGGTTAATTCCTAGTCAAAATAGGCAATGGAAAGTGATAGACAAGGACAAGGCTAACAAATCCCTTGCCCCCACTTAGTGTAAAGAAAAGCTAAGTTGAAAGGAGGAAGGTATGCAATAGGGAGAGGAATTAGGTCCCCAACATAAGGGAGAGAACCAAGATCCTTAAGATTTTTTAAGTTTACTATTTTAAGGAAAGGGAGAGGAGGGGGGTAACCCTAAATATTTCATGAAAGAGTGTGGTATGCCAATTGGCATTATATGTTCATTGTATCCATGTGTAGGATGGATATGGTAGCCAATAACATAATGATCTTCCAAGTTATATGAGGGAGTTAGGTGTTGTTGAGTAGGATTGGTTTCTATACATTAACACAAATCCTTTTGAGTGTCATGTGTTGTTCCATCATGAGGGATGGGAGTTATATAGCCCCTATAATCACCATGAGTTAATGTTGTTGATGCAGAACTAGGTTGAGTATAGAAAACATAGGGTAGTTTTGGTGTAGGTCATGAGGTTTCTAACTCTCCTTTAAAGGGAGGCATAAGATCCCAAGATTTATTAGAATAGGTATCAGGAAATGGATTGTTTGTATATAAATTTTTGGACCAAGAGGGTGAGATCTTGGGAATTTTAGTGAAAAGAGGTGTAGAATCTAACAACCCCCGATGACCACAAAAGAGTTTTGTTGTCAATGAAGAAATAAAATAAACTTGGGTAAGTTTTGATCTAGGAATGTAAAGATTAGAAGAGTTGGAAATGTTGTGATTAGTTAATTCATAGCTTTGTGCATCTCCATCAACCGTGTATATCTTGTTATGGTGTTCAAATTTCCTCATATGGTGAAGGGTAGATGGGACTCCTTTCATAGCATGAATCCATGGTATCCCTAGGATAAGATTGTATAGAAGTGCTCCTTGCATGATATGGATAGGAGTAGAAAACGCTACTAGTTTGAATTTTATAGGTAATGTGATGAACCCTAGTGGTTCCCTATTAACATTTTCGAAGCAATGAATAGGAACATCATTAGGGTGAATGATATTTTTTTCCATGCCAAGATTTTCATTAATGATCACCTTTATCATTAAGGGATCATTATTTTTTGAATCTTAAGTGAGGGTAAGTCATTTTTATGGAATGTGATGTCAGATTAGGTTACTTTCATGGGACAAGAGGAGGATTTGGGGCTATTCTATTTTATGTAAGAGAAATATGACTATAGGTGAAAGTGGAATAAGTTCACATATAGATATATATGAACAAGAGCCTTTTTAAGGTCCTCAACTCCAGGAACTTTGTGACCAAAGGGTAATGGCATAGGAGTGGTGTGTGATCCCCTAGATGATTGAGTGACTAAGTTACAACTTAGTGGGTAAGAAAAAGTGTTATGAGTAGATTGCATCATGGATTTCAAGATTTCTCTTAGTTTTTTATGTAATGCACTAGTGGGAGGAGACTTAGGACGCTCACTAATTAAAGGAGATCCCACTTGTTTTGCCATAACCTCAAGAATTTTTTCTTTATTTTTATGGTTTGTTGGTGAAGGGGATTATATTTAAATTTATTATCTTCTCCTACAGAAGGTTTAGGGTTTGAAGGAAAGGAGTCAAGGTTCACATGGACTTGAACCATGATAGTTTCCCTAGAAGGAGATTTTTCAGGAGAACTGCAAACTGACTTGACTTATAGTCTAAGGTTGGTTCTTCTAAAATAACTTCATCGCAAGGAGGGTAATGATCAGTGATGGAATTGTCTTGTTTAATAAGGGCTTCCCTAGGAGAAAGGGGATAACTAAGATACACATGACTTTCATTGATTGTATCTTCTAATGAAAAAGTATCTTCTTCACAACTAGGAAAGAGACTAGATGAAGGAAAAATTCTATTTTTATGATATATTATGTTTTTGTTGTCATGTTTGTTAAAAGAGGTAAGAGGTGAGAAACAAATATGGTTCTCATAATTCTCATTGATTGGTTCTTCTGACACCAAAATCTTTGCATCACTAAGAAGAGAGAGATTAGAGGAAGAACTAATATGATTGGTAGAAACATCCAAGGTTGTATTCTCTTTCTCTAAAATTATCTCATAGGGAGGGGGTAGAGAAGGTTTCTTAGCACATCTATATTTGTATGATACTCGCATTTAAAAAAAAAATTGAAAAAAATATCTAACCATTTCATGCACCATTTCAACAATACGAACAATGTGGAGATGAATACACAAAACATGTTTATCCAATGCATGTTATATTTGAAGAATGTAAACAATGTATATATGAAATAATGAAAATGAATTTTAACAAACTTATGCATAGTTTTATGAATGTAAATAGTGTATAAGAAAAACTAAGAAAGTACTTTGATCAATGTGAAGCATAATTTCAAAAATGTAAGTATTTTATAATGTAAGTATTTTATAGATCGAATGATGAAGGTATATAAAAAATTACCACTCCAAATAGATGATTTTGAGCTAGAATCATTAAACCTATGTTCTCATAACTTTCCAAACTTTTAACATATGGTACTAGGAGTTCTGGGAAGCATAGAAATGAGGTTTTTGATGTTTTAACAAGTATTTAAAAAGGTGAATTGGGACTAGGTCACCCAGAATGATGAATTGATCCTAGTATGAATATTTGCAAATTTTCCACATTTTCAGAGTGGTTTGGATGTGTTTCAGGCCATATGATGTATTCATAAGATGCCAGTGTAGAATTTTAGATATTTTAATGAAATTATATATTCCAAAATGCATGTTAACATGAACAAACCCTAGGATGCAAAAAATGCAAAATTGTAATGCAATATAGGCTATTTCCTAAGATAAAATGCAAGATCAGAAGATTAAAAAGTGTTGGATAGTCGAGTTCACCAAAATGAATCACCAGAAAAATATAAAATCAAGGGAAAGAAGAGTCCCCTTACTCAGCTCCTAGGGTTTTCACTTAGGAGCACTTGGTTGTGGAAGGACACTTTTTCTACTTTGGTGATGTGCTTTGGTGATTTCATTCAAAGGGTAGGGGTTGAATAGTGTATGGGTTGTGTTGTGTGTGTGTGAAGTGTGCCTAAGTGTTGAAAGTAAAATGAAACTAAGGTAACTAACTATGAAATTTAAAGTAATGTAAATCTAAAATACATGGAATGTAGACTAAATGACCTAAATGCTTGCAAATATAAAGGAAAATTGAAATAATAGACCTTGTGCACCTCGATATTGGAAGTTACAAATGAAGAGTCCCAAAATGATTTTGAAATTGTGTGAAATATTCATAGGGACAACTACACCAAGTTGGGTGACCTCGTCCTCTTCCTGAGAAAGTTTATTAGAATAGGTTTCCTCCAAAAGGGTGTCCAAATACACAAAAATCCCCAAAAGGTAGTCTCAGAGGGACTAGGTCACCATTGTTGGAAACCTAGTCCACTTCTGAGTTTTTGAGAATCTAGAATTGAAGATTGGAGCATTGGTCTACAATCTAGTTCTTGATAGGTGTCTGGTTCAGGATCTGTAGAAAATAGGTTGAAAGGGGTTCCCAAGCTTCAACTAGGGCTTTGTTGACTTGAATCACTTTGATTGGTTTAAAACATCTCTTTAGCACCTTTCTCCTTGACAAACATGTATATAAAAACCAAAAAATCACATGCAAAGAGGATACAAGGGTTAGGGTTATAGATTAGGTGCTTTCCTTAGTCAAACCCATTTGATGATAGTCAAATCCAAATGAAATATAGTGAAAGGAAATAATGATTGAATGATAAAACAATGTAAAAATAAACCAAGTCCTTTATTGAAGATGTATGCAACATGCAAGAACTAGCTCCGATGGATGTGGCTTGAGATGCCTTGTGCTTGGTTGCTTGCTTGCAGAGCTTGAGTGCAAGAGTACTTGTGAAGATTGAGTGAAGGTGAAAATTGAACTTAGGAGAGAGTAAGAGAGGAAAAATGAATGTGAAAACCCCTATTTATATAAGATAGACCCTAATTTCCTAAAAAATGCAACATGATAGGCTGATCCTAGGGCTTAGGAGGAAAATTCCCGCAAGATATATCTTTTTTTTTGAATTTTAAGCCAAAAAGAACTAGGTCGCCCAAAGTGGCGACCTAGTCCACTTAGGCAAATCCAACTGGTGGCAAGAATTAAATAATTTTTAATTATGTTAATTAGCTTTGCCTCCCGAAACACACTTAAGTCGAGACTGAAACTACATTAAGGGGACACATTATCATAATAAAAGGGTTAAATTAGGGCTGACAAGCCTAGGAAAGTGTGAAAATACATTACAACACTTTATGACACTTTGTCACAAGGCTTGTAAAGGGGTAAAAGGGTGTTGTTTAGGTGAATTATGTAGATAGGGTGTTGGAAAAGTGAGGAAATGTGTTACAAATTTTCACAGCACCCTAGTTAAACATACTTAGAATGTTGTTGAATTGCAAGATTTCAAGACTGAATCAAGGTAAAACAAGGACAAAACAAAGGGAAAAGGCCCAAATGAGTGAAAAAGTGCCAAAGAATAGACTTTTTGGTGACACAATTGGGAAGTTAGGACCATTTATATGTTCCATTTGTAAATCTAGTATGGAGATGATCAATTATCTCCTAGTAGAATGCACATTTGCACAAAGGTGTTCGTCAACTATGTGTGTGAAACTTGATTGGAAAGGTCTACTTCACAATAGTGTGAATAGAATATTTGAAGCCTTATTGAAGTTGGATAAAGTCTCTACCTTGTTAGGTCTATGTGATGAAGTTCCCATGATGATTATTTGGAAATTCTTGCATGAATGGAATGTGTCGGTCTTCAAGGAAAATAATTAACTGTGGAAGGTGTGCTACACAAAATCAAAATGGGTAATATGTGAACATTTCAACATGATCTCAAAACCAAAAATATACAATCATATATCTTTTTGGGACCAAAAAATGATAAGGTACTAACTGCTTTTCAACCTGCCAAAAGGAAACATGTTGAAAAAGAAGAAGCAAAGGGGTAATACAAATTGGGAATTACCTCCCTCACATAGACTAAAGCTAAAATTAGAGGGTGCATCTAGGGGCAACCTAGGGCCCTCAGGTGTGGAATTTTATCTTCATAAAAAAAGGGGAAAATTGGTTTGGGAAGCCTCTCTCAAACTCCCAAATGGCACTAATAATGAACTGGACATAGAAGGTTTAACTAAACGTATTAATTATTGCATGGATAATGACCTACATTCAATCAACATCGAATGAGACTTTAAAATCATCATAGGAGTTTCCAGTTCAAGAGTGACACCAAGCTTGCAATTAAAAGGTTGGGTAGACATATTCTCCACTATTCTTGATTTTTTGCGTGATGTAAGGATCGAACATGTTTTTAGGGAATAAAATAAGATGGTTGACATGATATCCAACAAAGGCATAGACCAGGGTGTTTCAACAAAAAGTGCAAATGATCCAAAATAATGGAAAAATATACAAGTGTTACATGGAGTTGACCTCAACACACAACTCCCTTGAAAGTGTCCCTGAATAGAAGGACTATCCTCGGGGATATCTTCTCTAAATACCAACCTAAAGATATTCTTGGAAAATGCTAGTTTCTAGAGGTAAGAGAAAGTCCCCGTGGCTAAAAGGTGGCAGTGTAGTCTTCATCCCATATAAAGCAAGGTTACAAAGAAAACTTCTCTACTCCAAATCTTATAGGAAATCTCTCAATGGAAACTAAGAAAAATCAAAAGGGAAATGGTCATCTAGTAGGGTAGTCCTTCTAGTTGTAGTGTTTGTTTATTAAAAAAACATTGTGAATCAATGCAAGCATTTTTGTATTTCTTCATGTGGTGAGATGGAGGTTTTTACTTTTTTCAATTGTGTGTGTGTCTCAATAGGCTATGGGTAACCACCATTAGATGTAGTTGAATCCTATGATGATAAAATCACCTATATCTTCAAACCAACAAAAGATATCAAGGAATTTCAATAGGTCATCAATGAATATGTGATGGGGGCGACCACATACATGATGGTGCTTTGATGGGTGTTTTCCTCTCTCACATAGTACACTCTATCAATAGTAAGAAGTTGGTCAAATAAATGGATTTATTACTAGAGGACATGTATGTGGAATCAACCAACAAGGCCATCAACATCTTTGACCTTTGGCCCAACCAAGGAATGGTGTGCGATATAGTAGATGTGGTAAAAGAAACTTAAAACAAGGTTGTGGTAGCTACTATCAGTAAATTTAGGGAAGTTGTTCAAGCTAGGAACATGGAGATCTTTCTTGATCACATAATCGCCAACAAGGAAGCATTGTCGGATGCTCAAGTCAGTAGGTTGTCTAAACTAGGAGTGGGTCTTAAATATTTGTTGTAAATTTGTAAAAGAGGCGGTCCTTGATATGCCATGTATTTTTCTCTTTGAAGAAATGAAAGAGTGCTACCCTCTTTGGTAGTGATTTGCATTAAAAAAATTTCATGAAAAAAAACCTTAGTACATATAAAATCAGGTTCAATTGAGCTTCAAAGGAACTATCTTCTTTGATTCTTTTACCTCACTTCAACAATCCAATTATGCTATAATAATAAGGTATAACTATCACACAAAAAATTGCTAACATATGCTTTAGGATAATGTATTTAAATATCTATTACCTTTCAATATTTAGTTCATAAACTAAGATGTTTAATTTTTTTAATATGTTTGAGACAATGACTCATTGTGGTTGCATTATGAAATGTAATAAAATATTCATGAATGAAGATGATTATGAATGAGATATTCCTACATGCATAGCATTAATAAGAATTGGAAATCTTAAAACGTGGACATAGATATTACAAATAATGTGTCTAGTTAGTGAGAAATCCACACCCACAAAATAATGAAATAAAACTAGAATCATGTTGAATATATTTATCCCTAGATTGAATTTATTATATAATATATATTTTTTTAAAATTTAATAGATAAAGGTTGAAATATCATACACATTTATTGATTCAATTTGATGCTTATTTCTTCATAATTTAAATATTATAATTATAACATAGGAATTGTTTTGTATATACACAAATGATGACATGTGCATACAAATATATGAAAACTAAATAGAATTTATCCACTCATGAAATTGGAATTAGTTATAAAATCTTTGAAAAATAGAAAAATCAGTGTTTAATAAAATGAGTTGATGACAAAGGGGGTATGGTGCACCTATTTTCCTAATTTCATTCAAAATGTATGTTATAGAATAAATATCTAAAAACTAATAGAACTAACTATAAAAATGAAGATCTAGAAAGGTAATAATGATGTGTAACTATCACCAGAGATATTTTTTCAGACCTCACTAAGGACTCATTCACCCAATGGTGAATGCATTCTAGGTAGGGCTCTTGGAAAATTCTTTTTGGGTTCTCTTCTACTAGGTCTACACTCCCATATTTAAAAGTGTTCACTATTGGAAAGACAAAAATAATTTCAGTAGAATATTTTTTGTGATCTAAAAACTTTTCTTGAAACAATGACAACTTTACAGCTTTCTTCATGTTTTATCTTGAAATGATCTTCAACCTAAAATCTATAATCACACATCAAAGAGAGAAAAAATGTTGTTTTTTAGGTGAATGGGAGTTTTGCTTTGTCGAACCACATTTTTGTAATTAAAATGTGAAATGAATACAAAAATTAAAGGAATGATGAAGGAAAAAATCTATGTAGCAACTCACCAAACACTATTTAAAACCTTGAAGTACAAATCTGCAAACTAGCATGAAGAGGCCTTAGTAAATGTACATCTTGATCATTAAACTTTATTAGAGTAATTACTTTGAATATTCTTGAATTGATCTCGAACACTACATCACCACATTAGCTCAAACAAGATGCATGATACAATACATCTTCAACATGAAAATGGAATCTTGATTGCTGCAATTAACTTCAATAATTCTACCCTTGAATGCATTGAAATTTATCTTGAATCGCTCTTCATCTCACAAAATTTATATTTGGACTTCCTCATAAATTTTCTAGGTCAAATTAAGTGAAACAACCTTTTATTTATACATATCTTAGCATTAATTCACAAAATTCAAACATCACAAGTCGACATTGATTTACAGATTTGAAATCATTAAAATATTACCAAAAACATATTTCAAAGGGGTGTCCTAGGTCTAAGTGAGGAATTTTTTTCACACTAGGGTGAATGGGTCCTAGGCCACTTACCTAGGACACTCATTGGTAAATGTTAAACACTATACAATATTAGGTTCATCGATCTAAGTGATGATCCATTCACCCTATGGAAAATGGGTCCTAGGTCACTTACCTATGGCACACATCTTCCAAAGTTAAGTGTTATGAAATAAAATTTATGAATGGCGAGTTTTATACCTTGGAATTTGCATTTAATCAGGCTTTGATTTGAATTAAAGGGGCCAATTCAAGAAAATTAACCTCAATAGATTAATGTGAAAGTGTAAAGATACACGTTAAAACATTAGAAAAAAGGCACAATTAAGTCCATTTTATTAAAAGGGCCCTAAAATTAATGTAAATATGAAAAACACATTACAACACTAAATTAAGGCAACATTAAGCTCATTTATTATTAGTTATTCCAATACAGTGTCTAAAAAAGGGATACATTTTCCTACACTAAAATTTTGCCCCACTTTAGTGAGAGGATGACCCCATTCCAACCTCAAACTAAAGTAGCTATTCAAGACACTTATGTGTGTAGCGATGACAAAGATACACTATCATACAACATGAAATACCAAAAAGATCAAGCCTAGATGGTCTAATCAACATGAAACACATCTAAGCCATTGATTTTGTTTTGTTGCGATCACACTGGCTAGTGGAACCTTAGGATTTCCACTAGGTGAGTATCCCAAAAGGGTGGTGAAGCATAGGAAATAAGGTTTTATCCACCTTTTAGGAGATCAAACAGACAAAAAGGGGGTATAGGCCCTCATATTTCACTCTTAGTTCATTAAAGGAAACCATAGAGATCTCAACCTAATCATCCAATTAGGAAAATTGATTGCTACAAGGTCCCCTTATATATAATTTAAGATGGATTCACCATTAAGAAAATCCTTAGAATGAAATATATGAAAGCAATATGCAAATATAATAATAAGACCTAGAAAATGAAACTTGAAATCAAAATAATAGACTAAGAATGACATTAGAGTACTTGGAAGGTAGTATATGACTAAAAAATTACTGAAAACCCTAAATTTTGTAGTTGCTAATTTGTATAGTGACTCATATGCTAGATTGGGCGATTTAGTCTGAGTTTGGTGTTTCTGCATAGAAATTGGAATCTCGTAGTGACAAGTCCGAATCCACTAAAATCCAATAAAAAAATTGTACAAGGACTCATAATCCCAAGGTGGCAATTTAGTCCCATTATGAATTTTAAAAAAATCAAGATCTAAATCTATTCTCCTCTCTTTGCACTTCCTTCCTATGTTTTCCAAACCTACTAAAAATCTTCAAAACAAAATATTGTGTTGATTTTATAATGGAGGATTTTCCTTTGTTCAAACACCTAGTTTGATAATTAAACCTTGCTAAAAGGAATAGATCTTGAAAGGAAATGTGTGTGAAAGTCGTAATATTAAGTACATCTAAGATTAAGGGATCTAGAATGGAATAAACCCTACTCTAATGTAATAGAATGGGATGCATGAATGAAACATAAATATGATGAGTCAATTTGGGAGATATCTAATCACTCTAAAAATCCATAATAATGCATGTACCTTTATTTAGTTAGAAATTAGAATGATAATGAAAGATGGAGTTACTTTTAAAAAAAGTCATTAGGCCTGGTTCAATGGGTAATTGCATCTCCACAACTTGGAAACCATCATAATCTTCCATACGCATCCATCATATATCCTTGATAAAACTTGATCTTGGAATGAAAGTTGATTTGAAGATCTGTAAAAACACTATTATGCTACTCCAAGACTTCAACTTTACTTGCTCCTTGCTCTTGAATGCTTGAAACTCTTTCTTCAAAGCTTTAAATCTAGATAAGACTCTCTTGCTTGAAAAATCTATGTTACTTAGATAAAATTTTCTAGGTGAAATAATAATTCGAAACCTTAGTTATATAGGCACTCCATCTAATTTATCATCTATTAGATCCCAAATGCTAAAAAATTTGAAATTTGATTTCAAAACATGAATTTACCTCTCCAAACTCTAAAAAGGGGCCAAACAAGACTCATACGCCCAAGGTGGAGTATGGTTCCCACCTCAAGGGATTCATTCATCTAAGGTGGCATATGAGTCCCACCTAGGGGGCTCATATGTACAAGGTTGTGTATGTGTCTCACCTAGGTGGACTCATACACCCTAGGTGGAGTATGAGTCCCACTCTAGCTTTTTGGGGTGAGAAAATATCAAGGTGTTAGAAAATTGAATGTATTAGTTGAATTTGTCAAGATTTCAATTGAAATAAGCCTTGGGATCCCTAATAAAGGGTATTAGAGGCCTATTAATGATTATTTAAATAGGCATGAATGCAAGGGTACAAAAAAAGGTCCAAACTAAGTGTGAAATCATACTATCTCCAAGAAGGGAGTATAATTTTTTACACTGTAGGTGGAAAATGAGAGAATCATATCAGGCTCTCATACCATATTAAATCTATCCTCTTGAAAACTTTAATAAGGCTCCACAATTCTAGGCAAGGCTTCACTAGCAAGCAAGGTGTGTTATACTAGGTGGCCTTGAATTTAGAATTCGAGCTTCATAGGGATTAACAAGTTGTGTTATGATAAACACCTATGAACAAGGGAAAGGCTCCATTGGCAAGCAAGGTGTGTTATTTTTTGTGGCCTTAAATTTAGGGTTTTGAGTTTGAGAGGGCTTAACAAGCTACATTATACTAAACACCTATGAACAAGGGGAAGGATCTAGTATTAAGAAGTGTGTGTTATACTTGGTGGCCTTGAAATTATTGTTTCAACCTTGATAAGGTTAAAAAGCATTGTTATGCTAACATTTATGAAAAATAATGCACATAAAAGGGTTTTTGTTTAAATGGATTTTACCTATATCTTGTAAGGTCTTCTTCTAAGGGAACACCATGTGTAATGTATCCAAGATAGGACAAGTCAAGAGTAAAAATATTACAACTGAGGGAATGCAGTGTGTCACATTAACACTAGGAGGAAATTTGTGAAGTAATAAATATCACGCTCTTAGAGGACATCAAACCAATGACACCACCAAGAAAAGCGTACATCATAAGGAAAATGAAAATCATAACATGAAACATGAAAAATGTCAAAATATATTGTCCATATATGCCTCCACTTTAAAGAGGTTGCTAACAACATTGTTGTGAGAAATCTCTTTAAAGTATCCAATGTTCAACCTAAGATATGAGAGATTATTCAAAAATCCATATGCCAAGTCATATGTTTTCGAAATAAAGCTACACCATGAAAAAGGAAGGAGATCTTTCCCCCAAATATACACAAGGGATCTATGGATTTGGGGTCATTATAACTTTTCTATAATTTTGTTATAGTGATAAAAAACATCATCATTCCCTAAATAGTCATAGAACTAGAAAAATGACACAAATAGAGTGAAAAGTAAATAAAAATCATTTCGAGTCAACATGGAAGAGACTTAATTATCTCTTGGATTGTGTCATCCGCAAAAGGAAAACACAAGAAATATGAAAAACGATAAAATGTTTATGATATAAAGACAAAAATAGATACCTGTAGAGGAATGCACGAAAAGAGAGAGATGCATCAAAAGAAATAGTACGAGCATCACATTGCACATATGCAATAACATCAAGAAATATGAAAAAGAAAACAAAGAAAAATAATAGTTAGGCACATGCAAGTCAACCTATAGCAGGTCATCCACATCCCATTCTTGATTAGTCTATATAGAATGTGGACAACTAGCCAAAGGGACAACATCAAGTGCCAAAGCTAGGACAAGGCTTCCTAACCCCTTGCCCTCACTAAGTACATGATGATGATGAGTCAAGATAAGTGATGAGAATCAAATCCTTGCGATAAAGATAATGATTTAAAATGAATGTAAAATATGTAATAGTGGGGATTCTATGAGGCTACAACTATTACTATAGACAAATAAAATTCACCTAGGCCTGTGAACTCAATTTTCTCCATAATTCTTCTAAAATGTAATTAAAATATTTAATTATGTCATTTTGACCAAGGTCATCTATTAATTAAATAATTCTTAATTGTTCAATTAATTCACATCTTGTATTCTCCATGACTATTTAAATAAATAGATCATATTTATAATATTTAAATACGCCACTAATTTCTAATGTCCTCTTGAATTAAATAAATTATTTAATTTATTTAATCCCGTATTTCCTCCTAATTATTTAAATAAATAATTTTATTTTTTTAATTTAAATATGTCTCTAATACTAATGTCTTATCTTAATTAAATAAATCCCCCATAATTTATTATTGGTCCACTTCTTCCACAATTAAATTATTTAAATTAATTATTTAATTGTCCCTTTTTATTCTCCTCCAAATTTAAATAAAGTAAATAATTATAAATTATTATTTATTGTCACATGACCCAGCCTTTTTGATTTTTAATTCAAAATAGTATCTTCCTCCATAAATCAAATAATTTCTAATATTATTTGATTTTCTAGGTCCCTTTTTCCGTGCCAATCTTATCTCCTTCTCACATGCATTCTTATCCTTTGATTTGATTTTCTCAAATAAAATTGTGTGCACTCATTTTAAATTCACCCTAATTTTTCCCTAACCCTAATTGTGGGTTTTCATATCGAATATTGTATATTGATTCTAGGGAATTTGTCAATCTTCAATCTTGGCCTTTCATCCAAAATTACTTTTTCTATAGAAAGGCAATTTTTCTCTCATTTTACCATTCCTTAATCTCTTAACCTCATGCAATCTTGTTTTAGGCACTGTTGACATCCTAGCATTTTGGCATACTTCAGGAATACTTTAGTCTTTGCTTACTAGTTTCATAGTTGCGTATTGTAGCATTTTGATTCAAATCCTTCAACATTTTCTTCAGTCTTGGCATACTCATAGTTCCTTACAAAAATTATGAGGGAAAACTACATATTGCAATAAATAGAGAAGGTGAAATGGAGGTTAATCATGGAGGTTGAATGGGTATGTGTAGGATCACCATGGAAAAAATAGGCCCTTAAGTGGCAATAAAAAGACAAAAAATCAAAGTTAGACAACTTGATGCAAAAAATTGAATAAGTTATCTATATTATTTCAAAAAAATGTAAAAATAGAATCTGTAGAAAATTGAATGTAGTTTCCAAACTACTAGACCTTTATTTTAAAAAAAGAATCTATTTGGTGAAAATTTGAAATTTAAATGCAATAGTATTTAAATTTCAGGGTAAAAATAAGAAGTAGGTGTTTGTCTGACCACCCTAACCACAATAAAATGATAATATTTTTTAATAATCTTTTAGATATAAGTAGAGGACTCATGTCCCGACATGATGTGTATTTTTTTATACTTTGTTTCCAAGTAAATAATTAATTATGAATTTTTTATTAAAACCAAAAAAAATATATAAAAGCTTGTTTGTCTAACCATCTTAACTTGGTCAAAAATTCATGAAATTCAATTTTTTCTTTTTAAATCCTATAGTATGCAAAGCATAGAATGTGACGCATGTTTTGGATTCAAAAAATGTGATACCATTTGAAAGTTATAGATTTTATTCAATCAACCTATCAATCAAGAGTTTATTTGTAATTCTAATGGAAAATGAATAATAATAATTTATTAAATTAAAAAAAATCATAATTTATATTTGTGGAAAACTGAGAATCTCGTCTAAAAACCCTTTTCGTTTCATTAATTTTGGGTTAGAAAAAAGTTGTTAGCCACATGGACCATCATATCGCTTACATATCGCCACTTTTTGGCCCATCATGATCCTGCACATACCCGAATACTTTTGGTAAACTCCTTCCTTTTGTTTTCATGTTTTTCTCCTATGTTCTTTATTATTTACTTTAAAGTTTGGTTTATTATGCTCTAATCTGCTAACCTCAAATCTTACCCTTATTTACAATTACATGGCAAGGAGCAAAATGCATTCAATTGCTATGGAACTAGTTCGTCATAGGAACCATCATCATAGAAATAAAAATCACTCAATATCAATTTCAATGGATGAAACTTATCAATAAGATGCCCAATATTTCTCTGATATGTGCAAGAATTCATTTTTTTCTTAGATATACCGCTTGTACTATAAGGTGGAAATTTAATCCAACCTTTGTTAAGGAGGTGTTCCATCTTTTGTTCAATTTTTGTTTGAGCATGTAGGAATGGAAATTTTTGGAGTCTATAAATTTTTTTCTTCTTACTTGATTCACTAATTTGTTGAGGTAGATGTTGAGGAGTAGGAGATAAGATGATCCTATCATCCTTGTGATCCTTTGGTTGTTCTTGTAGTGTCAAAAAATGGCATCTATTACATTTTCACAGAGGTTTGGGCTCCTTGTGAACTAAATGGACCTAGTTATACCTTATTTAAGGTGTTGTAAAGTGTTGTACCACACTTTCAAACTAATATGCAAATTTCATTATTAATTGGGCTTCTTTATGCCTTATTTAGCCTTATTTTTCATCTATAATCCTTAATTAATGCATCTTTCTAAGGATAATCTTGACATAAACCCACATCCAATCATGATTTGGGCATTTTTGGATTGTAAGACCTATATTTAGTGATCTAGGACTCATACACAACCTTGGCCATATGGGTATCACCTAAGTTTTAGGGTTCCAATCCTAATTTCACATGAATCTAAGGATTTCTTGAAAAATGTGTCCCATACCCTAGCCTAATGGGACTCATATGCTACTTCTGGCATACGAGTCTTGTGTGGCTGAAAATTAAATGAAATTAAAATTATTGGGAGTATTTTATTTTCCTGGATGTAATGTTGGCTTGTATTGTTGTAGTTTCAATAAATTTGGCATAAACAAGTATAAATACAAGGTTATTTCACTCATTTTTAATCTAACAAGCGATAAAGTGACCTAAGCTTTCAATTATTTATGAATTATAGCAACTTTGAGTTGACAAGAGAATTAAAGTGTTTACAATAGTGTTCAAGAGTCTTCAAGAGTTGATTATCAAGAATTTTGGAGCATTATTAAATTATCAAGCATCATGTCAAAGTCATGATACATCAAGTTTATTTTTGAGCTAACAACTGTGATGTAGGGTGTCATGATTCAAGAAAGTACTCAATTCAAGATCCATATCATTCAAGAAAGAGTCAAGATATACATCCATTGGAGCCATATAATACATGTTTATATAATTTTATTCTAGGATTTGGTGAATTCAAACATTGATTAATTGTTGATTCATCATTCCTCTTTATCTCATTTGATTTCATTACAAGGTTTGATTACTAAATTGGAGTTTGACCAAGGAAAACCCCTTTCCACTAAAAAAAACAACATTTTCCCCTCTTTAGTGTGTGATTTTCAGACCTAGGTTGAAGACCATCTAAGGAGAAAGATTGGAAAGAAGTTGTCAAGTTACAAATTCATCAAATTTGTCACCTTGTTTACAACACCATTGAAAGACACCTACATAGTAGAATGTTCTAGGTTAAATCTAGAAACCAAGTTAAGAAGAGAAAGAAGAAATTGAAGGGAAGATTTAGAGTTTGATCCTATAAAAAATCCAAGAAGGACTCATATGCCACTTCTGGTGTATGAGTCCCAGTACAACGAAATTTATAATTTTTAGGAGTTCTAGACTTGTCTCTACTAGATTTCTCTTGCTGCCCAAAAAATCTTAATCCAGGACTAAATCGCCCAACCTGGAATATGAGTCCTAGTGTGTATTAAAATCAATATTTTCAAAATTTTAGGGCTTCATTCATGTTGCTAGAAATTTCTAGGAGCACAACTGTCATCATTCAATTTTTTATTCTATTTTTCATTCATTTTTAGGTCATTTATTGTAGCTTTGCATATCATTAAGTTTCATAATTAGGTTCTCCATATTACTTATATCTCCAAGCCCTATCTTGGTGGTGAACCGCTTTTTATAAATTATTCATACCCAAGGACATCCTATTGTAGATCTCTTTCCCCTATTCCATCCTCGGATTGAGATCTCTAGGGTTTCCTTCAATGAAAGAGAAGAAAACTTGTCGTTCTATGTCCTAAACTATAGAAAAACTATTTTACACCTTTTAGTTCCTTAGGAAGGAGGAAAATTATGTTAGGAGGAGGATCTTGATATCATAATCCTTTGTTTTCTTTAATAGAAATTGTAACAATAGATTAAAAGTAGATGTATCTTCAAATGATGATGAATAATATGCAACTAGAATAACAAAGTTAATCCTAATCTAAATAAAAATCTAAAATCAAACAACAAAGAATGAGGAGATAAACTAAACAGTTTCATGGAAAGCTCTCACCGAATATGCATTCACCCCTTCGAATTATCTTGATTATTCTTCTCCATTTTTCCTTTTTAGTATTCTTGCCCTCAGATTTTTGTGTTTCAATGCAAGTATAGCTTCGTTGAGTGTCTAAGAAAAATATCAAAGATAAGCTATTCTCAAAAGTGTATGATTTCAGGAGTAATGAGGAATAAAGATAATGACAGACCATTTAATAGATTTTGGGTTTTCAAATGATTGGCTCAAATTGAAAGAGAGATCGATGGATGAGATTGATGAATTCCATGCGATGTGATTTTTGTGTCAGATAGAATGTGAATTATAACATGAGTCAAAACATGAGTTTAGGATGGACTAAGTTAGAATGTGAGTTAGAACACGAGTTCAGGATCTTAATCTCAAAAAATAGAAGAAATAGACTTTGTATGCAAAAGACAAAGTTAGAACTTGAAGACTAATGCATTCGAATGCAAACATGATTTAGTTAATTAAATAAAGATATTTATTTAATAAAATAGATCATGCATATGAGTTGGAACTAGTTAACTGACTAGTTGTGATAAAGAGTTCTCTCGCAGAGATAATCAGATGTTAAACCCGAAGATAACTGGAGAACTAAAAATAAATCTCAAGTCAAAAGGTGAGTGAATGATTAGATAACTGATTGATAGAAGAATGTGACATAATTAAATGTTAGTTTAATTTAACATTAAAAAATAAGAGACTTTAATTAAATAAATAAAGATAATTTATTTAATTTGACTATTTGAAAAGGATAATATAAATAATTAAATAATGAATATTTAATTATAGATAAAGGGGAGGTTAAATGAATAATTAAATAAAGATATTTAATTATAGTTGGAAAAGTATGATAAAAGGGGTACTTAAATAATAAATTATTTAATTGACAGACAAAGGGGGAATAATTAATTAGTTCACAACATAATTAAATAAATACGACTTATTTAATTAATCAATTTGAATAAAGGTTGATAATGAATTAATTAAAAAGGGTATTTAATTTATAGAGGAAATATGTCTTAGAAAGGTAATTAAATAATAAACATTATTTAACCAAGACCACGGACTATAGAACATTACGTCAAATATGTACTCGCAGGCCTAGACCAATTTTTGGTATCTACAGTTTGCCCCTCTTTGGTACAATGTTGTTAGAACATTGTGTCAAAGAAAATATGCCTCGATCATGCCCCAACATGAAATAGGTTAAGGTATGCCCCCTCAGGAAAATTGGTCTAGGCCTGCGAGTACATCTAATAGTCAGAAAATATTCCTGATTAGTCAAAATAATATTCAAAAATGCTATGGAGTTGACAAAAATGAATTTGGAGTTGATACGAAGGAATACAGGTCTTTTGAAGTTGAAAGGTTAAGCAGTCAGTAGATGTAGTTGCAAACCGAATATGCCATTTTGCACCGCATATGTTGTAGTTGGGTAGGCTGACGAAACTGCACTGCATTTGTTAAAAATGCACTGCATGTGGTTTAGAGAACCACATGTGCAGTAGGTTGACACGGGTTGTGGAAAATATGCGATGCATATGTAATATGCATTGCATGTGAGGCTTCATGTAACACATTTGCAAAAATGCATCGCATCTGTAAAAGTGAGCTGCATTTGACTACTAAAATTTTCTAAACTTTTTTCTAAGGAAAACTTGAAAATTCTTGACATCTTGGTTTAAATGCAGGTGGTTCTAGATCCTATATATACGTGGGAGTCACACCCAGATACATTCGATCTGAGAGATCGGTTGACAAGTGTAGAGATTCGACTGTTATGGAGACTAGGCCTATTGCATTGTTTGTCTATGCCCACTATTCGAGCGAATAGGTGTATGTTGACGACATTGTGCGAGCGATGGAATTCTGAGACATCGTCATTTCATTTACTGATTGGGGAGGCCACTATCACATTGGAGGATGTGTATAGGATTTTGAGACTACCTATTAGAGGAGAGCGGGTCATGTATAATACCCAATGAGGATTGACTGAGTTGGCAAGGTTCTATCAGGTCGATGATATCAAAAGGATCAGGATTGAGCACTATGAGATTAGATGTCCAGTGTTAGCAGATAGATATGAGCGGATTGACTATATTTTATGTACATTGATTGGGGGGATAGTTCTGCCAGATAGATGAGGTCATGGATTTCCAGTGGGATGGGGAGCTATGTTTGTTGGTATGTTAGAGAGTGAGACGAGGTATGCATGGGGTCCATGTCAGCTCGGGATGTTATATTTTCATTTGCACGACATTGCTTACAAAGATGCATAGTCACTGAGCTGTGGGACTACACTACTGATGGTATGAGGTTGGGAGAGGATAGGTATTTTTTCATCCTCCAGTTACTATAGAGAGACCAGAGAGACATCCTTATGTCTTTTGATATAGAGGACACATTACTCAGACACATGTGGGAGACATAGGGTATTGGAGACATGCATTGGATATTCTGGATCACCTCACATGGAGACCTTACATGGATTGTGAGGAGAGGGTGGATGAGGATATACATTTTCCATTCTGCAGACAGACACAGTATCTCATTGGGAGGACTATTTCTATTGTACAAATTATTGAGCAACACTTTCCAGATAGAGTTTTGAGATAGTTCAGCGATGTTCAGGATGAGCCTCGGAGCAGAGTAGAGTTTTCTCATTTCTCTAGAGAGGTTCTACATTGGGGACCTATGATTCTAGTAGCCACAACTCAGGTAGAGATACAAGGATTACAACCAGTACAGTGGGGTTGGAGAGATGGATTAGTAGACCCAGGTACTATAGCTACATATGACACATGGTGGGTAGAGCATTGACCTATTCCTTACATAGATCCAAATCAGCCGACACCTATAGAGAGACGAGGCACAGGGCCTAGAGGATGACATAGAGGTGGAGGTGCTAGAGTGGGGAGAGTACGTGAGAGATGGTGATGGTAGAGGTGGTAGATGAGGGTGGAGAGGGGGTCGGGTAGCTAGACTATCACCTATCTATGAGGCAGTGGTTTAAGATGTGCCGATGTTGGACATCGGAGGGGGAGTGGATGTACAGGCTAGGGGTGAGCATGCTACAATAGAGGTACTGGTTGAGGATGTGGTAGAGGATTTAGATGTGGACATGGCTATAGACCCTCTGGGTGTTTTGGTAGGATACAAGAGAGGATGATGTGGAGGATGATGTGGAGGAGGATACACCGATGGAGGAGCAAGAGAGAGGGGAGATGGGAGGAGGATGATCCTAGAGATGGTGATAGGAAGGCCTTGGAGGAGAGACTCAGAATCATGATGGCAGAGTTTGATGTGATGAGGCTGGAGAGAGACAGTTCCTACACAGAGAGGGATAGTGCATTTGCAGAGAGGGACAATGCTCACTTAGAGAGGGATAGTGCACTTATGGAGAGACACCAGGTGATAGCTCAGAGGAATGAGATAGAGCAGCAATTCACAGAGGTTAGATGCCTTTGTAGTGGGTCCTCATCTGATGGTATGGTACGAGAGTTGGTCAGATTGGTGGAGAGAGCCACTTATTATAGGAATCTTTATGAGGCCACAGTACCAGCAGAGAGATGAGCTCGTACATTTTCAGAGGTGTGTAGTTAGAGTAGGGGCCATACTAGGATTCAGAGGACACAAAGTAATGAGGGGGTGGTAGGACCATCGAGGACAGGTCCATACGAGAGGCCTCCCACCTCACAGAGATCACCTTCAAGTCTTTTCCCACCACCATCACCACGTGATAGTAGGGGTAGTAGGATACAATGACAAGGTTACATATGTAGACATTTGTTTTGATCAAAGAACCTACGAGCTCATGTTTTATTTATGGTTATATTCAGAAATTGTACTATGACACTATTTTTTGAGTGATACATATATGATTTTGGTGGCTTCTACATGATATGTAGTTCTATGTTATGGATGATGCTTTATTTCTAGATGATTATGTTTCCTAAATGATGTATATACATGTATTATGAATGAATGTTTCTACATGTTTATGAGTTATGAATTTAATAAATGATGTGGATGTCTTAATTTACTTATGATAATGGATGCAATGATCTATATGATGCTGATTTATATGTGATGGGGATATGTACATGCAATGTTTACATTATGTATGTTATGATTATGCAATGCCTATTATGTCATGATTTTGAATGGATGTGATGAAGATGAATGCTGCTATCTATATGTTGAAATGCAATGCAACTATATGAAATGCTTATTGAATGTATGCAAATGCAAATGATTTAATGTTTTTATTGTGTCATAGGACTTTATCTTAATGTCAAAGAAGAGAAATGTTAGGATGAAAATGAATTCAAAATGTTAGTAAGAAATAATTAAGGTTGATTGATTGAGAAAAAGATATAATCTTTGATATTGTGCCAAATACGCTATACTTGCTTGTTATCATCATTGGGCGGGACATGACACAGATTGATAGTACACACTATGATATGAGATAGACCATAGTGTACAAATTTATCCACCTGTAAAAAATAGATAGTCATAAACAAGGAGTGTCTTAACTCAGACTAAGGACAAGATGCCCTAGTCAGTTTATCGAGACAAACCACACACAACAAACAAATAAAAGATGGGTCATGAGACATCATTGCTCCTCTAAATACTTGATGGGACACCCTTGAGGAAACTAGTAACATGACTCAAAAACCAATGTTAAAAAGACAGTTGATAGACAACAGCCAAAGAAAAAGAGTCCTGAGACATCGTTGCATCTCTAAATCCTTCAAGGGACATCCTTGAGAAAGCTAGTAACAAGATCTTGCACAAATTGATAAAAAAGATAAGACAAAATAAGATATAAAGTCATAAATACAAATAATTGTATTCGCCAAAACTTGATCTTATGGGATTGTTTGATGTTGATTTTTGACATAGCATAATGTGAGAGGATGACACATACCACATAAGACATTGAGTCTAGTTTCAACTTGGTGACTTCTGTATAAGGCATGACAAAGCCTGGTTTCAGAAAGACACGTGTCATATAAGATGTTGGATTCTGATGACGTTGAAGTGACAAGCCACATGGGACTATGACAATTTGATGACGTTTGTTGACAAGAATGACATATCTTGTTTAAGACATAGGTTGATCGCTTCGACAATGTGTTTGATATTGACTTGATGACAATTTAAGATGTTTTGCCTTGTTGATGCATGACTTGTTTGGATTCCTTGACTGATAAACTTTGTGTGTGTGTGTGTGTATTGACCATGTATGACATGAGATGATACCCTAAACTATGATATGCAACTTGTGTGATAGTGATTGTGAATTAACCCTATTGGACTAACCTAGTGTGGTCTTAGGAGCTCATCAATTGATTAGCCTTGCCTACGTTGTACATGGAGAGACCTCGTAGTTCGACCTGACCAATGACTTTGAATATACAAAGCGTCATGATTCAAATGTGGTGTGATACATGAAAAACCTAGAGTGACAGACCTAATGCCTTGGGGGCACATCGATTGATGGGCTTGCCTATGTCCCAATCGTAGAGGCAATGTAGTTTGACTATGTCTATGAATGACTTAGCATGACCGACTTGACATGATTGACTGGACTCTGTTTTTGGGATTTTCTGACATTTTTTTATTTATTTTTATTTTTGGAGTTTTCTAATGTTTTTGGGGTTTTTCAGGACATTTTTGATGGTGTGACATTACGTACAAGGTGTTAGGGCATAGAACAAGGATTTACCCCTAGTCAGGAATAAGATTTGGAAGATGGAGTGGTTAATATGACCAAATGGATGCTAGATGTCAATCATTCCAAGTAATGGATAAGACAACCATTTATTATGAGTGATGGTGAAAAAGTCCAATTAGAATGATGGTAGACGGAAGAGCAAGCTTGACTACACATGGCACCCATTTGCCAGGTTTTCACCATGGTACTTATCCATAGCACCACCACAGCAGTTTTCACTAGTGGACGGATCTATTTCTCTTTACATTTCTTTTGTTTTTCTCAATTTTTTTGGTGTTATAAAGACGCCTATTTTCCAGGTTTTCATCAAGGTAACCAATTTTTTGTTTTTTGTTTTTTTTGTATTTTTCTAGATTAAGACACGGATTCTCAGAGACTAAGCATAGAACCTCTTTAGATGCAGACTGCTAATAGGGGACAAAAGCGGATTTCCTTTAGGATTAGAGAGTTGGTACGCTCCTGGTCGAAAGGCTTTTGTGCCAATATACAACCCCAACCAGTTATGTTCAAACTTACCTGGTTTCTCATGTTCAGCTTGGTTCTTAGGATTCTCCATTATTACTAGGTCACCAATGTCAAAGTGTCTATTGAGAACCTTCCTATTGTAACTATGACGAAGATGACTCTGATATGCTTGAAAATGATCTAATGCTTTCTGTCTTTGTTCATCTACCAATTCTAGCTCTTGTAACCTAGAGACATGGTATTCTTCATCATCAATCTGACCCTTCAAGGATACCCTTAGAGAAGGTATTTCAACATCGATAGGTAGGATAGCTTCGGACCTGAATATGAGGGAATATGGAGTGGCGTCGGTGGGAGTACGGATGCTTGTGCGATAATCCCATAAGGAAGGATTAAGCTATAGGTGCCAGTCATGACCAAAGTCATTGACAATTTTCTTACAGATTCTAACAATGGTCTTATTAGATGCCTCAGCTTGGCCATTACCTCGTGGGTAATATGGGGTGGAGAAATGGTGTTTGATGTGGAATTCTTCACATAAATGGTGTACTTCTTCATTCTTGAATGGATGGCCATTGTCTATGATTATGGATTGGGGTACACCATACCGACAAATGATATAGTCTAGGATAAACTTAGATATTGGTGTGCCTGTGATGTAGGTCATGGGAATATCTTCAATCCATTTGGTGAAGTATCTGGTGGCAGTGATGATGAATTTATGGCCATTGGATGATGAAGGGTGTATCTTACCTATAAGGTCAAGTCCCCACTGGGTGAAGGGCCATGGTGAAGTAATTGGACGAAGCTCCTACAATGGCACTCTTATCAAGTCTCCATGTATTTGACATTGTCGACACTTCTTTACAAAGATGTATGAGTCTTTCTCCATTGTAGGCCAATATTAACCTAGTATCATAATCTTATGGGCTAGAGTAGGACCACTCAAATGAGATCCGCATTTACCCTCATGCACCACTCACAAAGTTGTTTGTGCTTCCTCAGCATCGAGACATCTCATTAGGGTGATCTAAGGTATGTCTATACAGGATTTCTCCAATGATGGTGTACTTAGCTAACTTTCTGATAAAGGTTCAGCGTTGGTTATTGGACAAGTCTTGGGGTAAGGTTTGGTCAGTGAGATACTCAAATATGTCTTTATACCAAGGAGACGTAGGACCAACAATGGTACACACTATCACAATATCGGGGAAATCATAAGTGGGGACCAATAGTTGTTAAACCAAAAATTTGAACTTAGGCACATTACTCAGAATATCCAGCAAAGAACCCATGGATGCCATAGTATTTGTAGCTCTATTTTGGATACGTGGTATTTTTTGAAAATTTATGTCATTGACATACTACTTGAAACTATCAGCCATTCACTTGTAAGGTGCAAGATTTTCATCCTTAGTCTCATAATCATCATTTACCTATCCGATTACCAGTTGAGAGTCGCCAAAGACATGTAGGCTCTTAATTTTCCACTGAGCTACCATTTTTAAGCCTGTCACTAAGGATTCATATTCTGCTATATTTTTGCTACAAGGGAAAGTAATCCTGAATGATTTAGGAATTGTATCATCTTGAGGTGTGACAAATAAGATACTAGCTCCTGAACCATGATTTGTATGTGACCCATCAAAGTACAGTTTCCATTCGGTTTTAATGTCAATGTTGAAGAGAAATTCATCTGGAAAATCTGCCACTAATGGATGGTCTACCTTTATAGGTGCATCAACTAACTAATCTGCAATCACCTATCCTTTTATAGCCTTCCTTTCGACATACTGAATGTCATACTTGCTAAGTATCATAACCCATTTAGCCAATCGACCTATTAAAGTTGCCTTACTTAGGAGGTATTTAAGTGGATCAATCTTTGCAATTAACATTGTTTGTTGATTGAGCATATAGTGTCAAAGTTTTTGGGTAGCAAAAACTACCGCAAGACAGGCATGTTCTATGTTGTTGTAATTCAATTCATAGCCCACTAAGGTATGACTGATATAATAGACTGCTCTCTCATGACCTTGATCATCGTGTTGTATGAGAAGAGCCCCTAATGCCCACTGAGTTGCTGAGATGTAAAGTATCAATAGTTTTCCCTCTGTAGGGGGCATTAAGACTCGTGGAGTAAGCAAATAGTCCTTGATTTGTTGGAAGGCCTCTTGAAATTTAGGTGTCCACACAAATGGTACTCCTTTCTTTAGTAGATGCTAAAATGGGTGTATTTTATCTGCCAGTTGTACTATGAAATGCCTAATGGACTGTAATCTCCCTTGTAGGGTTCTGAGTTGACTAATGCTGACTGGAGGACACATTTATATGATAGCTCTTACCTTCTCTAGATCTACTTCAATGCCTCTTCGAGAGATGATCTACCCTAACAGTTTCCCTGATTTCACTCCAAAGACACACTTCTTTGGATTTAGCTTGACATTGTAATTCTCTAGCCTTTGGAATATCTTGTATAAAACATTCAAATGATCTTCCCTTGTTGCTGATTTGCCTATAATTTCATCTACATAATCTTCCATGAGCGTGTGTACAAAGTCATGGAAAATCATAGTCATGGCTTGTTGATAGGTAGCTCCTGCATTTTTAAGGCCAAACGGCATAACATTCCAATAGTATGTGCCCCATGGAGATGTGAAAGTTTTCTTGTGTTGGTCTTTAGGTGCTATCTTAATCTGGTTGTATCTAGAGAAACCATCCTTGAGGTATAGCATCTCGTATCCTGTTGTAAGATCTACTATCATGTCGATATTCGGCAAAGGGAAGTCATCCTTAGGACATGCCCTATTGATGTATCTAAAGTTAGTGCAAATGAAAATTCCCCCAGTTGGTTTAGTCACTAGTACAAGATTTGATATCCAATCTACATAGTCTATTGTCCTTATGAATCCTACATCCAAGAGTTTCTTAAGTTCTGCTTTCACCAGTAGAGCGATTTCTGGATGCATTTTCCTTAGCTTCTGTTTGACTGGCTTAATACCTGGCTGTAATGCTAAATGGTGCAATATTAGGTTTGGATCAAGCCTAGGTATGTCAACATATGACCATGCAAAGTTTATCTGTCTCTTTTTGAAGAAGTCCTTAAACTCATGTTGTTCTGTCTCTATTAAAGAAGCTACAAAATATACTATTTGAGGATTCTCTTATGTACATATGTTGACTATAACATCCTCTTCTACTAGCATCGGTGACTTTTCTTGTTCAACGGGGAGAATATTTAAACCTCTATCCTTGGGTGCCTCAGAGAGGTTTTCACCCTAGGATACATCCTTTATTTTGATTTTTTCATCGCCCAAAGGCGCCTTTCGGTTTTCACCTAGGGACTCATCATCTTTATTTTCATTGTCATTTTTGTGACTAGAGGTGTAAATAGACTCCCCAAAATATGCTTTATTGTCCAAGTCTATGGTAAAACCTACTTTATGATCCCCTTCTGGTATGCCTTCTCTAAGTCCCACGAACTTAGCAATTGCTTCATCGTTCTCAAATGTATCTATCATAGGTGTACCTTGTTGATCCCAATCGATAAGTTCGGGATATATAAGGGGCATGTCATCATCGGAGTTCTTAAAGGTAGTTGCTAATAAGGTGAGTATAGAATGGTTAACATGGTTGCAGAAGTTTTGGACCAACTCCTTCTTGTTTTTCCTCCTAGGGGTAGGTATACTCTGATGTGGGACTATAGTGAGGGTTGATTCATCAGAATATGGTTTGTCAGGTTCCCAAGATGCATGATCAAGGGTTTCCCAATAATAGTTCTCTTTCCATTCTTCTTTGGACAAGTGTTTCTTAGGACAAGGACTAGATTGTTTCGATACAGGTTTCACGTTGAGGTCCAATTCTCCAAATAGGGCATCTATGTTCATGGTACTAGTAGATGAAAGGGATTTCCATTCACCATCGCTTGAGTAAGGGGATTCATCATAAATTGGGGGTTTGTCGTAAACTGGGGGAAGTGGTTCATGAGATATCTCGATGTCTGCGCAAGCACTCACTTCCTCTTGAAAATATGATGAAGTAGCAAGAAACCTAATTTTAAGTGGTTGACACCCTAGCCCTAAGTATTTTGGTCGTGGGTAGACAGTGATCGGTTTCATCCTTCCATTTTGATATAGTCCTAACCCACTGTTCCTGTCGTAGCCTTCATTTTGCATTATCTTAAATCTTTTTCCATACTAGTCCTTAGCTATTTTAATAGATGAGGAGGGGTATTCATGTTATTCTTGATATAACCTGGAATCACCTTGATCCATAATTTCTTCACTTAACTCTCCCCATTTGGTTAATGTCATTGTAGGGGAAACATGAAATGTGACCACTGATTGTCTTCTATCTGCGATGGGTAGGCCATATGCCTTAGGTGGAATCAGTTGACTGACGTAGTATGATGCCTTTATATTATATTCACCACAACCCATATCTTGCATCTCAAGTTTAGGAGTGGATGATGGTGGTTTGAATGAAATCAACTTAGTGAGATGTGATGGTTCAATGTATTGGGATAAAGCGGATGATGAAGCTTCTTGGTTAACTGGTACTTATCATTGTGGAAGGTCCCTTAGGCTTGTACAATATTGGAAAGGATCTGGATCACCATCAATAGTGATATTTGTGCCATTATACGGGAACTTAAGACATTGGTGGTATGTTGAAGGGATGACTATCATTCCTTTTATCCAAGGTCTACCTAACAACAAGTTGTATGGAAGGGTGAGATCCAAGACTTGGAAGTTGGTGTTCATGATCGTTGGGCTAGTTCTGATAGGGAGTGTTACAACTCCTTTGGAGGATCTTTCCTCATCATCATAAGCCTTGATGACTATACTCTTAGAAGTGTCTACATAGTCTTCTGAGAATCCTAATGCCTTAACCAACTTTAGGGTACATAGGTTCAAACCTGCGCCTCCATCTACCAAGACTCGTCTAACTCTGGTTTGATGGACTAGGACTTCAAGATGTAATGGGTGATTGTGATCAGACATTTTAGTTGAGTAGTCTTGTTGGTAAAATGTGGCATGATGCGAATTGATCAAATATCCCACCATTTCTTCAAAGCGATTGACATTCAAGTCCATGGGAATAGTAGTGTTCTGTAATGCTTTGTCAAGTATGGCTCGATGTTATGGTGAGAAAGTCAATAGCTCCAAGATAGATATTTGTGTGGGGGTTTTGCTCAATCGATCGATGACATTGTATCTATACTTGGGCCTCTGTGTAGAAGAAGGACCTAGAATAATTATTTTAGTCCTGCGTGTGTTCACATTACATTCTGGGTGCTTCTTAGTGATGACGGTATCAACATGTTCATTTGTAGCTCAGAGGCTATATATGGTCTTTCCTTTTCCATAGTCATAGTTGGAGTTTGTGTAATTGGCAGAGGGATTGTTCTTGGTTCCTGAACCAGAGGCGTTTCCTTTTGTGTGGTCATGTAATGGGTCTGTGAAGACCTTATGATCATTGTTTTTAGTATTTTTATGCCCATTTACCTCTATAGATCCATTTTCAACAAAGTCTTGGATGATATTCTTTAATTGGCGAGATTGTTGTAGGTTGTGCCCTTTCATTCGATGATAGTCATAGAAAGTGTCATCATCCCACCATAAAGGTTTGAGTTGTCTAGGATCATACTCTCTTGGTTCCAAAGGTTTGATGAGATTATGTTTGACCAATTCTTTGAAAACTACCTCGATTGGTTGCCCTAAAGGTGTAAATTCACATGTAGGAAATTTCCTTTGGGGTCTTTGTTGTGAGTTCTAGACATAATTAGCCATTTGATCTAGACTGTTCATCATTTCTAAATTTTGGTTGTATCCTCTAAGTGTGATAATCGGTCTAGTATGTATGTGTTTAGCATCAACAATGTATTCATTTGTGACATTCTTGTTCCTAGACCATAACTTGTTTCTATCATTCGGCACGTTTGGATGTTAGACAATTGGGCTCTTGCCTGGTACTTTATTTTTGCCTTTGTCTATAAGGCATTTTTCAAGGATGATCCCATTTTGTACCAAGTCAAGAAATGAAGTGCAATAGTGTACCCATAAGTCACCTCTCAGTTTCGGGTTGATGTTTTTGAGGAATATTGTGACCTTTTGTTTTTCGGGTATTTCGACTGGACAATGGCTAGCTAGACTTCTCCATCTTTGGAAGAAAGTGATGAATGTCTCACCGTCTTCTTGTGTTGTGTGGCACAAGGTTTCTATGGTTACTTTGTTGTCTATGTTAAAGGAAAAATGCTCGACAAACTTCTCAGCCAATTCACCCCAGGATCGTATCCCATATGGCAATTTAGAAAACCATTCCCATGCTATCCCTATGAGGGTTCATGGAAATAGGCACATCAAGTACATGGGGTCATATGATATGTCCATGCATGCCATTGAGAATTCTCTAATGTGTTCTAAAGGATTCTTCCTCCCATTATACTTAGGAAAATTTGGTATAATGTATCCATGGGGGAAAGGTGTTATATAGAGTGTGTTGTCAAATGGACATGGACATAGGTCTTGCACTGAGATAGTTTGTTTGCCTGACATAGACATGTCATCCATCTTTTGTCAAAGAGTTTGCATTTGGTTTTGAAGGACATCAACTTGTGTCAAGGACATGGTGTTTGTGTTATTTGAATCAATGTAGGTGTTCTAATACACCATGTTTTGTGACGAGTTGTGATTTGGTGAGGGAGTATATCTTGTTAGGGTGTGCTGATCTAGTATAAGGATATTCCCTATCCGGATGGTCTGAGTTGGTATAGGAATGCTTCCTATCTAAATGATCTAATTTGGTATAGGAATGCTACCTGTCTGAATGATTTGATTTGGTATAGGTATATTCTCGCCAACTTTGGATCTCTTACGAGTCGTGTTGGTGCCAGAGGGGTTGGAGGAAGTTGCCCCCATAGTAAATTGTAAACCTTGTTTTACGTTGAAAGGGATTATGCTTACAATTGATGATATCTAAGTAGATACACTAGTTTGTATCACTACAGTAATTTGGGGAATAGAGACACTTGATGTCACAGTTTGAGTTGGTTGAGTAGACTATGTTGTCAAAGTATGAATATTAAATCCTAGTGGTAGTGTGTCACCTTCTACTAGCAACTTTTCTAGATAGCGTTGTGGATCATTTTCCAAACACTCATCCATGAAGGATGCAAACTCAAGATCTTGCATTGCTGCGTCTATGTCTTCTATGTAAATTTCCCCATGTGTGTCTCTAGTGATGTGTTTTTCAAGTAAAGGCTTGTGTGGGAGTTTGCTTCCTAACGGTTGGTTTCTGAATGGATTGATAAATTCATTAGGGTCAGTCATTGCTTTGTGTTTCTTTTTGGACCGTGTTTCGACCATGAAAAATTTGCTCAAAATGGGTAATGCAGACTATGTCTAAAAATTGATATGACCTATGTCTATGTTTTTGGTTTGTTTTTTTTTTTTGACACTAAATGACATTGTTAAAATGGTTTCTAGAAAGATGTATACTAAGATGACATATGATATGATGGACAATATGCAAAATATCGAGTAGATTATGATGATAAATGAGTCTAAGATGAGTATAACCTACCACCTAATGGAGTAAATGTATGCAAAGATTTGTTTTTGACCAAGGAACCTGATTGGTTGACAAGGACAGTTGATAAGGTGATTTTTTCAAACTAGACTGTTGAGCTAAAAAGATCCACTAAATGGGACTAAAGTGACAAGGTTCAATGATTGTGACAAATCAAAACATGAACATTTCCAATGACGAGGAAAGTTATCTCAATTTCTACTCATATGAAATTTCCTAGGAAGTATCTATATGCATGCGACTTAGGGTGACTATGACTATGACTAAGATGTTTACTATGACTAGGACATATATGACACCTAATGATGCAGGGTTTTTGAGAAAAAATTACTAGTTTCTAATCTAAGGTTGATCTTAAGAACCTAAAGTAAATATTGACCATGAAGTTTCAGACTCAGCTCGTAGTTTTTGATGTTTTCTGTTGACAGGCAAATGCAATTCACTAAACAGTTGCAGTTCAGATTTTGATAGATGCGGTTTTTTGACAGTGCATGCAGTGTTTCTAATAGTTGTAGTTTTTCCAATGAAAAATGCGGTTTACGGATACACATACGGCTCGAGAACTAACATATGCGGTTTTCATGTGCACATGCAACTCAGAATGTGACAGTTGTGACTCGTGATATGCAAACTATGAAAAGTGAATTTTTTGACAGATAGATGCGGCTTTTCCCCTAACAGACGCAACTCGCTAATACACATGCGACAATTAAACTGACAATTGCGACTTGGTTTTTTGACAGTTAGATTTTTCTTGAAAGTTGTTGACTGAATTTATTTGTTTGATCAATATTTTGACGAATACAGCAGAGAACAAACACAACAATCAATGTATTTTCAGTTTTTGTGATGTAAGGACTGTTAAAACTTGAAAACATTTACAACCTAGGTTTTTAGGACAATACTTGTTGAATTCTTATTTGGATTTCTGTAGCTATGCATATTTATGGCAAATGACTAGAAGCTTGACCCCACTGGCTCCCCTCCACGACACTCGCTTATACTAGGGAGCCAAGCTACTGTATCCATGAAACTCCCATGGCATACATTTCATTTCCACACATAAACTGTAAGAATATAAGACGGCTTCATAGGGCTGACCCTACTGCGCCAACAAGTAGGTAGGATTTTGGTGACTCTACAACAAGGTATTTAATAATGGCATTTGATTCATGGGAAACTATCCAACCTCGGTGAGAGTCCATTTATGTCCATCTCGTTGGAATAGTGTGCGTGATTCGTGGGTTTCTCCAAGAATCCACTTTTACGTACGGGCTGGAAGTCACTTGGCTTTAGTGTGCTACCAGTCTGAATCGCCTTGGGGTGAGTACCTTTTCCCACCAAGACAGGCCCAAGTTCTAGAGTCAGTAACTGTTTCTCTTACACCCAGTATCACATGACTACGCAAGGGGAGAGGATACTTCGGTGTACTGAATCGTAAAGGTTACAAATGCATGCAAAGCACCAGACAAAGAAGACAATTGTTCTTTTTAATCCAAATGACAATTGTTTAGCTACCAAACAAGAAATTCTTTTTAAACCCACATGATGATTATCTATCTACCAAACAAAATCTTGCTTAAATAAATAAATTGACATAAAGGCATTAGGTCCTGCATGCAAATTTATCAGTAGTTCATTGTTTCTTCAGCTTTCATCCTGCAGAAAATTATCTTCGGTTTTAATTGTATTAAATGATTTGTCCTACAAACACTATGTGCTTCCTCCTTAACACAACTAAAACAAACATTAGCAAAAATCCAAAGAACTCAAAAAGCGAAAACTGAAAATATGGATGGACGGAAGTGACTAAAAACAAAAAAAAAAGATTACCAAGCAGATGCAGCTTTTGGAGCCACAGATGCGGTTCATGACTTCGCGGAAGTGGTTTGTGATGGGGGATGCGGCACTATTTTTCACAGATGCCGCTCACGGATACAAATGCATTGTTTTATGAAACAGATGGAATGTGTCGTATGAAAAACCTGCAAAAAAGAATGAAAATCAGAAAAATGGAAAGACAAAAAATATGTATGAATTTGAAGCGTGATTCACGTCAGGTTCGCCAAGTGTAATAGTAGATTAAAAGTAGATGTATCTTCAGATGATGATGAATAATCTACAACTAGAATAACAAAGTTAATCCTAATCTAAATAATAATCTAAAATCAAACAACAAAGAATGAAGAAATAAACTAAACAAACTAAACAATTTAATGGAAAGCTCTCACCAAATATGCGTTCACCCTTTCAAATTATCTTGATTGTTCTTCTCCATTTTTCCTTTTTAGTATTCTTTCCCTCAGATTTCTATGTTTGAATGCAAGCATAGCTTTGTCGAGTGTCTAAGAAAAATATCAAAGATAAGTCTCTTCTCAAAAGTGTATAATTTCGGGAGTAATGATTTTGGGAGGAGGAATAAACATAATGACAGGCCATTTTATAGATTTTGGGTTTTCGAATGATCAGCTCAGATTGAAAGAGAGATCGACGGATGAGATTGATGAATGCTATGCGATATGAGTTTTGTGTCAGATAAAATGTGAGTTAGAACATGAGTTTAGGATCTTAATGTCCAAAAATATAATAAATAGACTTTGTATGCAAGAGACAAAGTTAGAACTCAAAGACTAATGCATTCGAATGCAAACATGAGTTAATTAATTGAATAAATATATTTAATTAATAAAACAGATCCTGTATATGAGTTGGAACTAGTTAACTGACTAGTTGTGATAGAGAGTCCTCTCGCAGAGATAATTAGATGTTAAACCTAGAGATAACTAGAGAACTAAAAATAGATCTCAAGTCAAAAGGTGAGTGAATGATTAGATAACTGATTGACAGAAGAATGTGACATAAATAATTAAATATGAATTAAATGTTAATTTAATTCAACATTTGAAAATAAGAGACTTTAATTAAATAAATAAAAATAATTTATTTAATTTGACTGTTTGAAAAGGATAATATAAATAATTAAATAATAAATATTTAATTATAGATAAAGGGGAGGTTAAATGAATAATTAAATAAAGATATTTAATTATTGTTGGAAAAGTATGATAAAAGGAGTAATTAAATAATAAATTATTTAAAATTGATAGACAAAGGGGGAATAATTAATTTGTTCGCAACATAATTAAATAAATACGACTTATTTAATTAATCAAGTCGAATAAAGGTTAATAATGAATTAATGAATTAGTTAAAAAAGGTATTTAATTAATAGAGGAAATATGTGTTAGAAAGGTAATTAAATAATAAACATTATTTAATCAAGAACACAGACTATAGAACATTACATCGAATATCTACTCGCAGGCCTAGACCAATTTTCGGTATCTACATAAATTTTCTCAAAAAGTTTTTGAAATTCATGCTTGTAAGTTATATCACATCCTTGTTTTGTTAAAATATTAAACCATTGTCCATAAGTCTCTTCAAGGTTAATGGGAGTGTTAGTCACTTTGTTAACATAAAAAGGATGGGTATGCACTTCTTTAGATGAGCTAGGTTTTTTTTTTGAAAATTTAGCCTTATTTTTTTACTCAATTTTAGGATGTAAAAGACCAAACATCTCAAGTTGTGTTCATTTTTTCCTAGAAGGATAAAAGGATTTACTATTCTCAATATTATTAGCGAAATCATTTATGAAGTTGAATGCATGCTATTATCATCTTCTCCAATGATGTCAATCTCACGAGGACACATATTGGGAGTTGATTGAGCATGGTTAGACTCAATTGCATTAGGATTGGTGTAAAAAAACACAACTTGAAACATCAACCACAGACAACAAATATTTCCACACATTGCTAGAACACTTTTCCATTTTTAGATTTTCAGATTTAAAACAAGATAATTTTCCAATTACACTATGCAAAAATCTAAAAATGAAGTCTTGTAAATGCAATTTTGAAATCATACAATGCACTAACTTTATCAAAGTAAGGTGGATGAAATTTTGGGGAATGGCAATGCTTTATGGCTTATGTTATAGAAGACCACTATTCTCCTATGATCATTCAATAATGTCCTAGGAATCAAAATTTGATTAACTATCAACTAAAAGGATGAGTCAATTATCAACAAGGAAGACCTGGGAAGGGGTTCACCACCAAGCAAAATCTTGGACAAGAAAACTCAACATTCAACTCACAAAACCTATTTATGCAAGCTAAATGATGTAATTGATGAAATTATGCAACAAGTTGGGGTATGTGTACCTGGGAACTCTAGAAATGTGACAAGGATTTTGGAAATGCAAAGAAGTTTCAAAATATGCTATGTAGGACTAATACGACCTTACTTTCTTATTAGTCCCATAGCTATTTTTGGGGGTAGAACCTTATCTTCTAATGCCAAAACTGGATCTGAAAAAATCTCTGCAAAATTTCACTTGGATGACTAAAATGCACTTTCTACCTTCTTACTTCCAATCTAAATTTCTAAAATCTTCGAATGTGGTCTTGATGATCAAGGTCTACACTTTCGTCTTCTAAGATCTTAGGTCATGAATCTTTTCTATTTGGCCTATAGGTGAGTTTGTGTGAAGATGACAACTTTACAATTCAACTTTGCAACTTCGCAAATTTTCACTAAAAATGATCTTCAAGTCTTCAATGTAAATCCATAATCACAAGCATGCAAGAAAGAAAAATCTGGTTGATTTTTAGTAAATGGACATTTTCCTTGTTCAAACCCCTTGTTGGTAATTAATCCTTGAAATGAAATGAAATAATGGAGGAAAATGATGAATGAACAAAGTGCTATGTAATAAATCACCAAAATCTTGCTGTAAAATCTACAAACTTGTGTGAAGTGTCTTGCTTGGATGTAGATCTCGAATCTAATGAATGCTTGATAGATCTTGACATGAATTGATTTATTGAATTGAACCCCTACATCACAAATGTTTGCTCAAAAACACACATGATGCAAGAATATCCTTGATATGATGTTTGAATCTTGATGATGCCTTGAAATTCTTGATGAAATTCTCTTGATATCGTAAACATGCCTTAGGAATGAATTCTAAAGTTTCGATAATGATCTCATGAATGCTTAGGATGAAAATAAATGAATGGACCTTGTATTTATACTTATCCATGGTTAGTCTCTTGAAATTACACCTCACCAAGCTGGCATATGAATTATTAATTAAAAGAGGCTAAATCCTATAAAGAATTGAAATTAAATTCTTAAAATAACCTAAGGAGGACTAAGATTCCCTAGGTGGTGTCTTAGTCTCGAGGCATAAAAATCAGGGCATGGAATCGAAAAAGGTTCCCATCTAAGGTGCATTTGAAATCAGGGTCCCAAAACCTTTGGGGGACAAAGATGCCCTAGGTGTCTTATTACTCCCAATCCAAAAACTAGGGACACATAGCTAGAATCATTAAATTATCATTTATCCGTTGATGTTTGTTAGGATTAGCTAGAAAAATATGTAATTAATAAGACTTATGGATGCAAAATAGGACGAATTAAGAGATAAATAAGGATAAACAATATAAGGTGGGCCCAAAAAAGTCTGAAAATTCAATGGTATGCATTTTTCTACAATACATTTAGCCCCCACTTTAGTGAGAGGAAGAAATTTATTTAAACTCACACTAAAGTAACCAACCACATAATCAAGAGGTGTTCAAATGTATGAATTCTAGTGAGATATGATGACACTGACCAAGAGGGTGGTCAAGTCCCTAGGATCATGTTCCTATGTCAAACCAACATAGGAACAAAGTAAAATGCTTGTGGATGATATTTGAATCTATAACTAAATTGTGAACATACACCATAAAAGATAGAGAAAGAGAAAAATAGAAATACAATGTATCAAGCTTCAATTGGTTGTCCAGTGCGCTATGGATTGAGTCTAGGTTCCTTGTCCAAAAAGGTTTACAAGTGGAATAGGTTGTCCACTATCCAAACAAAGCACACACACACAAGGGTTAGTGAAGCTAGTTGTTCACTAGGTTAACCCCAAGAGGTCCATATCAACATCATATCCTCATGACTATGATAAGGACAAATAAGAAAAATGCATGCTCACAAGAGCTAGTCAAGCTACTTGTTCACTAGGTGAGCCCCAAGAAACCATAGCAATGCCATATCTTCATGAATTTAATAGGGTAACAAAGCTGCAATGCAACCAGATAGACGGATGTTTGAAAGGATTTTTCTTAGTTCATGTGAGTTCTTGATATTAGGGGACCTTCTTCCTAATGTCTCCAAGAGAGGACCTATTGGTTATTTTTTCTAGCACAACCTTAAAATTATCTCAAGGGTAGCCAACCCTTATTTTCTTCAAGGTTAGTGTCCAATGAATAGGAGGTTGATATATAACCTTTTCTTCTCTCCACTTCAGGATCTACTAAACCTAGGAGGGTAATCCCAAAAATGTGCTTTCAGATACTTGTGTACCATAGTATCAAACACATAGTGAATAGATATATCTCTTTTATATGCGTAAATGAAACAATACCTTGAAGGTATGGCTGAGCTTCATGGAAGTTAACACATTAAACATGAGATATATTATTCATAGAATTCCACACATACCCACAAGAATATTGATAACTAAATTTGATAATAAATTGTAGCCGCTCCTAACACAATCTCGAGAAATTGAAACATCAAGAGACTATTGCTTAGTCCTAGGCTGAAACCATCTATATCAAATATTCTTAAACTCATTACAACATTCATGGTGTCATAACTATTCCTATCAGATGATGCATTACACCTTTGATACTAGAAACCAAACCAGTCATACTTTATTGATCCAAGCATACAATTGCTAAAATTTTCATTCATGTTAATAATATTTAACTTAATCCTTGAATAAGAGTAATAACAGTGAACAAAAATTCAGGGAAATACAAGAAGACAAACAACAAAAACCATTGATTTTATTATATTCAAAACTTATGCAATGTCTATAATGGAGAAAAATGACCCAAAATATCTTGTCATTTATTTATCTAACATGATAGTGTTGTAATTACATTTTCAATTACAAGACTCAGAAAACATCAGAAACTTAAAATAAACACTAAACATTTCAAGCCTTGTTATGAAAAGTGTTTTCCCATAAGACCAAGTAGTGAATAACCTCTTGAAAGAAGAAAAAAAATTGCACTTAAGGAGAAAATAGAAACCCTAAGTGGAGATCTTCAATAGATATTTGGCATCTTCTTGTCTATTGATCAACAACTACCTCTAGCCCTCAAACAATCTTCAATCTGCACTTTGATTCACGCCTCTTGCATTCACTTGCCCTCTAAGAGAAAATTGCTCCCTCATCAAGAAGACTGTCTTCATTATTTACCCTGCAACTGAAAATTAATTTCACCATGAAATATTTTCCCTGTTAATATGCCTTCATTCTTGCAATTAAAAATGATTTCCCTCTTCAACTTGTCTTCACTTGAAAATCCCATGCACAAAATTACCTATTTCTAAAGAGTCTCTTAGTAGCTCTATTTTCAACTAGAAGTGAAAAGTATTAACTTCTGAGTCAAAACCCATTTACCAAATTGTTAAAAATTCCTTTGAAAGTCACATTTTAACATTCACTGTAGGTAAAAATTTTACCCATATGCAAAATTTAATTTTTTGGTCATGAAAAAATAGTTTTCAAGCATTTTTCGCCTCACTCCCAGCTAGAAAATGTATAAAAAATCACTTAAATTGCTTCCTAGGAAATAGAAATAGTTCAATCTGAAACTTACTGGAGCATAAAAGATAACTTTGTAGCCTATACATATGTTTAAAATTAGTCTGAAGCCAAAAAATGTGATTATGTTTGTTGGTTTAATTTCCCCCAATGAATACAAAATAGTTGAAGATGCCTTTTAATATATTGAAAAACATTAAAATATTCCCTTCAGATTTTTCATCGCTCAAACCAAGGCATCATTTTTTCCTATTTTCTCTTTCCATCCAAAACAAAGATGATTGATACTATAAAAAAAAAAAAAAATTTAAAAAGTCTCCCGCAACCATCGCTCAAAATAAGCCATTGTTGATTGCAAGAGACAAATGAATCTCACAATAGATATGGGTGATGGAACTTTGAACCATCTCTAATTTGATTTCATTTGTCCACATCATAATGGAGATGAGTAATGCCACCGTGAGAGGTGGAGAATTGTCATGAACTATCAAAAAATTTCCCAGCCAATAGGGAGGAAGAATTAATCTTGCTTTTTATATTAAAAGTTGATTTTTTTAATATTTTCCCTTTGATTATTACTACAACCATCGCTTAAACTTGACCATCACTCATTGCTTTAGAAAGAAGAGCCACCAATTAGCGATGGGTGATGGACACATCAACCATCAATCATCACTCATTTAAACTCATAATCTCCTATCAAAAGATATATGTGCAATAGATCACTTTTTTAATAATTTTTTATAAGGTTTAAAGTTGTCTCAAACTCATACAAACCACTAGGCATCACTAATTTGAATCAACTGGAGTTTTATGTTGCTCATGTCGATTTCCAACCAATCACAAGGAAGAATTAAACTTGTTTTCCCAAAGAAAAATGAAATACATTTCATACTTACCCTAAATTCCCCTTTTATAAATTAACAATATTTAAAATATTCATAATATTTAAAATATTAATATTTGAAACTTTACAAAAATTGTGACTTCTAATTATGCTTGGAGGCCAAATGGAGAAATTTATTGCAAGTAAATAGGGACACCTAGAGCCATGATAATTTGCATAGTTACATTATCAATTATTTAGAGAAAACACATTTCCTCAAAAATTACATTGAGCATAATTTTTTTAGGACATCCTTTGTAAACTGGCCCCTCGGACGTGTTTAGCACACCCAAAATACATTAAAATAATGCATCATATGACCTTCATTTTTGATGAAATCGAAACTGGAGATGTTTTAGACCAAAAAAATAAATGATTTTCCCTTAGCATTTATAAATTTGAAACTTTTCATAACACCAATTTTGGCCCTATCATAGTCATTAACACATTAATTAACCTATCAAAACTCATCCAAGAGCCATGAAACTTAAAAATCATGTATAAATTTGACCCAAGAACTCATTGTAGGAAATGTCTTTGACAAATTAAACTTGAGGTGCAAGATATTAATATCCAAAGTGGCTCATTCAGACTTTTTTGTAGTTGCACCAATAAAAAACTAACTCAAGCACACCAAGTCACATCCTTGAAAAATTATCAAATAAAATCTTGGAAACCTACCACTAGAGACATTAGATCATTTAGGTCCATTGATTATGTGTGCAAAATTTCTTTCCTCCAATCAACATTCTTCACCAGATATTAAGGGTAAAAATTGACCTCCTTAAAAAGTTTTGGAAATGTAGACGTAAAATAGAATGTAAACTACATTTTCTTTTAACATGGTAAAAATATCAAACTCTATCTTGTAGCTCTAAAACCAACCCAAGGAGCGTATGGATTTGAAGGGAATTCAGAGAACCAATCCATTTTCCATGACGATCATCCAATTGTGAAATATCAATCTGAACAGGAGGCCACTTTGTAGAACTAAGAGTATGCAAAGAAAAAAATAGTCCCAAAACCCTCTAGCTTTTCTTTTCAAAACTTTATCCAAAATCATCACAAAAAAGACAAAAATTTGACATACATGTTGACATATGTCACACGAATACACCCACCAAAGGATTTGATATGAGAATCAACTAGCTCCAAATTATGACCCTCCAAAGTAGATCACTAGGGCAAATTTTTCAAGTGTACTTTCAGTCCCAGAACCCTCCATCTTTTCTTTTCAAAAATTTATCGAAAATCATCACAAAAATCTAAAATTTGACATACAAGATGACATATGTCACATGAATACACCCACCAAATAATTTGACATGAAAATTAACTAGCTCCAAATTATGACCCTCCAAAGTAAGTCACTGGGGTAGATTTTTGAGGTGTACTTTTGAGTTTGGAAATCAACTTTTTTTCATCATGGGCACTCAAAATCTGAAAATTTTGAAGGTTCCATCAGTGGCTCTGACTGAGAATGCATTCCCTTTATGGGTATGACGAGATTCCAGATCTCTCAGGAGTAGACCAAGTGCCAAAACCATTAGGGAGCTGAGTCTTTATCCAATTTTTCAAACCATATTTGATTGCCCCATGCCACCAAATAAAAAGGACAACCAATGTTTTCCTCTATCAAACACCAACCTATTAAAAGAACTAATTTCCCTCAACCCACATTTACCTTTTCCATACCAATTCAATAAGTATGACTTCATTACTGCCAAAGCAAGTGTCAGGGCCCTTCCGAACAAGTGAGAATCTTCCTGATTACAAACATTGCCACGAACATCTCTCACAAGTTTCCTGAGAATACCATTGCTAATGTAATCTCTCTCATTCTTCATTATATAACCAGGAATAAAATGAAAAATTTCATCATCACATGACAAATAGGTGTGATATTGATCACATAAAACATATTCATATTGAAAATAAAATTCTTGTTCTCCATCTTATTATCATGCTCCATCAAAATACCTCCCAACAAAACTAGAAATTAAAATTATTCATACTCCTCCTTGAGTAGTTGGCATAATGATACTCAACCTTACCTGCAACATATGTATCAAATGTAAAAATTTTCTAGGGAATTACCTCGAGGAGCTCATCAATGTGTTTCTTTGTTTTCTTAAGGCCACATTCTAACCCTATGTGAGATGCATCATCAAAGTTCTCAGCAAAGAGTGGATTATCTCTACACTAATAAGAATCATCGTTTCTCATCTCTAGTGAAGATAGAGGCTCGTCAAATAAGGGGTTCTCCATTACATTCATTATGATCATAAAATTCCTTACCTCCTCAGCATGGTTGTCTAAATATTTCATATCATCATTATAATCAGTAGAAGACCATATAGATAGATTTTCAACTTCATTCTCATCATCAATAGTTAACATTTCTAACTCATATTTTGAAAACTCTTCATAGGAAGAAATTTGTTTCATCTCAAGCAAAAATGTGTTCCGATCATTATCAACATATTTATCATTTGAAGCAAAAGGTTCAATCTCTACGTCATGAGGATACTCATAATTAGCAGAGGGATGACCATATTTAATTCCATCATTATTATTACACCAAGGGGACTCATCAATACTAAAACTCTGCTCAGAATATTCAAATTGATTGCACAATCTAATGTCTTCCATAGGAATACAAGTGTTGGGAGATTCAAAAGAACTCAAACCCGACATTTCTTTTGCTTCACTAAGGTATGCATTTTCAACCTTTACTTGGTGCAGGAGTACCTTAAGGTCTTTTCATGAGATCTTGCAAATTTTGGCTTGTAGGTGGTTCTAGCCAAACACCAAGGTAATAACGACTAATTTATAAAGTCTCAAGGTTGAATTGATGTTGTGTTGTGGAAAGTTAGGTTATTTTAGAGTCTTGAGGTTTGGGAAATCCTTAAAGAGGAGCTTAGGCAAATCTTAACAATGTTGTCTTGGAAATTTGTCCTAAAAGTTGGAAAATGGCAATAATGTTGTTCTAAGCCCAACCTAAGGGTCCTAACATGTGGGAATAAGGCATATAAGGTTAGAAAAACCCTAATATGGCATGTGGGAAAGCTATTGTACAAATTGAGTTTTGGAAAGAAGAGATTGTGACTTGGAAAAGACTAAATTTGTTTGATTTCTATGACAGAGCCTTCATCCAATCAATTAATGGATTGAAAGGACTGAACTAATAATTTGACACTTTCATTTGTGATTTTTTCATACTGTTTGAAGCATTGTTTTAGTCATTTAGTTCTACTGGTTAAGGTTTTGCAAGTTCTTTTGGGTTCTTGGTTTCACTGTCCTGTTCAGGGACAATTTTGTAAATAATGATCCCCACTTGACTTCCCATGGAAAAGCTTCCATGGCCACTTGGAATCAAGTAGGGGAATGTGTATACAATGTAGATATGGCATTAGGAGTCTTTATTTGTAGGGGAACTGATATAATCAACAAGCTATAGGCGAGTACAGAGGCATTCTGGCTAGTTGCTTCAACAGAAAAACAACAAGAAGACTTGCTAAATGGATTGGTTTGTGCCAATTCATGGTGTAGAAGTGTAGGGGTATGTGACTAGGTTATGTGTATGTAGGGAGAAGAGTAGAGGAGGCCATTAGAACCCTCAATCAAGTTAAAAGAAACCAGATTGTGTACATACCCTAGAAACCCTTGGAAATAGGGGTTTGGTGAAAGTCCCATGTACGGATGCCAAGGAGACCTAAGACCTAGAAAAGCTTGAAGCCTAGGAGGTCTATAGTGAGAATACGTGAAGATTTTGGGGGTTTGTTAAATAATTTTAGGAGTTATTTCAAGAACACCTGATTGTGGAGGCCTAATTAGGAAAAAAGGCTATAAGGCCTGGAAACTAAGTTTCTTGAATTCGATAGCCAAATGAAGAAAGAATCCTCTAAAATGGATCAGAATGGAGTAAGATCACTCAAGGAATAGCTAGAAGACCTATTCCAAGTCCCAAGAAAGGTTTTGGAACTTTGTAGCAAAATTGAGCCCATGGGAGGTCATGGTGATTGGAGAGCAAAGGGGAGCATTTGAAATTGGTGGAGAGTTGTATAAGGAGATAGTGGTCTTAGGAGTGACCTCTGAGTAGGGTAGAGAAGAATACCCTAGGAAGACCAAAGAATAGGTCTTAAGAAGAGAAAATGTGCTCTTGAGAGATAACACTCCCCACCAAATTGGTATCAAAGCCTAAAAAGGCTTGGGAATTGAGAAGTGAATGTCAGAGAGAAGTGAATCCATAAGAGAAAGCACCACGGTGACTAATGCAATGCTAGCTATAGATTTGATAGAGCAACAAGAAAATAATAGATGACTTGAAGAAGTTGTGGAAGAAATGAAGCACAAACTAGAAGAGGTTGCAGAGACTGCAGGCAAGATGGAAGTGCAGTTAGTAGGGGTTAAAGACAAGGGTAAGGACCATGTTGAGGAAGAAATAGAGCTAGAACCTAACCCTCCATTAGCAGAGGAACCCTTCCTTAATGCATTAAGGACATTAAACGTTAAGGCACTAGAAGGCATCCCTATTTTCACAAGAAGAATGGATGTAGAGTTAGTTATGGAATGGATTGAGGGAATGGAGAATCACGTTGAACGTGATGGGATTACAAAGGCACAAAATTTGAAGATAGCCAAATCAAGGTTAAGAGGACAAGCATTAACTTGGTGGAAGTTCTTGCAAGAAGAAAGAAAGAAGGAAGGCAAGAAGCCAATAGGAAATTGGAAGACAATAGTGGCTAAAGTGAAGGGAAACTATCTACCTAAGGACTATGACATCCAATTGGATAAGAAAAGGAAAAATCTTAGACAAAGGGAGTTAGATGTAGCTGCCTACATAGAAGAGTTTGAAAAGTTAAGAGTTAGGTCTAGAGTGCAATAAATTGAAAGCATTAAGGTTTCTAGGTACTTGAATGGCCTTAGATGGAACATACAAGAGGAGTTGAGTCTCTTCACACTTACTACCCTCCATAGCTTCTATCAGATGGCTATTAAAGTGGAATAGAAACTGAAAAAGAAACAAGATTCTAATACCAGGGGTAAAGGAAGAGGTAGAGAACCTAGAGGTGGACATCGAGGAAGTTTTGGTGGAAGGAGCAATGAGAATAGAAGCCAAGGAGATTCTAAGGTTGGTGAACAATCCCATGAGACAAATAGAAGTGGGGGATACAAAGGTAGAAGCTCTAACAATGGTGGAAGAGGTAGATCGGGAGGATTTGGGAGGAGTTCTCAAATTGCTTCCATTAAGTGTTACACTTGTGAACAGTTGGGTCATCTGGCTTATAGGTGTCTTGACAAGCCAACATATTCACAAGGTGAGAAGAAGATTACCTATGTTCAAGAAGAGGACTGTTCCAAGCACTCGGAGGTGAGTTTAGATTTAGATAAAGGAGAGAATCTCATGTTGAGAAGGATCTTGATCAAAGCACCCATCGAGGATGAACACAAGCAGAGGAGAGCTCTTTTTAGAGTCAAGTGCACGATACTAGGTAAGGTCTGCAAGGTCATCATTGACTCAGGATCTACTGATAATTTCATATTAGAGGAGGTAGTACAGGAGTTGAACCTCATCAAAATACCCCATGTGTGTCCTTACAAGGTTACTTGGTTGAATAAGGGGCGAAATATATTGGTGAATGAACAAGTATGGGTTGAGTTTGCTATAGGGAAGTATCAAGATAGGATACTATGTGATGTGTTACCAATGGATGCATGCCATCTATTGCTTGGTGGACCGTGGCAATATGATAGGGAGGCAATACACCATGGCAAGGAGAACAAGTATTCATTCAAGAAGGATGGAGTGACTTACAAAATTCAGTCTTTGATAGAAGAAGGCACAATGGAGAAGGCATAATCCAGTGTACTTTTGATGAGTGGAAAGGAATTCCTAAAAGACATGAAGGAGGAAGAAGGAGTTGTCTATGCATTCATGTTGAAGCCAAAGGAGGAGGAGTCACCTAGTCGGCTACCTATGACAGCAGAAGTGAAGCAACTATTGGATCAGTTCAGGGATATCATTTGTGAAGGCACACCAGCTACACTACCACCGAAGAGGGCAATTAGTCATCAAATAGAATTTTTGCTAGGAGCAACATTTCCTAACAAGGCTGCATACAAGATGACACCAGAGCAGAACAAGGAGATATCAAGGCAAGTTCAAGAACTCTTGGACCAAGGGTTGATCAGAAAAAGCATAAGCCCATGTGTTGTTCCAGTGGTGTTGGCACCTAAGAAGGGAGATAAGTGGAGAATGTGTACTGATTCTAGGGCAATAAATAGGATAACCATTAGATATAGGTTTCCTATTCCTAGGATAGAAGACTTAATGGAATATTTAGGGGGTACTAAGTACTACTCCAAGATTGATTTGAAAAGTGGCTACTATCAGATTAGGATGAAAGAGGGAGATGAATGGAAATCAGCTTTTAAAACCACAGAGGGGTTAAATGAGTGGTTAGTAATGACATTTGGGAATACAAATGCACCTACACTTTTATGAGGGTGATGAATGAGGTCTTGAAGGACTATATAGGAGTCTTTGTGGTAGTCTACTTAGATGATATCCTCATCTTTAGCAAAACAAAAGAACATATGAAGCACCTAGAACTTGTGTTGAAGAAACTTCAAGAGGAGAAGCTCACCATAAATCTTGAGAAGAGTGAGTTCATGAAGCAAGAGCTAGTCTACCTAGGATTTGTAGTATCTCAAGGGAACTTGAAGATGGAAAAGAGCAAGGTTGAAGCCATTCTCATTTGGCCTAATCCCAAGACAAGGAATAAATTTAGGAGTTTCCATGGATTAGCACAATTCTATAGGAAATGTTTTAGAAGGTTTAGTGAAATCTGTGCATCGGTCTTTGACACCATCAAAGGAGGACTGAAAACATAGTTTGTGTGGACCAAAGAAGCCAATGAAGGATTTGAAAGATTGAAGAGGGAGATAGCCACCCAACCAATCCTAGTTTTACCAATTTTTGACAAACCATTCATAGTGGAATGTGATGCAAGCAACATAGCAGTGGGTGCAGTCCTAAGCCAAGAAGGTAGGCCAGTGGCATTCTTTAGTGAAAGGCTAAATGAAGAAAAGTATTGGTACTCATCCTATGAATTAGAGTTGTATGCTTTAGTGCAATATCTTAAAAAGTGGAGGAACTACCTATTGCCCAAATAATTTGTGCTATACACTGACAACCAGACCTTAAGTTACATCAATACTCAAGAGAAGCTTAGTTTGAGGCACATCAAATGGATGGAGTTTTTGGAGTCATACACTTTTAATATCAAGCAAAAGAAAGTGGTTAATAACAAGGTTGCAGATGCCCTTAGTAGGAGATTTCTTACCATTCAAGAGATAGAGTTGTAGAGCACAAGGGTTGATGGATTCAAAGACCTATATGAAGGAGATTTTGATTTCTCAATGATCTACAAGGTATTTACTAATTTTGAAAACCATTTTCATGGTGATTATGTAGATTATACTTTGCAAAATGGTCTATTGTTTAGAGGGAAACAATTATGTGTTCCAAGAGGTTCCATCAGGGATAATCTTATCCAAGAAAAGCACAATGGTAGTTTGAGTGGACACTTTGGATTGAACAAGACCCTAGACTTAGTGGAGAGGTTCTATTGGTGGCCTAAAATGCAGAGAGATGTAAGAAGGTATGTTGAGCAATGTGGAGTGTGTCAAAAGGCAAAGGGAACATCAAGAAATGCAGGTCTTTATCAGCCATTACCCATCCCAAATAGACCATGGGAGTGCATAAGCATGGACTTCATAGTAGGACTACCTAGGACACCAACTGGTTTTGACAGTGTGTTTATGGTAGTGGAAAAATTCAACAAGATGAGACATTTCATCCCATGCAAAACAACACATGATGCTAGTCACATAGCCCATCTATTCTTCAAGGAGGTAGTAAGGATACATTGGTTTCCAAGGAGTATAGTTGCAGACAGAGATGTAAAGTTTATGGGACATTTTTGGAAAACTCTTTGGAGGATGTTAGGAACCAACTTGTCACATAGCTCAGCATATCATCCTCAAATGGATGGACAGATAGAGGTGATAAATAGGGTACTTGGTAGCTTGTTGAGGTGTCTAACTAAGGAGTATGGACAAGGATGGGAACAAGTTATTTCACAGGAAGAATTTTCCTATAATGATAGCACAAACAGGTCTACTAGTAAGAGTCCATTTTAGATTGTATATGGGCTACATCCAAGAGGTGTACTTGAGTTGACAGACCTAACAGGTTAGAAATAGTGGACATGCTAATGATTTTTCTCAGTCAATGAGAGAGATTCATGAGCTGGTAAAGAAGACATTAATGGAGGCTAACCAAAAATTGAAGGCTAAAAGAGATGAAGGGAAGAGATATCTACAATTTGAAATAGGTGATTTAGTGATGGTATACTTGAAGAAGGCAAGAATAGAGAAAGGAATACCGAGTGAGTTGCAGATGAAAAGGATAGGGCCATATAATGTGTTCGCTAAGTATGGATCAAATGCATACAAGGTGGAGTTACCCAAGGAAATGTCCATTTTTCCTATCTTCAATGTGAAGGACTTGGTGAAGTATAAAGGACTAGAAATGGATGAGGAATAGTATAGCGCTAAGATAAGTAAGGATGTGGAAGGACTCAAGGTACCTAATTGGATCGGACCACAGGTTGACAAGATTCTGGATTCAAGGGTGAAGAAGAAGACTAGGCACAAGACATACATGGAGCACCTAGTGAAGTGGAGACACCAGCCAGAGTCAGAGGCTTCTTGGATAGCAAAGAGTGATTTCAAGAAGCATGGAATCAGTGAGATTTTTTTAACACCACAGGTTCCTTAACTTCTTTGTTGCAGGGGGAGAATGGTGTAGGAGCACCTTAAGGTCTTTTGGTGAGATCTTGCAAATTTTGCCTTGTAGGTGGTTCTCACCAACCACAAAGGTAATAAGGACTAAATGATAAAGTACCAAGGTTTAATTTATGTTGTGTTGTGGCAAGTTAGGTTAGTTTAGAGCCTTGAGGTTTGGGAAAGCCTTAAAGAGGAGATTAGGCAAATCTTGACAATGTTGTCTTGGAAATTTGTCCTAAAAGTTGGAAAATGGCAATAATATTGTTCTAAGCCCAACCTAAGGGTCCTAACATGTGGGAATAAGGAATATAATGTTATAAAAACCCTAATATTGCATGTGGGAAAGCTATTGTATGGATTGAGTTTTGGAAAGAAGAGATTGTGACTTGGAAAAGAGTAAATTTGTTTAATTTTTGTGACAGAGTCTTCATCCAATGAATTAATGGATTGAAAGGACTAAAATAATTCTTTGAGACTTTCATTTTTGATCTACTCCTACTTTGTGTAGCACTGGTTTAGTCATTTAGTTCTACTGGTTAAGGTTTTGTAAGTTCTTTTGGGTTCTTGGTTTCACTGTCTGGTTCAAGGACAATTTTGTAAATAATGACCCCCACTTGACTTCCTATTGAAAAGATTCCATGGCCACTTGGAATCAAGTAGGGGACTATGTATATAGTGTAGATATAGCTTTAGGAGTCTTTGTTTGCATGGTATTTGATATTATCAACAAGCTCTAGGCGAGTGTAGAGGCATTATGGCTAGTTGCTTGGATAGAACAATAGTATGAAGACTTGCTAAATGGATTGGTTTGTGCCAATTCATGGTGTAGAAGTGTAGGGGTATGTGACCAAGTTATGTGTATGCAGGGAGAAGAGCGGAGGAGGCCATTAGAGCCCTCAATCAAGTTAAAATAAACAAGACTATGTACATACCCTAGAAACCCTTGAAAATAGGGGTTTGGTGAAAGTCCTATGTACGAATGCCAAGGAGACCTAAGACCTAGAAAATCTTGAAGCCTAGGAGGTCTATAGTGAGAATCCATGAAGATTTTGGGGGTTTGTTAAGGAAGTTTAGGAGTTATTTCAAGAACACCAGATTGTGGAGGCCTTATTGGGCAAAGAGGCTACAAGGCCTGGAAACTAAGTTTCTTGAATTCGATAGCCAAATGAAGAAAGAATCCTCTAAAATGGATCAGAATGGAGTAAGATCACTCAAGGAATAGCTAGAAGACCTATTCCAAGTCCCAAGAAAGGTCTGGGAACTTTGTAGCAAAACTGAGCCCATGGGAGCTCATTGTGATTGGAGAGCAAAGGGGAGCATTTGAAATTGGTGGAGAGTTGTATAAGGAGATAGTGGTCTTAGGAGTGACCTCTGAGTAGGGTAGAGAATACTACCCTAGGAAGATCAAAGATTAGGTCTTATGAAGAGAAAATGTGCTCTTGAGAGATAGCACTCCTCACCATTACTCCACTCCCCTCTTTTTCATGTTATATCTCATTTATTAACTCATATGGAGAAGCAAAATCATTATCATCAAAGGTTGAAAACATGATAGTTTCTTAATGATCATCTCTAATATTTTTAGAAAGAGAAAATAATTCACACACTTGGTCAAGCCTAATTGGATTGAACTCCTTTGGAAGAGCACTCAAACCTAGTTCATAAGATTCATAAAATAAATCAATTCATATTGAATTTTTAGGTTTGTGACACTCAGGAATTGCATCGAGAGAATCCATAGATCCTACATAGAGATCATAAGATAATTCTTCTTCATTTCTCCTTATGGAAGAAAGATATTGACCCAAAACCATATGATTGTTATTTCATATAGCTTGCTGACAATTTGTTTGAGATTCTACATTATCAACACCATATTCCAGTGTATAGGCTAGGACAAAATGGGTGTAAGTTTTAGGAGATTCATCTTCAATTTCTAGTTTACACCTTTCATCAACATCAAGTTCCTTAGGGTAGGGAACACTTTTAGACAAACAACCCTTATGTATTCCATATTTCAAGTTATTTTCAATACTCATGGCTAATCATAGGCTTGATGCAAGGTTTTAGGATCTTTATCTCTCAGTAGGTAGCTCATCTCATTATCAAAATATCCCAAATAAACAACCAATCAAATTGCATCACTTAGTCTAAAAACCTCACAAATGTACCTTAATATTTTAGAAAATATTTAGTTAAATGTTGGGACTAGATTGTGCTCCTCCTTCTCCATTCTCATAAATTTACTAATCATAGATTTAGCATTTATTTGTTCACCAAATTTCTCCATGAAATTTGGTTTGAACTCACTCCTAGAATACAAAAAGCATGATGGTAAATCAAAGAACCAATCTCTTGCATCTCCCTTTAGAGATTGAAAAAATAGCCTCATGATCACATCCACATGATCTACCTCATATTCATCCATTAAATTATTGACTTATTGAAGATACTTACTTGCTAATTCAAACTTCTCACCATTGAACTTTGGTATCTTATCTCTGATTTCAGATAGCATGACATTTGGGAAACCCAAAATGCCATCAAAACTAATGGCTTTGTACCTTTCAAAAGAGAAACTTATTTTATTACATGACAAGGGATGCACACTATGCATTATTATATTTGGGTCCATACATGGATGCATAGGTTGATGATAAATTTTCTTACACCTCTACAATCCTTTTCATATTAACTTTGCAGTGACACAGGGGAACTCAAACTTCTTTTCCAATGTGATCTTAAGTTTTTTCAATGCAAATTTCTATCTCAACTTTCTTAAGACCTTCTAAATGAATTTCTTTAAAAACATTGCATACATCAATTCATAATAGAAACTACAAATTAAAACTTGGAAGTATGAAAGCCTAAATTAGTATTATTCCATTTGCTAGTGCTTAATCACTCAATAGGGAACAAAAAAAATTGAGACTTACAAATATGGCTTCCATATACAAGTTTATCCTTCCTAAAAACCAAAACATGAAAAATACCTAGATATGTTGTAGTTGTTGCAAATTCTTCTTCCTGACTAGAAATGTTTGTAGGTCTGAAATGTTCTTCACTTTTTTAGAAATTTCTTTAGACAACGTCACCACCTCTCTTCACATAGGACTGAACTTCAAGCAGTATGAAGCTATTTTAAGATAAATTTCATTCTGGGTCTTCTCCCACTATGGATTCCCACATTAATTCTTTTAAATTTGCTACAAAAAAACCTCTTCCAGCTCTGAAAATTTCTCAATATCTGAACTAGATATTTATATGCACCAAATTCTCGACTCTTTCCAAATGGATACTCTTATGATGTCCTTAGTGGAGTCACTAATCTGTTGGTTATTATTTCCAGCAAAACCTTATAATCTTCTAAAGGGAAGCCAACCCTTATGTTCAAGAATATTCAAGGTCAGTGGCTAATGAGCATGAGCTTGATATACAACCTTTCCTCCCCTACACATCAAGCTCTATTAATCCTAGGAGGGCAATCCCAACAATTTTCTTTTAGATACTTGTGTGCCACAATATCAAACACATAGTGAACAAATAACTATCCTTTATATTCTTAGTAAAACCAATACGCTGAGTTATATGGTTGACCTTCATGGTAGTCAACAAATTAAACATGAGAGATATGGTTCATGGAATTCAACACATACCCACAACAAGATTGATAAGTAAATTTCATTATAAATTATATCTTCTCACAACAAAATCTCATGAAATTGCAACATAAAGAGACTAGTGCTTAGTCCTAGGGTGGATTCATCTAAATCAAATAATCTCAAACTCATTACAACATTCACTTTGTCATAACTATGCCTATCAGATGATGCATTACATCATTGCTACTAGAAACAAAGCTAGTCATACTTTATTGATTCAAGCAACCGTTGTACAAATCTTCATTGTTGTTAATACAGTTTAACTTACTCCTTAAATAAGAGTAATAATAGTGAACAAAAATTCAGGTAAATACAAGAAGATGAACAATGAAAACCCTTGATTTCATTGTATTCAAAACTTATGCAATGTCTACAATGGAGAAAACTAGCACAAAATCTTGTCATTTACTTATCTAACATGACATTGCTACAATTACATTCTCAATTAGAAGACTTGGAAAACTTTAGAAACCTAAAATCAACACTATACATTTTAGACCCTATTACAAACAATATTTTCCCATAAGACCAAGTAGTGAATAACCCTTAGAAAGAAGCAAAAAGTCTGCACTTAAGAAAAAAATAGAAACCCTAAGTGGAGATCCTCAATAGACATTTCGAACCTCCTTCTCCATTGATCAACAACTACCTCTAGCCCTAAAAGAATCTTCAATCTACAATTTGATTCATGTCTCTTGCATTCACTTGCCCTATAACATAAATTATTATCTCACTCGAAAGAATTTCTTCATTATTTACCCTGTAGCTCAAAATTACTTTCATTGTGAAAGCTTTTCACTCTTCATCTGCCTTCATTCTTGCAACAAAAAATTATTTCCCTCTTCAACTTGTCTTCACTTGAAAATCCTATGCACAAAATTACATGTATATAAAGACTCTCTTACTGGCTCTATTTTCAATTAGAAGTGAAATGCATTAACTTCTGAGTCAAAACCCATTTACCCAACTGTTAAAAATAGCTTTGAAAGTTACATTTTAACCTTTGTTGTAGGTAATAATTTCATCCATATGCTAAATTTAATTTTTGGGTCATGAAAAAATAGTTTTCAGGTATATTTCACCTCACTCACAACCATAAATTGTATAAAAGTTCACCCAAATTGCTCCTCAAGAAATAGAGATAGTTTAGGCAAGTTTCTGGAGCATAAAAGAGCACTTTGTATTCTATACATATGTTTAAAAATCAGCCTGAAGCCAAAAAAAACGTGATTATGTTTTTTGGTTTAATTTCCCCCCAAAGAATGCAAAATAATTGAAGATACCTTTTGATATATTGAAAAACATTAAAATATTTCATTTAGATTTCTCATCACTCAGACCAAGGCATCGTTGTTTTCTATTTGGTGTTCCCATCCAAAATGAAGATGAGGGATGTTGTAAAATAAAATAGATGAATTTTTAAAAGTTTGCCTCCAACCATCGCTCAAAATAAGCCAACGTTGATTGCAAGAGACAAATAAATCTCAAAATATAGATGGGTGATCGAACTTTGAGCCATATATATTTTTATTTCATTCCTCCATCCCAAAATAGAGATGAGTGATGCTCACATGAGAGTTGGAGAATTACTATGAAATTTCAAAAGTTTTCCTAGCCAATAGGGAGCAAGAATTAATCTTGCTTTTTATATTAACATTTGAAAATATTTATATTTTCCCCTTGATGTTTACTATAGCCATCACTCAAACTTGACCATCGCTAATTTCTTTGGAAAGAAAATCCACCAATTAGTGATGGGCGATGGACACAATACCCATCGCTCATCGCTCATTTAAACTCATAATCTCCCATGAAAAGGGAGATGTGTGATAGAGTTCTTTTTTAATGATTTTTTATAATTTTTAATGTCATCTCAAATTCATACAAACCATCGGGCATCGCTGATTTGAATCAACTCAAACATTTTCAAAGGGAGATGGGCAATGGAGTTTCATGCTACCCGTGTTGTCACTTTTCAGCCAATCACAAGCAAGAATTTAAAACAAAAATCCATAAAACATTTGAAATACATTTCATATTTGCCTGAAATTCCCCTTTTACAAATGTACAATATTTAAAATATTCATACTATTTTAAATATTAACATTTGGAACTTTAGAAAAATTGTGACTTTTAATTATGCCTGCAGGCCAAATGGAAACATTTATTGGGGGGGAAAATGTGAAACTTGGATCCACGGAAATTTGCGTAGGGACATTACCAATTATTTAGAGAAAACCCATTTCCTCAAAAGTTATATCACCAATTTTTTTCTAGGACCTCCTTTGTAAACTGGCCCACGGGACTTGTTTTCCACACCCGAAATACATTAAAATAATGCATCATATGACCTCCATGTTTTACGAAATCAAAACTGGAGATGTTTAAGACCAAAAAAAGAAATGGGTTTCCCTTAGGATTTGTAAATTTTAAACTTTTCATAACACCAAATTTGGTCTTGTCATAGTCAACAACACATTAATTAACCCATCAAATGTAATGGCCCACTATGTAACCCTAAAGGAAGTTGCAATTCACTACTTAAGTGAACAATTTTTTTCTATTAAAATTTATTTAACATACATGTTCACCTACAATTGACAACAACCTCTAAGGCTACGTAACTAAGATTACTTAAACCCATACATACATCAATATACAACAATAGCATTTAATGACAATATGAATTGGGTACTTAAACAAAACATAAAGACATACAAAAAATAATTGTATTCGTTAACTTAATCAAAAGGTTACATCACTCATTCCCAGAATGAGGAAATAATACAAATGTGTTACAATACCATAAATCCACCTCAAATAATAATGATGAGTAAAATAATATGATTCAAATTGAAATAAATACATCACTTGAATAAAAATGGAAACTGTGAGCTCTCCAACTGGATACTTCACCATCACGAACTGGAGATCAAAGGGGGACCCAATGGTATATGGTGCATGTTCCATCCAACTAAGTGGTACCCAAAGGCACACCCCCCATGCTAGGAGATAGTAACAATATAACATGATCAACCCTACAACCTCTAGTCATAGGCTGACACATACTAACTCATACTGATACAACCAATCACATGTACAACAGAATTACAACTCTAACATGGTTACATTACTTCAAGATATAAAACTTATCAAGTATGTTAAGAAAACCATGCACATAAGGGTATGTGTAGGATCATCATGGAAAAAATAGGCCCTTAAGTCGCAATAAAAATACAAAAATTCAGAGTTAGACAACTTGACATAAATTTTTTTATAAGTTCTCTATATTATTTCAAAAAAATGTAAAAAATGAATTTGTAGGAAATTGAATGTAGTTTCTACACTAATAGACCTTTATTTAAAAAATAATTTGATTTGGTGAAAATTTGAAATTTCAATACAGTAGTATTTAAATTTCAAGGTAAAAACAAGAAGTAGGTGTCTATCTAACCACCCTAACCACAACAAAATGATCATATTTTTTTATAAAATTTTAGATATAAGTAGAGGAATCATGTCCCAATGTGATGCATATTTTTTTATAATTTTTTTCCAAGTAAATAATTAATTATGATTTTTTTATTACAACTTAAAAAAAATATAAAAGCTCATCTGTCTAACCACCTTAACTTGGTCAAAAATTCATGAAATTCAATTTTTTTTTTTAATCCTATATTATGCAAAGCATATAATGTGACACATATTTTGGATTCAAAAAATGTGACGCTGTTTGAAAGTTATAGATGTTTTTCAATCAGCATATCAATCAGGACTTTATTCGTAATTCTAATAGAAAATGTATAATAATTATTTATTAAATTCAAAGTAAAGAATAATTTATATTGGTGGAAAGCTAAGAATCTCCTCTAAAAACCCTTTTTGTTTCATCAAATTTGTGTAAAAATTAAGTCGTCACCCACATGGGCCATCATATGGCTTACATATTGCCACTTTTTGGGTCATCATGTACCAATTGTTGTCCTAGGCAAAGTGTCATCACAGACCTCGACATGGGGTCTCAACTGGGAATCTTCACAGGCTTCGACCCCCACTATGGGATATCCTAGTGGCCTTAGCCGAATCCCGACCCATACTCACTCATGTGGAATCAAATACCTCTCATAAGGATAAGATAGATGACCTTGCCATTCCAGGCCTTCCCACTCATCCCAAGCTTAAACGAGTGGTTCTGTCTATGAGTGAGGCTAAATTATCTTATTTAGTGTGAAATACTACCTAATCTTCTAAGTACATTAATTTAGTTATCACTTGATTAAACCACCTCCGAAGGTTACCCAGATTACGTCTTTGGGCTCTGGTGCCTAACAGAAGCCACTCTTCTACTTGAAAACATACAAAACAAAACCAATCACCAAGGGAATCCCAAGTGCATACAAACTAGATCACATAACCACTCCAACACTAGAGGCAACAAATAATGAAACTCACTCCAAACACTTGGAGGAAACAATTCACATAATCCACTCCTTCCAAAGGAGGCACAAATCATCCCCGTTCGTGGAAACTAGGTAAATCACTGACAAGTCACCATGAACTGTCTAAGGGAAAAACATATGGTTGACATCATATTACGACAACCCCCATCCTCTAGGATCCTCTTGAAGTCTTACAAAATTATAAACACATTTAACCCATTTCCCCAAACAAGAACACAGAGGAAATAATTACAACAAAACAATTGCAAGGAAATATCTATTTTTGGATAAACTAAATCAATTTACCTTTTAAATTCATTTCATAGTAAAGAAAACAATTCCCTTAACCAAATAATTGAATAAAATAATTATTTTCCTTATTAAATTAAGAGAAGGAAAACACCAATTTTATCAAAAGAAAACCCTTGATTACTTTTAAAAGCAACATAAATCCACTGTAGGTAATCCTTTTAATTTACCAACTAAAGTATATAATTTCTTCCATTTATATAAAATATCCCTTTTTCTATCAATTTAAACCATGCATACAAATAATTTCCATTGAAATCTCCAATAGTACGAAATTGCATGCAACACAATAAAATAAGATAGAAAATTAAATACACTTAAATATATCTATGTTCATGCTATATATATATTAAATATATCTACTATCATTTTACAAAATACCAAATTGTTTGATTCAAAATAAAATAAAAAATTATTAATAATCTCTGAAAATATATACATATAAATATTATATATATATTAAATATAATATATATAATATTTATATATATTATGTGTTTAATATTAAAAAAATCTAAGCATCAAAATCCGAATCCATTCGGAGGCAGACGGATTTAAAACAACTGACTGCATTGTCTTGGGCATCGATCTGTACTTGGTATAGCTGACCACCCAAAGTATTGGGGGCAATGTTTTCATGGGACAACGCCTCCCCCAATATGGTGGGCATGTTGCCTCATGGCAAGCACACCCCCCACTTGTACGTGGGTGGTGGGGACTTAACTTCCCACCACCACAAATAACAAACAAAAACTACTTTTACCAATATTTCCATTTAAATTTTTATTTTTTTAATATAAACATGACAATTTTGTCTTCAGTGACGGAAATTAAATTCATCGTACGACGATTTCAAAATCTTAATTAAAATAAAAAATTTATATATATATATATATATATACATATATATATGCATATATAATATATATATATACATATATATGCATATATATATATATATATATATATATATATAATTTCAACATAATAGATAAATTGGAGGAATTTTTAGAAAAATCCACCTATAGGTGAAATTATAAAATTTCCAGAAGATACACAAATTTTATAGAAGATTTTACAATAAATCTTCTAAATAGCTTTCTCAAATCTAAACACAAGTAAAGGAATCTTCTAATTTCTTTAAGAGGTTTTCAATAAATTTCTACACAAATTTAAACACTAAATTTTCTCTAAATCTATATTTTTTTTCCTCTAGATTTGTTTCAGAATTTAAATCTAATAATTTCCCAAATAACATAAATCTTATTCTTTGGTTTTCACTCTAACTAAAATTTCCTACATTTCTTCACGACAATCATAGAAGCTTTGAATTTCCTCTTTTCTAAAACAAATTAAACTTTCCTTTATAGATCTAGCACAACAATTTTCTACAACTATACAATTCCAAAACAAATTTTAAACAAATCCAAATACACAAGAAAGGAACTCATTTCAAGAAGCTTCTGAAGTGTTGAAGTTTCGATGCCAAACCTCTTCCAAAGCTTTTACAACTTCTTCTCAGCAACCACAATTTTCTAGAACAAATTATGTATGCAATTTCATAGCAACTATTCAAAAATAATTCCCTTAAATTTCCTACAGCAAAAACCTCTACAATCTTTTGTGTTTTTCAATTTTCATTCCTCCCAAAAAATATCTTCCCTACTCCCATGAAGAAGCTTTCCTCTTCTTTTTCCAAATCCCAAATTATCTCCATGAATTAATTTTCCAACCCCAATTATTTTAACTATAACATGCTAACAATTAACAAATATCTTTTAACAACCAACTTTAATTTCACAAAATAATTCAATAACTTCTAATTCAAATTTAATTCCAAAATAAATTCAATTATTTTTAACAACTTTCTAAATAAATTTAACCCCATGGATTAAATTTGATTTCCTAAATAAATTTTATTTAATTAATTAATTTAAATAAAAATCTTCTATCAAAATGTCAAAAAATTAATTAAATAAAAATAAACATTATTTAATACTTAATTTAAACATTTATTTCCATAACAAGAATCCTTCAAAATTAAATAATATTAAACAAGGCAAATGAAGACACACTATGGCTAGGGTGTACACCTGACACTACTATCTCCTATTTAACTTAACCATTGGGTTGACATGCTCAAACCTATGAAACTAGGTGAAGTCAATGTCATGTACCTACAATACTGTAAATGAGATAACAAGGAACATATATATATAGAGATATATATATAACAACATAAAATACACACCGTGAAGAGGAAATCACAAAATTGTAGGGTGGTCACAAGAAAGTGATGCGATCATGTTCCCTTCACCAATACATTCATCATTAACTGACAGTTTCATCATAATCAAATATCTCATGTACAATAAACATGTTATAAAAAAAAGCATTATTACACTAATTAAAGCATGTCAAATAAAGCATTAGATAAGATACATCACATCACATAAAGTGTTTGTTTCTCTATAAAAAGTGATCAAATCAAACACACATGATAAACTATCTGAATATCTAGAAAACACATCAAAGCAAGCAAAACCAAATAAGGACACGCTGTCCAGTCCAAAAAGCAAAACAAAGGGGTATTACATCAAAACTCTTCCAAGAGCTTCCAACCTGAACAAGCATGTAGAAATTTGACCAATAACTCATTGTGACAAGCAACTTGGAAAAATTAACCTCGTGGTGCAATATATTAATATCTAAAGTGGCTAAGTCAGAATTTTCGACAATTGTACCAATCAAAAACCAACTCGAGAACACCAAGTCACATCCTTGAAAATTTATCAAATCACCTCCTGGGAAGCCACTACTAGATAAATTACATCATTTAGGTTCATTGAGTATGTGTTCTAGAGGGATTTCCTCCAATCAACATTTTTCACTAGATATTAAGGGTCAAAGTTGACCTTGAAAAGTTCTCGAAATGCAAATGTAAAAATAAAATAAATTGCATTTGCTTTTGACTTGGTAAAAATATCATACTTGATCTTGTGGCTCTGAAACCAGACCAGGGAGTATATGAATGTGAGGGGAATGTAAATCACCAATCCATTTTCCATGATAATCATCCAACTATGAAATATCAGTCTGAACATGAGGCCACTTCGTAGAAGTGAGAATATGCAAACAAAAACATAGTCCCAAAACCCTCCAACTTTTTTTTTCAAAACTTTATCAAAAATCATCACAAAAAGATGAAATTTGACATACATGTTGACATATGTCACGTGAATACACCCAGCAAAGGATTTGAAATGAAAACCAACTTTCTCTATACTATAATCCTCAAAAGTAGGTCACTGGGACATATTTTTTAGGTGTACTTTTGAGTGTGCAAACCAACTTTTTTTCATCATGGGCACTCAAAATTTGAAAATTTGAAGGTTCCATCAGGACCAATCAAAGGATAAAAGATTAAAAACTTAGGTAATGCAATGCGTCGCATCACCACTAAGAGGAATGTAATATACTAAGATAGATTACTCTCTTGAAGGACATTACTCCCAATGTCACCACAAAGAGGAAAACACATTTTATGAAGTAATAAAATCACATCAAGGAATATGAAAAATAAAAATGAAAACCATGCCATAATAATGCTAATGTATGCCCCTACTGTAAAGGAATGGCTAACACCATGTTGTGAGAAGTTACTTTAAAGTAGACAAACATTAAAAAGCAAAGTAGAAAAGAGGGTTCCCCCTAGAAACACATAAGGGAACTATGGATTTGGGGATAGTATTTATCTATTCTGCAATGATATTAAAGAGTTTGGAACTATCATCATTCCCTAAATACACATAGAACGAGAAGAATAACACAAAAAGCACAAAAACAAGGAAAAACCTTTTGGGTCAACATGGAAGAGACATAGCGTGTCTTGATTCCTTTCGTCATCCCCGAAAGAAAAGTACAAGAAAAAAATGAAATGGAAAAGATCAATGAAATGGAAAAAATCTTACAAAATATAGAAAAATGAAGGTACAGATAGAGGAATGCAAAAAGAGAGGAAACATCAAACAAAACGTCACATGTGATCACATTACACACATGCAATCAATCAAAAAGAAAGAAAAAAGAATATTAAAGCACATTCGAGTCAACCATCTAGTAGGTCATCTGCATCCTAGTCTTGTTCAACATATACAAATTGTAGGATCACTAGCGAGAGGGACAAAATCAAGTGTTGTACTAGAAGAATCAGTAGATTCAACACATGTTGCATCACTCATTTTAGGAGGAGAATCACGGTTGTTATCATTTAACATCAATTTTAAAACTCTCCTCTTTATCATCCAAGTTAACCACAACAAGAGGATGAAAGATAATATTCGTAGAAGGTCCTAGTCCTTGTTGTGTTGGAGACATTGGATCTATTGGTTCTGGTAAGAGAGAAGGAAAATAGTTTATTGCTTCTATCAAGTTTAGATTTTGATTTTCAATTTTTTTCTCTTCATTCATATTTCGAGCAATAGCACGATGTCGATGCCTATGCTCTTTGTCATTTATGTTTCTTTAACTACGGTTTTCAAGTTGCACTTCTATAGAAGCAAGTTTTTGAACAATAGGTTCATTTTCTTCTTATGAGGGAAGAACGGAGGAAACCATGGAAGGTTGTTCAAAAAATTTCTCTTTGGCTTTATAAATTTTCCTAGGAGGCTAATTAAGACTTGTGTGGTTTTCTCTTGGTCTTTTTTAGGAAATAGGCAAGGGATTTTTGATGGATGGGTCTTGGTTAGATGGAAGGGCTTTAATCTCAATGTTCTTTTCTTCAAGTGGCATAGGTTTGACCATGGGTGGAGGAAAATTCTCAAGGAATAATTTGGCTATGCATTTTTATTTGAACTTTTGGTATGATAGGAAGATAATTCCTCATAGGGTATTATAGGTTCCATGTTCTCAGACCAAAAATAGTGTAAGGATAGTTTCCCACAGGAAGACAAAGGTCTAAAGCCACTATGGTTCATAGTGAATATTTCATTTCTAACCAAACAATTTGAGCACTTATGGACAATGGATGGGACCGCATTCATGGAGTAAATCTGTTTATAGCCTAGCTTCACATGAAATTGGTCTAAATTAGAGATGGTATAGAATGATACATTCAATTTCTTTGGTCCTACTTGTAAAGGGAATGTGATCAAGCCCATCATAGTGTGAGAAACACCATCATGCATTTTAATCAATTCTTTCAGTTTATCATATCTATCTTGAATAATTTCATGCACATATAAGAGTTCTTTTGTGATCACATTCTCTACATAGACAGGATCAATTAGAATCCCAAGAGTGGGCTTGTTATTAATTCTGAAAGCTATGTAAAGAGGACCATTAGGTGCATTTTTTATTGTTTCTTTTGAAGTGAAAGTAATTTCAATAGGAATTTTGGTTTGTTGTTTATGAGGTTCGATGTCAATCACTCATATCATTGGATTAATAGGAATTTTGTCATTAGTATCCATAGGAGTTTTTTCATCATCATCCATGGGATTTTGTTTGTTGTCTCTCATGTTATCATCATCTATGTCAACATTCATCACATCGAACTTAGTTTCACTAGCCTTAACAAATGAAATATTGTGGTTAGGCATGGGACTGGTAAATATTTGCAAGTTTTGGTTAGGAGGAGCTACAACTTTATTACCTTTTTCATTCACAACTCCAATTTGGATATGATTAGAATCAATGATGTCTTGCAGGATATGTTTAAGATCCTTGGAATTTTTTGTATCATGTCCTTTTTGTTGGTGATAAGCACAATAGGCATTGTGTCTAAAGCTCAAAGGTAATGGATTGCTAGGTTCAAGAGGTTGAATGAGAGGTTAGGTAAGCATGATTTTTTTTAATAGTCGAGTCATGATATTTTGAAGTGTGTCAGATAAGGGAGTAAATTTTATTTGTGGATCCACAAAGATATAAGGATTACTCTTCTTTATAATAGCAGCTACTTAGGTATCAACTCATTGGGTAGGTTGGGAGGTGTAATTTAGTTGAAGGAAACTTTTATTTTGTCTTTTGAAACGTTGGTAAGTGTTTTGGTTTGAAGGTTCGGACTTTTCAAGATATGTAGAGGTGGTTTTTGGTTCACAACTACCTACTAAATTTTGATAATCTAGAAGAACAGTACAAAATTTCATGAAGGAATGGAATTTTGTGATGGTGAGCTTCTCTCATATCTTACTTTATATAATTTCTATGAACATCTTTTGAATGTGGGAATTGGGAATCTTCGTAGTGATTTGGGAATAAAGTGATTGGTAATGATAAATAAAGTCAGTGAATTTGTCACCCTCATTTTGCGTACATCTCATCAAATTAGCTAATTTCATTTTAGGAGCCATATGCACTTGGAAATGGTTAATAAAGGCTTCAAAAAGTTCATTAAATGAATGAACTAAGTTATTCAGTAATGTAGAAAACTAGTCAAAGGTAATGTCTTTTAAGGATCGGAGAAAAAGCTTAGCCAAAAGTTTTTCCTCAAGGAAAAATTCACTACACAAAGCAGTAAAGGAAAAAATATGATTAGGAAGATTTCCCTTTCCTCCATATTTCTCAAATCTAGGTATCTATATACCTTCTGGCACTAGAGTTCTCAATATCTCTAAAGATAGTGGGTTTCTTTTGACATAGTATGGACATGGACCATTTTGATTTTGATTTATGGTGGAAAATTGATGTTGAATGGATGAAATGATTTATAAGAGGTGGTTAATAATAGGATCATTTATTGTGGTTTGAGATGGAGGTGAATATGGTGGTGGTGTGCATGTGTTTGAAGCACCAATGAATGGATTGCTTACAAGAGGAGATATAAGATTAGATGCCACATAGGTATAAGGAACACTAGTGTCAAATGTTCAAGGTAGGAAGGATGCTATGCATCGTTGTGGTCACTTGAGGATTGGTATGGGTTGGAATGGAGGTTATCGTTGAAGGGGGAGGAGTTTGATTTCATCCTTGTCTTTGCACAATGTTTCTAGGCTTGAGTACCCTTGGTAGTAGAAGGAAGATATTTTCCAAAGATGTGAGTTTTGTTACGCACAACTTCTAGGCCTTCATCGCTTTCCATCATGTAGTGAATACTATATATGGAAGTTATAACAATGTTGGAAATATTATTAGTACTCAGACTATCTTGTAAATGGGCTAGGTCTTCATGCATTTTCATTATGCTTTCTTGAGGGATATGATCAACCATTGTTTGAACACTTTCCATGGTACTTATAAGTAGGGTAGGCATAGAAAAAAATGTATCAAAGATATAGTCCATATCTAGTGAACTAGTACCAACACTAGGGGTAAGAGAGCTAGATAATCTAAGATCCTCAACAAGGTTTTTTTATCATGGGATGCCATGAGTCTCACAATTCATCTAACCATAGTATTTGTAGTAGGACACCAAGTATTGTAGGTCATGCAGGGTGTAAACCACAAAAAGTGCAATGAACACAATATCCTATTCTTACAAGTACACTTGAAATGAAAGAAATTGGAACAACAACAATTATTCAAACTGAAATAGAAAATAGAAGGAACTCAATAAAAGCATAGAAAGAAATTTGAAATCATGAAAAATGGAAAGTAAAAGTCAACAAGGACTAAGATGCTAGTAAGGGTGTCTTTGTCCTACTAGTGAGATTTTGAGGTTCCAAAAAGTGGAACAGAAAGTAAACAACAAAGATAGGATTTTGGGTCAAAAATCCTAAGAGGGACTAAGATGTTAGGAAGGGTATTTTAGTCCTAACAAAAAAAAAAATCAGAAAAAATAGTAGATTCTCGATTGTTTACAGTGTTCACAGGCTTCCTATTTAGGGACATGAGGTTTGGAAACATAAAATTATGTAAATGAATGCAAGAAAAAGTAACTAATGACAAAGAATTAGATGCAACATTGAATGTAATTATTTCAATTTTTAATGCAATAGAAATGTTTCTAAATGCAATTAGGATGAGTAACAATGCACTTTTCAGTTTTTTAATGAGATAAGATAATGCAAGAAAGTGAAAATGCAACCTATATACAATTTAACTAGTGCAACTGTGAGAAATCCTAGATGCACTTTCACTAATGCAAGGATGAATGCAACCTAGATCTAAGATTTTAATGAAATTAAAATCAGAAAAGTAATGCTCTTAAATGTTAGGTTCACCAAAATGAACCTTTGCGGAATGGTGATGCTTTATGGCCTAGGACATAAAACATAACTATTCTCATATGGTCATTCAATAATGTCCTAGGAATCCAAATTAGATTGACTATCAACCCAAAGAGTGAGTCAATTCTCAACAAGGAAGACCTAGGAAGTGTTTCTTTGAGCTTTGAGGTGTTCACCACCAAGCAAAACCTTTGGAAAAGACAACTTAACATTAAAATCACAAAACCTAGTTATGCAAGCTAAATGAAGGATGTAAATGATGAAATTATGCAATAAAAATTTATTCTCTTGTACCTGTGAAGTCTAGAAATGTGACAAGGATTTTTTAAATGCAAAGACATTGTCAAAATATGCTATGGAGAACTAAGATGGCCTTACTATCTTATTAGTCATGCTGCTATTTTTTGGGGCAAATGTAAAATCTTTAGACATCGAAACTGGATCTAAAAGAATATTTGCAAAATTCCACTTTAAAGACTAAGACACCCTTGCTACTGTCTTAGTCCCAATCTGAAATTTTGAAGTCTTTGAATGTGGTATTGAGGCTCAAGGTTTGCAATTCCTTGTTTTTAGATCTTAGGTCCTAAATTTTCTAGATTTGGCTTGTAGGCGAGTTTCTGTGAAGATGAGAAATTTCAAATGCAACTTTGCAACTTTGTAGTCCAAATTATCTTCAAGTCTTCAACCTAAATCTAAAATCACAAGCATGCAAGAAAGGAAAAACTTGATGATTTTTAGTAAATGGGGGTTTTCCTTGGTCAATCCCCTTGTTGGTAACTAAACTTTGAAATGAAATGAAATAATGGAGGGAAATGATGAATGAACAATTTGCTATGTTTCAACTCATTGAACCCTTGTGAAATCTACAAACTTGTGTGAAGTGGCTAGCTTGGATGTAGATCTTGAATCTAATGAATTCTTTATAGATCTTGACTTGAATTTCTTGTTTGAATCAAAACCCTACATCATAAATGCTAGCTCAGAAACACACATGATGCAAGAATATCCTTGATATGATTCTTAAATCTTGATGAATTTCTCTTGATCTCATAAACTTGCCTTAGGAATGAATGTGCAAGTTGCTAGGATGATCTCATGAATGCTTAGGATGAAAATGAATGAATGGACCTCGTATTTATATGTATCCAACCTTATTATCCTGGAAATACACCTGACCAAACCCACATATGAATTCATTAATAAAGGAGGCTAAATCCCAGCAAGATTTGAAATTAAATCTTGAAAATAACCTAATGGGGACTAAGACAACCTAGGTGGCATCTTTGTCCTGAGTCATGAAACTTGGGTGACAAACTGAAAAAAGGGTCCCATCTAAGGTGCACTTTAAATGAGGGTCCCAAGACCTTTGGGGGACAAAGACGCCCTAGGTGTCTTATTAATCCCAGTCCTAAAATTAGGGACACACATCTTGAATCATTAAATTATCATTTATCCATTGATGTTTGTCGGGATTAGCCAAAAACGATGTAATTCATAAGGCTTATGGATGTAAAAGAGGACCAATCAAGATATAAATAAGGATAAATAAAACAAGGAAAGCCCAAAAAAGTGTGAAAATGCAAGGGTATTCATTTTCCTACATTATAGTGGATATGATAAAATTGATGAAACATTTTTTTTGCAAACAGTAACAAGAATTTGAAAGTAGCAAACAAAAATACAAAAATGAATATTTTTATGCCCAAAAATCTTAATGTGGCATGACCAAGAACTAATTTTCCCTAGGGCGAATGTGTCCTAGATAAGGGTTTTGAATTATTTTATTGCAAATTATTGACTTATTTTCAATATTTTCAAATTCTAGTTTGTTATAGCAAGTTTCAATTTCAATTTTCTATGAATTCAGTGAGGAATGCAAGTGCAAATTATGAAAACAATGAAAACCTAGAAAGGCTAGTTTGATATGCAATTTTTGTTCTAATTTTCAAATGCAAATGAATACTATGTAGAATGATATGCAAGATTATTTATTCTTTTTTATATTTTTTAGATTTAAAGAATGGAAAATATTCAATCCTAAACCTTAAAATGAAATTTAAACACAAGACACCCTAAATGAGACCTAATCCAATGCAAAGAGATGGAAATGAATATAATATCTAAATGTAGGATGAAAAAGGACTCCAAAGTCATAAAATACAAGGATCAAACTCAGGTTCAAAAGGTCAAGTTCACCATAATGAAACATTGAAAATATGTGCTCCAGAAACTAAGTTGATGACAAAGGGAGTATGATGCACCTAATTTCCTAATTTGTTTCAAAATGTATGCTATAAAAGATATATTTGAAAACTTAAAAAAATAACTACGAAAATGGAGATCTAGAAAGGTTAGAATGATGTCTACCTATTAGGAAAGATATTTTTAAATAGCTCGTCGATGACTCATTTGTTCTATGGCTAATGGGTCTTGGCTAGGGGTCTTGGAAAATGCTCCATGGGTTGTCTTTTGTCATGTCCACACTCCCAGATTCCAAGTGTTTACTATTAAAATCCAAAATTAACAATTATAGACGAGTTTCCATGATTTGATAACTTTTCTTGCAACTTTTCAATATTTTATTAACATTTAATTGGTGTTTTTCTTTAATTCTAATTTTTAGAGGTGTATCTATGATAGATTACATTCACACACTTTCAACCTTTTTAGAATTTTTTAGATTTACTTAGTTTGTGATACTTAGAATTGTTTTCATATACTAAAGCCTAAACCCATCCTTTTGATTCTATAGGAAATGAAACTAAAGGGAAAATCTTTAGAATGCCAGGCGCAAAACTATTAAATTAAGGGCACATTACAAAAAACTAATAGCATCCATTATTACATGAATAATTCAAAATGAAAATTTTTTAATGCATATACATTGTTAGAGCATAATAATAATTAACCATACCATCATTAAATCATCTCATAAAATTTAGTTACATAAGAATATTATTTGTATACATAATAGTTAAACTTCTAAATAAAAGAATGGACATAACATTGAAATTACATCACTAGGGTAGAATAATTAAATCCACTAACACATGGGTATGTGTAGGATCATCATGGAAAAAATAGGCCCTTCAGTGGAGATGAAAATTTAGAAAATCAAAGTTAGGCAACTTGACATAGAAATTTGAATAAGTTATCTATATTATTTCAAAAATATGTAAGAATAGAAATTGTAGAAAATTGAATGTACTTTCTAAACTACTAGATTTTTGTTTTTAAATCTATTTGGTGAAAATTAGAAATTTCAATGCAATAGTGGTTAAATTTTAGGGAAAAAAGAAGAAGTAGGTGTTTGTCTAACCACCCTCACCACAATAAAATGATAATATTTTAGATGTAAGGAGAGGACTCATGTCCCAATGTGATCCATATTTTTTTGCATTTTTTTCCATGTTAATTTAATTAATTATGATTTTTTATTACAAATTTTAAAATATAAAAACTCGTATGTCTAACCACCTTAACTTTGTCAAAACTTAATAATTTATTTATTTTAATCATATATTATGCAAATAATAGAATGTGATGCATGTTTTGGATTCAAAAAATGTGATATCGTTTGAAAGCTATAAATGTTTTTCAATCAACCTATCAATCATGACTTTAGTCGTAATTCAAATAGAAAATAAATAATTATTATTTATTAAATTCAAACTAAAGAATAATTTATATTGGTAGAAATTTGAGAATCTCCTTTAAAAACCCTTTTCATTTCATCAATTTTGAGTAAAAAAAAGTCATCAGCCACATGAGCCATCATATCACTTACATATCACCACTTTTTGGTCCATCATGATCCTACACATACCCATTAGTAATTAATAGATCCATCCAAAAAAAATTATTATAAAATATCCATCCAAGATGAAATTATTTACAAAAATAAGATCATTGTGAGTGTGAACTGCGAAATTCAATAAAATGAAATAAAATAATTATCTTAAAATAAAGTGTTATGGCTCTCTACTGCATCTATTGCTTTCTTTATGTTTTCATTTTCTGAATAGGACTATCTCCCCTCCTCTAGCCATCCTTAATGCTTGTCTAAGTCCATATCAATGGATCTAATGATATCAAAAATATTTTATATCATAGATGCAAAATTCCTCAAATGTGGTGGAATACATTCTTAATTTTGAATCATGTTGATTTGATCCTAAATGGATCTAACATTAACATTGATTTGTGCTCACAAGTGAGCACCATCAGATGTAGGTGGTAGAATTGGAGGGCTATGAGGTGGAGTGGGTAGAGGTGGAGGTGAAGGGGATGGAGATGAAGGGTGTGGAGGTGGTTTATGTATATCGCCAATATTGAATTGATCCATGATCTATATATAAGTTTAGACCTGTAATGCCCCGCCAAGTAAGGGTGATCCCACAAAGCTGGTTTACAATTTCTAAGAGGAACTGATTTTCATTGAAATCACATATTTTTAGAAAATATAATGATTTAAGCCTTTAAAAGTTCCATTTTAAGGATTCCAATTGAAGAGAGTTTCATCAAACCACCTTAGATCAAACCCCCTTGGATAGAACCTCGCTAGTTTTAAACCATAACTATAGAAGAGTCTCCTTTACACCTATGAAAATGCTGATAAAAATTCACTTTTGATTTACCTTTTGGGGGATAAATGAATTCATTTAAAATTTATTTCAAATTATTATGGTATTCCTTGAAATTAGCTATCCCACAAATATAATTTTAATATGGTTTGGTTTTATTATGTACGTGTTTTTTTAGTTTTATTAAACATAGGCTTTTCACTGAAAATCAACCTCTCTGTTTTGCACGTGTGGAAAAATAGAAAATTATCAAAATAAATTTTTAAAAAATATGTTTGTGCTGGCTATTGATGTCCTTGATCCATTAAAAAAAATAAAATTGAATTTAGATACATACAAAAAAAATTATGTTGTATACAGTCTGCCTATGTCTGAATTGCGATTGGTTTGACTTGCAAACTCAATTAAGGAAAAAATATCCAATAAAAAACTATAAAACCAAATGAAAGTGCTATATATCATAGCTAAAAATCTAAATTTGAAAAAATTAGAATTTAATCATTCATACAAAAAAATTTATGTTCTATACGGTGAGCGTCACATTTTAGAAATGTTGTTTTCTGAAAAAAACCAGTTTTCGTGGGAGAAGGAAAAAGAAGTGCAATATTATTCCAAAAACAATGAACAAAATATGTTTAGCATCTACAGACAAAATATGATGAGACTCTAGTTTGCATCATCTTCAAATTTCTCACGGTTTAACCGCTATAGGTGCCCGAATGTGAAGATTTAGTTAAAAATAATAATTTCAGTGTCTAGTTTGGCTAAAAATTGGAAACCACTATTGTGGGATCACCCGTAACCCTAAAGGAAATCGTAATTAGTATGTGTGGGTTTTTGTAATCCCAACTTTGTAGCATGGAAATTTAATTATTTTAGAATTTCATTTCAATTAAGTTGAAATTAATTTAGAAATTGAAATTGGATTTGAAAAGCAAAGTTAGTTTTCAATTTTCAAGATAATTGATATTTAGATATTTTAAAGTTTCAGTTTTGCATGCAAAATCAGATTTGGTTGTGCAAGATATTTTTAATTAGGCATGCATGTGTGAGTTGAATGATGAATGAATATTGGTTGCAAAATTCATGTATTGGAAGAATTTTTAAAGAGAAAAAAAAAACTTCTTCTGGTGTGAGAAGATAATTTTGGAATAATTGCACAGAGGAGGGTTTGAGGAAATTCTTGGTTATGGATTTATTTGGAATTGCTCTAGAAATCTTGTTTGTGTTTGAGGAATCATTAAATTGTGAGATAGAAGCTTTGGAGGAAGCTCAGCATCAAATCTTCATTACCTGTATCTTCTGGAATTAGGTTTTCTTCTGTAGTTTGTGATGTTCTTTGAATGCTTTCAAAATTATAGTAATTGATAAATTTGTTGTTAAATGTATTAAGAAAACAAATTTGTGAATAGAAGAAAGAAATTAATTAAGGAAAATTGTGTAATTCCCTGTAGGAGTTAATTTTGAGAAAATGGATTGTTCTATTGTTTAAATCGAACTTTGAGGATAAACAAAGCATTAGATTGTATTTAGACAATTTAAACCTTTGTGGAAAAACAAATCTGTTTTGGAAAACTTCTGATTTTAATTTAGATCCATTTGGTTTTTTCTTCTAATTGTTCATAAATTTGAGAAAATAGTTTAAAAGAATTAATTCTTAAGATCTCTGTAAAATTTGGATTTTCTGAAAAATGCTTTTACAATTTCACCTGTAGGTTAATATTTCTTACAAAATCTCCCTGTTTATCTATTGTGAAAATATATATATATATATATATATATGTTTATATATATATATAATATATATATATATAAATTGATTTATATATTAAATTGTTTCTGGTTTAAAAATTATTACACTATCCGTACGGCGGACATAATTGCGAACTTTGAAATGGGGTTACCTTTTTATTTATTAATGTTTTTGTTGAGTGAATTTTAGTTTGCCACTTTTTATGTTTCATGCGATGAGTGGATCCCTTGTTGGGCAGGGCATTACAAGACCTCCATTAAATTCATAATTTCAAAATGTAATATACATGTTTAAATATCTCCTTAAACCATTCAATATAAATGGCCTAATTGAATATAAATGATAATGTGTAAGTCGCATTTATGTCTAAGGAATGCAAATGAAAAAATAAAAATTGTTAATGTGATATGTGAAATCTCATTAATTTTCTAAGGCATGGCTTAAGGGGATCTATGAATTAAGGTAATAGGGAAAAAATAGGGCTTAAGGAAATTAAATTTGGTGAAGTTGCCCAAGACAACCAAATTTCATTAAGGTCCTAGGACTTGAAATGATGGCTTTAAGGTTTACGGTTTAGTGTTTAGGGTTTAGGGTTTAGGGTTTAGCGTAATAGGATGGCTTAAGGGGATCTATGAATTAAGGTCCTAGGAAAAACTTATGGCTTTAGGGTTTAGGGTTTAGGGTTATCGGTTGACTTAATTGTATCTATGAATTATGCTCCTAGGATAAAAAATCTAATGGCTTAAGGGGATAAGATTTGGTGAAGTGCAAGATAGTTCTTTTAGATTTAACTAATTATTTTTACATCAATGCCAAACTAAATATATGGTAAATCACATGAAGCATTATATTTTTCAACTCTATGTATTTACTATAAGTTAATATTTTTAAAAGGTTATCAAAAGGGTTATCAAAAGTCTTAGGGTAATATGATGAATTAAGGGGATCTATGAATTAAGGTCCTAGGACATAATCATGGCTTGGGGGTTTAGAGTTTAGGGTAGTAGGATGGCTTAAGGGGATCTATGAATTAAGGTCCTAGGACAAAATGATTTCTTTAGGGAAATAAGGTGGCTTAAGGGTGTCTATGAAGCAATTTAAAACATACCTCGCTTTGTAGTAACAAAAATTTGAACTTATCATTATGTTATATGTAGTTTATAGTGCTACATTCTCCCTATATTAACCCACTTCTAACAATTTAGAATAGTACATATGGTCTACCCCTAAATTTATAGAAATTCCTATATTTAGAGAAAATCATTTATTGAATTATTTAAAGCAAGATTGGCGTTCTTCATTTTAAGTGTGATGATAATTAGAACTTTAGTATGTTGAAGCTTGTGTGGCCCTTCGAATAACGGACTTGCAAGTTAGTGAAAAATTTAGTGGTCATGAAGGAGTAGAAAAGATGTGTAGAGCCTTTGAACTATACCTATACTATGCAATGGAATTGAATCATTTAGAAAAAAAAAAATATTAGGACAACATTTTACTATGGAAGAGTTGATTGAGATAACTCTTTCTTTGATTGACCAACATCACATGAAATCTCATTCATATTATATTCTTCCACAATCTTATGATCAGAAGTCTCTCTTGAAATTTTTGAGGCCTTAAAACCCTAACAATACCTCAAGTTGATTTTTTAACTTCCTCAAATATTCCCTTACAAATGTGGTTAATTTGTAGGAAACAAAGTTGGTTTTTAAGTAAATATCATGTATATTATAATTGTTTAAAAATTTGGCTACCTTTGGAACATCACCAAATTTTCAAAACTTCTTTGATCCACTTCAGATATATTATATTAGGACCCCTTAAGATGTGTTTTTTTTGTAGGAAACTATGTTGTTTTATGAGTATGCTTTTGGTCTTCTTTCGTTAATGGGAAGTCTCTAGTATATAGTTTAGTCTACTACTCAACATTAATTTAGTGGTCTTTACATGTTATACTTGATGTATTTAAATGTAGGACCATCCCTAGGTAGTGTGACCTGGAATCTTGAATCATTTTAGAAAACTGAGATCTTAGCTTAGTTATTTTCTTTTATCTATTTATAGTTACTAATTTGTGGTAGATAAATTTATTTCATTTTACAATAATTCAAAATTAGCTTTTTCAATTTTGAGCATAGCTTTCATCTTAGTGTTAAAAATGTTGTATTAATGTTTGAATTCATTTGGATGAGGAGAGATTATAAATTCTTGAGAGATTTTATGGGTGGAAAGGTAGGTTATTTTGGTTTTGAAAGGCACAAACATTTATCTTGAAAAACATTATCATCTACTTTTAATATTTAGCAAAAAATAACATATATGGAATGAAAAAAACATATATGCACATATATATACATATGTATGTACATACAAACATATATACATGTACACATACATATATATATGAAATATATATATAAATGTGTATGTACATATATGTATGCACATGTACATGTATTTATTTATGTGTATATGTATGTATGTATGTAAATGCACATATATTTATAAACATATATTATACATCAAACGAGGAGCTTCTATGTTATCTCATAGTGTAATCAAATATTACATACCATTATCCTATAATTTTTTAATATCCAGAAAATAATAATTTAATGAAATGACAAAAGGATCTATACATATCTACATATATATATAAATAATCTGGGAAATGAACCATCTCCTAGAATATCTATGCATGCACATTACTAGGTACCTCCTCCTTAACTATGAAGGTGTTGAGATATTTCAAATAATGTTTCTTAATATTCATCATTTCATTAAACCTTGAGTGGAAAATAAAACTAAGTACATTATCAATATCCATTTAACTAATTTAAAGTGGTGATTGCTAATAGTGGTACATTGACATGTAAGAAAAATATCAAAATTTGAAGGTTTCCATGGGGGATTATGCTATACAATCTAACATATTTTTTCCTTTCAATTTTTTTGTTACATGTAATCTTGGGCATGGAATGGATTCACACATTAACCATTATCCCATGGGATTTCAGTATTTAATATGGATCTAATTGAAGATGATACATATATACATACATATACATATACATACATACATTCTTAATTATATTTATATGTATATACATACATGTGTATATGTATTTATATACATATACATATAATTAAGAATTTATGTATGTATGTATGTATGTATATATATGTATGTATTTTGAAAATGTCTTTCAATGGTTCCAAAATAGTTAAACTGAAGGGTTTTTATTTCATATTTTAGAGGCTAAATTTATACACATACATATATAGATACAAACATATGTGAATACATATATACATATATACATACAAATATATGTACATACATATATACATACATATATATATCTAGATCATTTTATTTTATACTAGGTTCATTTTTTTGTTTGATGTTTCTATTTATTTTCTCAGGTTTTCATGGATTTTGATAGGTTTGGATTGAGCTGAAGAAATTCATGAAAACTAAAAAGAATTGAAAAAAATCCTTAGTTAATCATTATTCACCAAAAAATTAGAAAAAAAAAAGCTAATAGATCTATTCAAATGCCTACTTGGTGTGGTCGCTAGGTCATTGTTGGGTCATTGGGGTCCCTGGAGCTCTCAACTAGGATCTTGTATGTGAAAATGAGATGGGGTTTGTTGTTTTTCAATAAATACCTCCAAAAAATGTGATCCTATTATTTACAAATCGAGATCCCAATCTATAAAAAATGAGATCCCATTTTGTAAAGAATGAGATCTCATTTCCCAATGGTAAGCTTAGGAGGTAAAAGCAAAATTAATTATGTATACCTGGATTGAGCTGAAGAAATTCATGAAAACTAAAAAGAATTAAAAAAATCCTAAATTAATCATTATTCACCAAAAAATAGAAAAAAAAGAAAACAAATCAGCTCAAATGCCTACCTAGTGTGGTCGTTGGGTTGTCGTTGGGTCATTGGGGTCACTAGAGCTCTCAACTAGGATCCTGTTTGTGAAAATGAGATGGGGTTCAATTTTTTTTAATAGATACCTCCACAAAATGTGATCGCGTGTTTTAAAAATCGGGATCCGAATTTGTAAAAAATGAGATCTAGTTTTGTAAAGAACAAGACCTCATTTCCCAATGGTAGGCTCAAGAGGTCAAATTTTTTTTATACACATACATATATAGATACAAACATATGTTCATACATATATATATATATATACATACATACATATGTACATACATATAAACAATTATGTATACATATATATATTAGGTTCATTTTATTTTTCATACCAAGTTCATTTTTTGGTTTGATGATTCTATTTATTTTCTGAGGTTTTCATGGTTTTTGATAGGTTTGGATTGAACTAAAGAAATTCATGACAACTAAAAATAATTGAAAAAATCCTAATTTAATCATTATTCACAAAAATAAATTAAAAAAATCAAACAAATGAGTTCAAACGCCTACTTGGTGGGGTTGTTCAGTCGACGTTGGTTCATTGGGGTCACTGGAGCTCTCAACCGGGATCTTGTCTATGAAAATGAGATGGGTTTCGGTTTTTTAAAATAAATACCTCCACAAAATGAGATCTCATTTTTTACAAATCAAGATCCCAATTTGTAAAAAATGAGATCCCATTTTGTAAAGAACAGGATCTCATTTCCCAATGGTAGGCTCACGAGGTCAAAACAAAATGGGATCCCAGTTCTTAAAAAATGGGGTCCTCTTTCTATTTTCAGCTTGGGACCTCAAACGTAAATTAGATCCTTTTTAATTAAAAACTTGATCTCATTCTATTGAACCTATTTTCAACTTTATCACTAAGGCTGAAACGACCACCTCAAGTAGATTCATCTTTGTACTTTTACCATATCTGTGAATATAAGGTTATTTCACTATGTTTCACCTAGAATATTTTCATGAGATCAAGTTATAATTAAAGAGCACTTGCAAGATAAATTCAAGAGAAATTCAAGGCATTCAACAATAGATTTATTGATGAATTACTGCAGCAATCAAGATCCAATTATGATGTCATTTTTTTCTTGAATCATGCATGTTATTCGAGCTAATATGGTGACATAGGTTTCAAGATCCATTCAAGCATTCAAAGAACAATTTCAAGTCAAGATTCAAGGTTCAAGATCCACATCAATTGAAGCCATTTCGTGCAAGGTCCAATTTTACATTCCAAGTTTTATGCAAGGGTTTGTTGAGTGCTAACATAGATTTGATCATTCTTCATTCCATATTTCATGTTTCATTTCATTTCAAGGTTTAATTACAAAAATAGACCTTGACCAAGTCAAACCTCATTCACGAAAAGAAAAACATTTTTCCCTCTTGATTAGCAATTGTAGATTTACATGGAAGAAATCTTGAAGATCTCTTGAAAAAAAAAATTGATGAAGCTCTCAAAGTTTCAAAAGTTATCATCTCATGGAAACTCATCTACAAAATTTATTTCTAAATTTTTGAACCTAAAACCTGGGAAAATTGGAAGATTTAGATCGATAGTAGAGGCTCCCAAAAATTTCAGATAAAACCTAACTTAGGACCCATTCACCCCTAGGCAAATAAGTGCTAGATCAACTTCTGAAACTAACTTTTGGCAAAAGATACCTTTCAATTTTCTCACTTTGATCTACATTTTATTTTATGTTTCTTTTACTATTGAGTTTAAAATTTCTATTCTGAGTGTTAGATTGCAATTTGATGTTGATTTACTATTTCTATTTTTTCTCCCCTAAGTGTTGTTTGACCAAGACCCTTGTCTTCAGCCAAAACATAAATCTATAGATTCAAACTTTTTTTTGATTCACCTAAGGGTTGATAATAATTTTAATGTGTGGATCTAATTTCCTAATGAATTGAGGAAGAATAGGTCCATCATACCCCACATTGATGCCACTTAACTTATTTTTCTCCTTTCCATCTTGGTGAACCCAACCTTTTGAGCATTGTATTTTTTTTAATTTTGGAGTCCATTTCCACCCTAGATATAGATCTTGCATTCACTTGCATTTATTTGTATTGAATTGAATCTCATTTAGGGTTGTTTAAATTGCATTAATTTGCATCTCATTTACGTTTTTCAGATTGCATGTTTGGCCCTTTTTATATCTGAAAATTTTGAATAAGATTTATTTACAATAAATTTCACAAAATTACACATCATCACATGCATAGAAAGACATGTGTCAAATGCACAAGAAAAAGATAAAGATTGTAATTAAATTAATAATTTGAAGTACATGAGTCATTTTTAAAGCAATCATATGGGAACATTTCCCTTACAATGGACCGCTTGGTAATTAGAAAGACTATACAACAAACTGAAACTTGAGCATTCCTGGTAGGATTGTCTTGACCTTAAAACTTCTTCGAGCATCTTGAGGGTGAGAGCATTGTGGCAGTGTGTTTCTACCCTACCACGAAGTGAATCACTTCCCCATAATTCTTCCTAGAAGAAGAATACCAAACCCAACACAATGAAAACTAGCAATGGAATACTGAATAGGAGTAATTGAATAAGTGTAGCAATCAAATCAATGTCTAATAATATCATGATCATCACAAATTTTCACCCAAATGTCATCATTCTTGAAACTTTTGTACATACATAATCATTCCCGAAGACTAGTATTTAGATTTCCATCAACGTTACTTAGTCCATCATTTCTTAAAAGAAACAAGTTATTTGCAAGAACTAGTTATCTATCATGACTACATGCATGCAACCTTCAACCAAAATCTTCATGAGTATAAATGCTTAAGCAAGGAGAACTCATTATCACAATATCTCTTATCCATCTATCATGAGAGAGTTTGTACGATGATTTTGACAACAAGCATTACCTTTCATACATGAGAAAATGAAATCAATAATTCATGCATCCGATACTATCTACATGTACGATGGTTCATATTGCAAGATTATTATTTAACATGAGATCAATCATTTACCTTGAATTCTAGTCCTTATTCAGGAGGTATTATAAGTACACATTCTATCACATGTAAGATACCATTCTAAAACCTCATTCCATTCTTCTTTCAATGAAATCAATCACTCATTATTCGAGTCAAGTATTAAATTGATAAAAAAAGATGGTATAATCAAAATGACTTAATTACTTGCAGATCTTTGCGCTTGAAATAAGATACCAACTTCCATTAGATTCATGCACAATTTAGTCTATAACATCATCTCAACTCAAGTAAGAAATAAAGGAAAATGAATATCAGAACAGCCATTAGACTTTATTTTTTTGGGTCTAACTATCTCAAGGTCGATTTGCATTTGATTCGAGTCAGATTATTGCTAGAATTACTATGTCTCGTTTATAATATGTCATTATCGGTTCTAGTACTAAGAACATGATAGGTGAAATGAGTTTGAGGAAAAGTCGGTATCGTCTATGGCAAACATACCATATCAAGTCCACTCAAGAGGAATTCATGTATCGTTCTGGGTTAATTCAGATTACATTGGGAAGATAACTTCTCATAATGATACATGTTGCTTAAAATCGTGGATAACAAGGAAAGATAGGTTCTTACATTGTTCCGATTTGAACATCATTTTCTTTCAAGTATAGACGCCCTCATTCTACAAGGTCTTAATTCCCGAAGGAATACCCTATGGCATACGCAGCTCAACAAGAGTTCCATTATATATCTATTCATGTAGTATTTACATTAGGCCTGCTTAAGGCTCCAATGAGGCATGCATTAGAAAGTCTTAGAATATCAACGCGAAGCCTAGGAATTAGATGGGTTATAGGCCATGCTATCCCTTATTTTCGATAGAGTGGGTTGGATGTAGTATTTAGCCACTGAGTGTTTGCCTCTGGCTTTGCATCGAACTACCCATAAGAGGTTCTTTTAAGATCCAGGGTCTAGAGGCTGCATTCAAGCTCTGTCATAAACGATTCCTATGAAACCTGTGGCCCGAGTATGGTTTAGGACCCTGTTCAAAGTAACAAGGATGTGACTAGAGAAAATCTCAAAATAATCAGTAGCGAAAGTTCCTTCTTGGATTATAAATATTGTTCATATATTTTACACTGATGAAACCGATTACTTCTTAGGAATGGAAGTGTGATGGTGGGACAGTTAAAGGAGTTTATTGAATCGATGGAGAGCCATAACAGTCAACTTCATTTTAAAGAACGTTCGTGATCTCCACGCTGCTCTCAACCACTGTGGCTGTTCATCTTTACAAAATGAACACCATGCAGCTTGCTTGATCGTCGCAAGCGGCAACTCCTATCAGAGGACTGATCCAAGTATCATGTTACAGAAAATTGTAATGGACGAATATCCACCATTGGATAAGGAAAAGGAAGGCTGGAGACGGTTATAAAGAACGAAGCTTCTATCCCTTTCTAGAGTGAAACATGAAATAGTAGCAGTATTGAAGATACCTCCTCGCACATCCAAGGGACATTTAGAAGCAAGACGAGCTGCGAGAAAAAAGCTAATTCAGGCATGATATTTGGGCATTTATCTGGAAATTTTAATGGGATTTGCATGCAATACGCTGCCTCCTAGAGAAGAAATTATCATACAAAAGTTCATATCAAAAGGAACGAAGTTTGATAGCTCAAGACAAGTTCCAAATAAGCTTGGCATCGATATTATTCTGACCAGTAAGGAGGATATAGGCAACCGCATCATATAGAAATGGGAGAGAGAGAGAGAGAGCAGAGGTTTCCAGAACAGATGTTACGCTAAATCTGTTTCAAAATAAGACTCATGAACACTTCTTTCAGAGCCTTCGACCCATTCCCACAATCGACTCAGGCATTCATGCTGAAGAGGCATACAACTATGACCAAGAAGAAACATCGCTGACTTCATAAGGGTGGTAAAAATATTAGCGGCGCCAAACTAAAGAAAGATTCCCAGCAATATGGTTATTAGATGATAACTTAGTTTTCTCCACAGTCAAGGTAATACGAAGAGATGGTGAAATTTCAATGCACCCAACAAGCCATCGATTTATAGAGGAACAAGATCCATAATAAACGAGGGTATTGTTCTATTTTAGAGACTAATGAAGTGCGAGATGATTTAGAAAGCGAAAAAGAAGAGAAACATTGTTCTAATTAAGAAATGTTCTATAATGCACCTCAGTCCATACATTATGTTTTTGCCAAAATCCAATCAAGTTTGTTGTGTGGAAGAACTAGAACTCAGGAGTGCAATTCTTCTCCCAGGCAAGCCGACCTTTTCTCCTCAAGGTCTCGCTCACTTCCGGGTTCGTGGCCAAAACTCTCTCCCGAGATGATGCATTCTTTAAGATAAAAATAAGTTACTAATTAAAACTTCTCATTACCAACACATTTCGCCCACCCCATTTGCAAAATTTAATTAGATTCCACCTTTTTAAATATCGTGGCCTTTATGGCCCTTTAATTCTTCAAGTATTTTTCGTCGATTAGCATCTTGCATATACATGCAAGTTTATTGCTTTTTCAACGACATGCATAACTGATTTTATTTATTATTTTGTTTTAATTTGCATTCTTTGCTTTATTTAATTTAAATAATAACAATAATACCAAACAATTAAAGGACTATTAAAAATCAAACTTTTTATATATATCTTATGCAAATTTTTCCTATTTCCATCCAAAAAATAGTCTTATTTATTTATTTATTTATTTTTCAAGCATTCAATATTAAAGGGCATAAATTTTTTTTTTTATTAATTTGACTTCCTTGATTTAATATTTGAGTTATGTGAGAGGAATGGGATATGAAATTTTTGCTCGTTAAGGGGAGACATCGACTTGATGTCTTACGCATTAATCACTATGTATTTGAGGTATCATACTAAGAAAAAGAAGTGTTTTCAAACATTTTTACAATTATATCAAGAACATAGTCATCATGATTCATATAGGACATGGCAAGCATTTTCATCAACTAAATGCAATCAAATTTTCATTGCAACCATTCACATACAAGATAAGGCAAGCATGCTCATTCACAATAAGTGAATCATGCTCATTGGCAGAACATTAATGCATCAATTTCCTAAGTGTGTGTGTGTATTCCATTACTACCTTTCAATTTCTCAAAGCTATATTATCTCTCTCCAATAATGTTGTCTCCCTCACGATGGTAATGATATTTATGTGGCAATAACAGAAACAACACAACACTTTAGTCCATGTTAGTACCCATAATAAAAGTTGAATTCAAAAATTCTTTGATCTGTTTCTTCTTATCTTTATAAGATTTAATCATCTCAATGCTCAAATAATGGAGACAATTTTGCACATTTTTCACAAGCTTCAGTTTTTTTTCAGGTTCATGCATACTAGTGCTTACCATACCCTTGTAGTTCAATTGGTTGGCTAGGTTGCTCATGTTTCATCTTCAATTTTCTTGTCTTTCCTTTTACACACGTGTTATTTCTAGCTCATTTAAATATCAACACCTCATAGGAAATTCAATATTGTAAGGAAAGTATTACAATTCCAAAATATGATTAACATTGACTAAATCACAATTTGATCATATATAAGTGGAAATATATAAAATTAATTCACGTACCTTCTTTCATGAATGATAATTTTGCATGTCTACAAATCATTTATGCTTGTTCTCAATTCATCAAAGGTACATTTCCCTTAAAAAAATATATTTTCATATAAAGATTTCTTTGCAATCAAAGATCGTCAATGTACATGAGTCAAACATAACAATAATTAGTTCAATAGAGTTAATCGCAAGATGATAAATAACTTTATACATGTTATATCTTCTCATGTTCAAGTGCATCATTCATACATTAGCATTTTTAGAAACCACAACACTCATACTAATGATAGTGCATCATAAAATTAGTAAACAAGAAACAATGTGTAATACATAATCAAAAAAGTCTTTGACTACCATCAATCCACATATGGCTAGTCAAAAGATGAAAACATGATTTGGGTTCTTTTCCACCCAATCATGAGGTGTATACTCCCATGGAGTTCTTCTTACCCGAAGATCTACAGACCCTACAAGTGCCTAGCTATCTTGAAATATTTCATAGTAGAGAGGAATCTAGTGCATGCCTATAACATCCACATGTTCATATATATATATTGACGTGTAGAAAACTGTGCACTCTTGAAACATGAGACAATTCCACACTTAATTTGGACATATTTTGGAACCCTTGCATTAACTATCATCTACAATCATCATTTATAGGCCCCTAAGGCCCATTATTTCATATCTCGAGGCTCATTTCATTCAAAAATCACATTAAATCACTCAAATCTCTAGAAATCCTTAAAGCCCACCTCAAAAAGCTAAGGTAGGACTCATTCGCCACCTTGGGTGAATGAGTCCCCTTTGGCGGGACCCATTTTCCAAGGGTGCAAAAAAGAGTCGCATTTGGTGTGTTGTTCAAATTTGAGCTGGAATTCATCAATTCAATTCAACTTTTCTAAAGCATGTCAACCTTTTGGATCTAAATAAAAGTCAATTTGAGATTCGAATCCATTTTTAATAATCCAAGCATAACTCTAAGCACTTTGAGCAAGCACTAAGTATTAAGAATCTTCAAGCAATCTATCACAAGAGCATTCTCATTCCAAAAGCACACAAAGTTGAAGCATTGGAGCAACATTAAATCATTTTTATAGGTCTTAAATCTTACTTTTAGTCAAGATCTATCATTTCCAAGGGTTGATCATGGATTCCTATGGTGAATCATGATGGATTCTAGGCTGGGGAGATGCAACTAGCCACTAAGCCAAGCCTAAAGACTTCTTTCCTAATTGATTCCATCCTCCATTATCACTCTACACTCATCCTAAAGAAGGTACAAGCATCATTAGGATTCATTTGGGGTGATGAGAGATCATCACAAGTTAGTCATCCATCTCTACATTTCTATTCTTGCATCATCTTCTTATGCATTGGAATAGGATTGCATCATGTTTTAGATTTCCTAGTATTAGACACACTTAAGGCTAGGGTTTTCATGCACATTCCATTAATTTCATCAAGGTTTCACTACCAAACTAGGTTTTTGACCAAGGAAAATCCCCCATTAGAAAATCAAGTTGAATGTTATTTTCTAGGTTTTTTTCCATAGATTCAAATCCAAAACTCGGTTTGGAAGGAAAGGGCAAGTGTTGAAGTGTAGATCAGGACTTTCAATCTACAAAAAAGATGAACAAGACTGATACTGATTCACAAAGAGTGGTGAATGAGTCCCATTGTGGTTGTTTGTTAGATCATTTTTCAAAATTTTATACCATTTGTCTTGCAACGGGCTCTTATGTAGAAACCCTAATCTGGGATTGATTCACCTAGGTTGGTGAATGAGTTCCAGTTGGTCAAAAAGTGAAAATTTCTAAAATTTTAGAGGTGTTTCCAATCACTTCATTTACCTGTTCACTCTTCTATTCAATTTTTCTTACATTTCAAAGGCATCTTCTAGATAATTGCATTCAATTAGGGTTCTATAATACAACTTGTATTACATTATCTTTTCCAAGTCTAGAATTTATGGTGAAACCCTCATTAGCTATCATTTAATCCCTAGAATAGTCCCTTTGCAATATTTGAATCTCCTTTGCATTGAAATCACAAGGGTTTGTTCTTGAGTGAAGAATAAGGAAATTGTCTTTCTTCTTTTAGGTCCAAAACCCTAGAAACGAAAGAGAGCATACATTTTTTTTCTTTTCATATATATATATATATATATATATATATATATATCATAGCAATTTCTATTTAGAGGATGTGGCAGAGAATTATATCAATAAAATTTTCTACACCATCTTTTTCAATGGTCTAGGCTTTGGCCAAAATGCTTGAAAAAATTGGAATCTTCCTAAAAAGGGGAAATCCTTTATTGTTCCACATTTAACACCCGTCCCAAAACTAAAAACCTTGCTCACTCATGCTTAAGTATATCAATATATATATTTAAAAAGAAGATAATATTTTCTTAATTCAACACATTATGCATGAATGGAGAGAATACATTAATTCCAATCTCTTAATAAAATTGAAGTCTCCTCAATGCATATTAAACAATGCATTTGGCACATACATGCTACTCTTCACAATTTGTAAAACAAAATTCAATCATGATCTTGACTCAAGCTCAATGTGTTCTCTACAGTTTTACTCCCTCGAATGTTCTATGTTTTTTCATCCTAAACTTGATAGGTTACAACACTTAACATGATATAGGACCAACAATATCAAACAGTTGGAATATTCACCAAGATATTCAAGAATAAGATGAAGAGAGAGGAATCATGAAATCAGAAAATGTTGACTACAACAATAGTGAATCAAGTATGACCAAGGGTCATGAAATCGATCTTCAAGAATTGGTGACTAATCCAATCATAAGAAGAACAAAATTAAAAAGGTTGGTCCTTACAACATAAAAATCATTTTCATTAATGAAATCAAATAAATCATCATCTCGAAATACTTCACATAACTATTTTTCCACAATAATGACATAGAGGGGGTAAAGGGATACATGGAACCTTTCACCTACATGTACTAGATAACATACTCAATCACATTCATAAATAAAATCATTTCTAGTTGCACATTGATGAAATGATTTCATATATCCATACATGATTCCATTCATTTTTTATATTCAAACCTTTCTTTTCATTGTAATTCAAGAAGACATATAAAAGAGGAATTCCAAATTATATGAAAGAGTTAGATTCAATTCTAATAAATCAATCATAACACTAGGAATTCCAAATGTAATGTGCCAATATATCTAACATTATGAATAAAATACAAATTCTATGTACCTATTTTCTATGGATGCTAAAATCTGCAAATGGTTAGCATAATTCTAACATCCTCATAGAATAACATGACATTCTTCAAAACAAATGATAAAACCAAATCAAACATGTAAAGAAGACATGAAATGCATCTATTCTATGGTGGATTGGTGCTCTTTGAATATGTGAAAGAGCCCTTTCCCAACCCTTGCTAAAACAAATAAAATGATAGACAATGAGATGCTCTTGAACTCAAGTTGCCTATAATAAGGATGCTCTAAATGTAGATGATGAAATGAGAGAAAATGGATTGCATTTATAGGAGAAGTTGAGAGAGGAGACACCAAGATTAGGCAATGTGGGACTAAATCCCATCCAATAGGAGAGAGCCACTTGTCACAATGGGATTGGCTCATGCTTTTGCAAGTTTTGGGTAATGTGCCCATTCAAATTTGAAAATGGCCATAAATGAGTATGGTTGATGGTTTTTGGGGGGAATTGTGTTTGTCCAAAAATGTCAAAACATCAGAATACGAGGGTATATTGCTTGGGAATATTCCCTTGTGTGGGAAAATAGGTGCTTTAATAAATCAATTTAAATGATTTATTGTGCAAGTGGATTAATCTAGAGGATTCATGTAATTAGGATTAAACTAATCATGATTTGATTAATCTAATAGGAGTTTAGGTGATATGACATTTCATTTAAATTTTTGTATTTATTTTAAATCAAATGAGAGGAAATGAATATGAGTGATTTAATTAGATATATGTGATTTAATTAAATCAGGAACTATAGGAGATTAATTAATTAATTAGATTTAATTAATTAAAGAGGGAAGAATGATTAAATGTGATGTTTAATTAAAAATGTTAATATCGTATGTCTACATTTTTCCCCTTTTTGAGGCAATGTACTTGTTGCATTGGTTCAAAGAATGATGGCGCTGACATCGAAATTAAAAAAATTCTAATTTTGTGGATGCCCCAGTGAAAAGAAGTAAGTTAGTACATTTCCCACTCGAGAGATTGAGCAAAAAGATTTGATTTGAGGTCGATCTCATGATAAAGAGGTTCAAAATGGATGTATGGATGCTTAGACTATATGATCTATATGATAATGGCAATATAAATGTGATGTTTGGAAGATGCCTAGAATAAAAAAATTATATTATCCTAAACAACTTGAATGATGATGCAATGCATATGAGATAAATGTGATGCATGATGTTATGCTATGATGATATGAAATGATTATGAAAGATGCAAGATGGATGCAGGATGGATGCATTGTTAGTGTGAAAGAGGATAGAAGAATGAGAGGGATCAACCCTTAAATTTAAGAATATGAAGAAGTCCAACAAGTCCCCTATTCATCGAGACTTTATTGGATATGATGATGAATGATGATGATGTATTTCTTATCCAAGGATGGGAAAAGAGCATACTTTTCTTTATGTTTGATAACACACATAGGTTTGATGCATCAAGGTATTAAGAACTAGGATGGCATGGCTCCTAGTGTGATGTACTTTGACTCGTCAAACAGATAGGAGTACTCTTGTTCACACTTGACAAACATGACCTTATTCAGAATGTAGTTTAGATATTCTAGACATCTCGAGCCAAAACATAAAAAGGCAAGCGTTCTTATGTGGTCAACAAGATACCTAAAACATCTTCTCTACAAACAAAACAAAGTATGCATGACAAAGTTATTTTACAAGAATATCTGGCAAGAACAGTAGATAAAAAGATAATGATCATTGCCCCATTCCTTTCTCTCTAAACTTGTTTTGTTTAGGCATCATTGAGAGGTCCTTGGAATGAGCGAAAAAATAAGATAAGTCAAAAAGACCAAATAAAGTAAATAAACAAGCTAATTTTCTTCATACCGGTAGCCAAGGCTAACTACTATGGGGTACCTGATGCTTATGTCCGTCATAGGAAAACTTCATCATAGGACATGTTATGATTTGGGTTTTGATGGGACTGATTTGGTTGATAAGCTATTGATATTCTGAGTTGACCAACATGCTTGCTTACTGACTTAGGCTTAAGACTTTGACAATTAGGTGTTCACTTTGGAACCTGCTAGAATTGTTTCTAATTGAATCACCAAAGGGTGAAAGCAATGACTGACTTTATTTTGAGTGATGAAAATCATGGGTGAAAGTGAGATGAAATGGATGCACCATTGTTGGTTTTTTTTTTTCAATATTTTGAGGCTGTTTTTGGAATTTTGAGATGTTTTACAATTTTTTTGGGTATTTTCAAGATTTATGACGAACAGACTAACTTAAAGACCTATCCTAGGGGTCTCAAGAGCTGATCCATAGATTAGCCTTGCCTACATTATACACACAGAGACCACGTAGTTCGACTCCAGTTGACTTGACTGCTAATGAGATAGATGGGCAAACGGATTGCCATTGCGATAGACACCTAAAATCCTAAAATGTGAAAAAGGTGGAAAAATGAATGCCCCTGCAATAGATGCCTAACTAGATGGGCAGACATATTTCATTGTGACAGACACCTAAAATCCTAAAATGTGAAAAATATGGACAAATGAATGCCCCTGTGATGAACGCCTAACTTGATGGGCAGATAGATGTCATTGTGACGGATGCCTAAAATCCTAAAATGTGAAAAAGATGGACAAACGAATTCCCCTGTGACGAATGCCTAACTAGATGCGTAGATGGATGTCATTGTGACGGATTCCTAAAATCCTAAAATGTGAAAAATATGGACAAACGAATGCCCCTATGCCAAATGCCTAACTAGATGGCCAGATGGATGTCATTGTGACAGACGCCTAAAGGACTGACCTAGATGTCTCGAGGCATGATCGAAGATCAACCTTGCCTACATTCAAGCTTAGAGATGACGTAGTTCGACAAGGTGAAAAACAAACAAGACTCAATGATGAATTTTTGAGGATTTTTTGAATGATTTGGATTTTTTCAAATTTTTGATGAATTTTCTGAATGTTTGGAATTTTTTGATGGATTTTTTGAATGTTTTTGAAATTTTGGCATGATTTTGACAATTTGGATATGATATGCGATGACGATATTAGTGCTCTATTATGGGATTTTAAATAAAACCAAGCTTAATGTTGATTGATCAAATCAATGGATTGATAGCTTGACTAAGTGTGTTAAGTCAAACAAAAGTGATAATGCACTTGTACAATATAGGAAGTTGTGTTATCCTAGAGTAAACTTGTACAAAAGAGGATGGTTTGACTAAGTATGTTAAGTCAAACAAGGTGATTATGGATTTGGTAATATCGCTGAGTGTGTTAAGCCAAACAAGATGATAATGGACTTGTAAACCCAAGGAAGTTGTGTTATCCTAGAGTAAACTCATGCATAAGATGATAATTTAACTAAGTGTGTTAAGTCAAACAAGGTGATATTTGATTGGATTCAATTGATCAAGATTGATGAAGCTTGGCTTGGAACAAAAGTTGTTTCGATGATTTGATATGACACTAACATGCAAGTTAGATGCGACCAATATTGATTGTTTAGATTGATGTTCAACAAAATGTAAAGTTTGATAAGCAACGTTTCCTTGTCAAAATATACCATGGATTAGTGATTTGACTTGGTGCTCACAAATTTTTCAACATAAGTTCGATGATATATATCAAAATTTATTCTTGAAGCGAAATGTAAATATTTGCCCCTAGTGTCTAGCAATGTTTGAATGACCATGGGTGGATTCTTGAATAGGTGTATGGATAGAATGGATATGGATCAATCTTGCAATAAGATAAGGTGTTCAAATAGAGGAATGCTCATTTGGATAATGCTTCAAGGCTCAGACAATGTTGGGTACAGTGGGATCAATGAAAATGGCCCATGTCAAGATGTTTACCACACGCAAGTGTGAAGTCTGCACCAAAATTTCATCAAGATCAAGATAACTTGGATTATGGATGCAGATAGATGAAAATGGATTGGATAAATGGTTTGTGGATGAATCGTTGAGATGGTTGGAATGTTGGCTTTATTATGGATGTGATTGTTAGTGTAATATATTATTTACTACACTAGCATAAGTTAACTTAGGTCATATAAACCCTAGGTTGCATTTAATCTTTTAATAATGTTGTTAGGGTTTCCTTGTTGTCACATGTTGTTAGATCAAGACACATGGCAACATCTTAATGCATCTTGTATCTCACCCTTTCCTATATAAGGAGGGTTATTATATCATTTGAAACATCCCTTTTACCTCATCATTTGAGAAGTCTTAATATCAAGCAAGCTAATTCTTGCATATCCTCTTGTGGAAGATTTATCATTGTTTTTGTAGGTGTTCATGGTTATTAATCTTATTCAATATTTCTAACAGTGATAAGATGCTTTCTCCTGAACTGGCCCACGTAGATGCCCGATTCTACACATGACGCTTGTTTGCCAGGTTTTCATCATGGTACCTGTCCAAAGTGCCACCGTAGTGGTTTTCGCTAGATGACAATTTTTATCTTTACTATTTTCAATCCTTTTTCTGATTTTTTTTTTGGGATTTTTTATTTTTTTGATTTTTTTGTTGTTGTCAAAATGCCTATTTGCTAGATTTTCATCAAGGTGACCACTTTTCAGGACATTTTTCTATTTTTTTTGTATTTTCTGAGAGATTTTAAGTTGATGTTGAGCCACGTGGTCGTGTTGATGTTGATGCTTCTGTCATAACATGCCATCGGTATCCTTCTTGGAGAAGTTTCTTTAACAAGATACATGCACTTGAAAGAAAATTTTGAGAAATCTATTTTGCTTTCCCAATACTGAGTTAACATTGTCTTTGTGTGCACATCTTGATAGATTGCCTTCTGAATCCTTATGATGAAGGGTCACTGCCAACAAATGGTCAATGTGGGAATTGGATATCATGCGTGGAGGCATGGATGGTGTGTGTTTAGGAATAAAAGATGGATTAGTTGATAGTTTGGAACCTTTGACTCTCCAAACTTGGGAAGATGAGCAATGATGGGTGGATACAGAAGTGTGCATGGAATTAGGACCAACTGCTTGATACATTTTGTATGTTTCTTGAGAAGCCTAGTTTTTCCCTTGTGGACTTATTTGATGGATACTTTTCCATTTTTAATTTTTTCTCATAGTTTCTTTGACTAATGGAGTTTGGTAAGGATATTTTTTCTTTGTATTCTTTGGTATCCATATGTATTTGATTTTTCCTTCATGCTTCAGTACTTCTTTTTCTTTGATGGAATTCTTTGTTCTTTGATTTAAATCTTTCTTTTGTTGTTTGTCCCAATTTGTCGATGGGGGGTGATGGGTGGATGAGGATTCATTACATGGCTAGTTGTTATAATACCCCTTCATTTTGTTTCTCATTCAAGTTGCTTTATGCTATGTTTGGTTGCAGTTACCTTGCTACTGGATACATTTTGTTATGATGTGTTGATTGCTACTATTGAGCAACAACTATCATTGTGTGATGTGTTGACCTAATTAGTGTTTCTCATGCTTTAATGGATTAATGATGTTGTAGAGTTAGTATGAGATATTATTATGAGATCATTGGAATTATGATGGAAGTGTCAGTTTCAATGACTGTATTGGTGAAGAGGATGGTTTCGCATCACTTGCTTGTGAGCACCCTACGAATCCGTAATTTCTTCTTCACGATGTGTATTATATGCTGGATATATTGTATGATGTTGTTTCTTTGGTTGCAGGATTGTAGGTACATGACATCGATTCTACTTGGTTTCACAGGTTTGAGCGTGTCGATCCAATGGTTAAGTTGAACGGGAGATAGTAGCTAGGTAACATGTGTCAAGTTTACACCCTAGCCTTAGTGTGTCGTCAATTGTGTGTGTCGAGTCATTGTCTGTCTTACATTGATGTTATTTAATTATGAAGAATTCTTGATTTGGAAATAGATATTTAGACTAATTGCATTTAAATCATGTTGATGGTTATTTAATTTAAATAATGCAATGTGGATAAAAGTTTATATTTAGACTAATTAATTATATTTAATTTATTTAATTAATTATATTTAATCCAAGGGGGTTGAATTTAGTTATTAAATAATTCAATTAATTAATTAAACATGATGCAAGAGAATGAAAGAAAATAAAAGAATTAAAATTTAATTTAAAATTTAATTTCAACATGTGGGAATTAAATTAGAAATTGTAATTAAATGTTTATTTGGGAAATTAGTTGCAACTTTGGAAATTAATTTATTATTTGAAATTGCATTTTAAATTGAAATTGAAATTGAAATTGAAATCAATATCTAATTTTCATGTAATGTGAATTAGGATTGTAAATATTGAAATTGAAATTAAAATTGAAATTGAAATGGAAATATCTAATTTGCATGTAATGTGAATTAGGGTTGTATTAGGTATTTTTGATTTATAAAGAATACATGTTTTAATTTTAGAGGAAAAAAAAGGTCTTAGAAAATACATTTTTACAGCAGAGAAGAAATTTTGGAAAATTTGCACAAGAAGGGTTTGAAGAAAGTTTTAATTGTAGGATTGATTGAAGGAAAGATTGTTTGCATTTGTTGGATTTTGGATTGGATTCTTTTTGAAGAAAATTCAAGAAATCTTTGGAGGAGGCTTGCATCAGAAATTCATCTCTTCCTGTAGCTTCTTGTACCAGGTTTTCCTCTTTGTGTTTTATTGTTCTTGATTGTTTTTATTTAAAATAGTAATGATTAAAGATTTGTTTGTTAAATCTGTTTTAGAAAATAAATTGGATATTAGAAGAAAAGAATTAAACAAATTTACAGTCTTTGCTTGTGAAAATTCTTCAGTGAAAATTGTGAAAACCTTAGTTGAATTTAAACTATTTGGAGAAATAGATTTTGTTGTTATTGAAATCAAACATAGAGATTGAACAATGCATTTAGAATGTTTTTAGAAAATGGAACCCTATATTTATTATTAAAAATCGGATTTTAAAATCTATAGGATAGTTATATTTTCATGGTAAAATAGTCTCGTTGCGTCGCCTATAACTCCACTTTCACAAACTGGGTTGTAAAGAAATTTAAAGGGTTTTTGCATTTTTGAAATTGTCTTATCCCTATCAAAAAATCACAAATACCCAGATCGTATTTTTTGAGTTATGCTTGAAACATGAGATTGCTATTGAGTTATTTTCCCATGGTTGCTCTGAAAATAAAATAATAATAAATTGATATTTATAAATATTAATATTTTATGTATTGTTATTATAATATTAAAATATTATTTAATAATATTTTATATTATAATATATAATATTAAAGTATTATATTTATTTATATTATTTTAAATAAAATTTGTATATTAGATTAGTGGAATTAAAATTATAAATGTATGGGAGATTATTGTTTATTTTAAAATGGTATGTTAAAGTTTAATTGAAGGAGTTAAATATTTGATTTAAAGAATGCATAATTTAAAATTTAATTGTGGAATTTAAATTCATGTGTAAAAGGTCCAATTATTAATTTGATTTAATTGGAAAAATATATTTATATTTTGGAAAATTGATGATAAGGGATATTTTATTTTGAATTAAACAATTTGATATTCTGTAAAGAATAGAAGATATGTTAATGATTAAATATATTTAAATATATTAATTTATATTTAGTATATATTGAAGGTATATATCCATTTGAGAGAATAAACAATATTTTATCTTATTTTATTCTGTTGTTTGCAAATTGGGTATTATTAGTGTTCTAAAAGAAATGATTAGTATGTGTAGAAAATATATAGAGAAAGATATTTTTTTAATAGAAGTAATTACTTGATTTAAAATGAAATGTTTATTTTGTTAATATGATTGAAGAAAATATATTGAGTTGTATATATCTATCCATGAGTATTTTCAATCAGTATTTACCTTGTTTTATTTAAGTGCGTGTAATTTAGCTTTGCATGAAGAATTTAAAAGATAAGTTTTGAATGTATGGTCAAAATTGATAAGGAAAAAGATATTTAAATATATTGAAGAATTATACAAATATTTATATTTAAATATTTGTTTTAATTAATGAGATTTAATTAGAAATAATATGAATGCGTGGCCAAATAGATAAGCCAAAAGATATTTTTATACATTGATGAAATTGCATGTTTTTAAATGGATAACTTGAAGAGACATAAACTCTGGATAGAAAATTGAAAAGATTGTTTGCAATAGTGTTAAGTTGCATTAGAAGTAAATTGAGAAACTAACTATATTGAAAAGGAAAATAGTTATTATGTTTTATTTAGTTCCATAGAGTAATCTAGTCATTGTGAATGTAATATTAAAGAATATATGTAATTAAATTTATTAATATATATATTTGGTGTCTATATAATATGGAGCATATATATATATATTAAGTGTAAAATTCATTATCCTATTTTATTTTAATGAGATGCATGCAATATATTATTGAATAGAGATTTAAAAATAGATTGATTAGTGTATATGAAAAATGGATAGAGAAACAATATGTTATTATATTAAAGTGATTGAATGTTTTAAATAAAAAATTGAATGAGATGTAAGATTTGGTTAGGAAATGGAAAGAGTTTTCTTGTATGGATTTGTGTCGATTTAAAAGTAAATTAAGAAGTTGTTTTATTGATGAGGCAATCAATTATGTTATTTATTAATTTTTATTTAGATTAATTGAATCATTATGATTGAATTATGAAAAAAATATGGATTTAGTATATCCAAAAGTAGTATCTTCCTCATGATTATCTTAAAGGATTTAATTCTCTGTATTCGGTAAAGGGAAGTAAGTTTTATTGTTTTAGATTTCAAATAATGAAAAGGGAAATTTAGGTTATGATTATTTTAGATGATCTAGTTATCGTGTCTTTGAATTTGTCGACACTACCTATTGAATGAGTATGGATTTGGGGAATCCAAATATTGGATTTGATTGATGACTTGAATGCTTTTGTTGCTATGTTGTCAAGTTCCATTATTGGTTTTGGGATTTAGTGTTAGTCCTAAATTATAAGTCTTCCAGATGAACTTAGAGGATAAGGGTTGTTGAATCTTTATGCCATCCAGTTGTTTTCCCCTTGGGTAGTGCATGGCATCTTTTCAGTTTTACTCAGTTTTCACGAACGATGATGTTTGTACTTCCTTGGTTTAGGAGTGGATTATGGGATCCGTGTCTCCTTGTATGGAGTGACCTTGGTATGTGGTTTCATCTTGTTGCCTCTTGTGAAAAGAGTGGACTATGTGTTTGTTGCCTCCAAGATGTTTGGAGTGAGTTCTATTATTTGTATCCTCCTTGTGTTGGAGTGGATTATGATGCCTAGTTGGTATGCACTTGTGGTTTCCTTGGTGGATTGTTTGGGTGTGTGTTATCAAATACAAGAATGGCTTTTGATAGGGGCCGGAGCCCAAAATGGTAAATCGGGTAACCTTCAGAAGTGAGTTAATCGAGTGATAATTAAATTAATGTACTTAGATGATTAGGTTGCAGTTCACACTAATCAAGATAATTTATTCCTCACTCATACACACAAGGGCTTTTTTAGACTTGGGATGAGTGAAAAGGCTTGGAATGGCAAGATCAACTATCTTGTCCTTGCGAGAGGTAGTTGATTCTGCATGAGTGAGTATGAGTGTCGGGATTTGGTTGACGTCACTAGGATTACTTATGCCGGAGCCTATGAAGAATACCCAGAGGAGATCTCATGACAAACCTTGCGATGACACTCTATCTAGGACAACTGTTGTTAATTGTTTTATATGTATGGTTCTATGAACATACTTGATCTACTTTATGTCTGGAAGCAATGTGACCTATGTCAGTGATGTTTGATTTGTACTTGTGTTGTACTTGAGTTGAACTGGATTTGTACTTATTGATGGCATTTATTTGGTTATGTCAGTATGAGTCAGTATGAGTCTATTTTTGGTTAGTGGTAGTAGAATCTTTGTCCATGTTACTTTGTTACTATCTCCTAGCATGGGGAGTGGACCTTCGGCTACCACATTGGTAGGGTGGAACATGCACCAAAACCGTTGGGTCCCCATCTATCTTCAGTACTTGGTGGCGAGATAGACAAATGGACAGCTTGAGGTTCTTGTTGTATTACTTGCATTATAATATTTCATTTTGTATATGATATTTTATCCCTCTTATGTTTATCAAGTGGAGTTATGTAATTGTAATACATTTGTACTAGTGTCTCATTCCAAGAATGAGTGATGTAACTATTGGATTAAGATAATGTTTATGAGATTGTATCTTGGTTGATTATTTTATTATGTTATGTGGTATTCTTATGATGTATGATGTTTATTTCATAAAGTTCATAAGGCTATGGTTATATGTAATATGTATGTGTGCGTTTAAATAATCCTAACCTTGTAGCCTTAGACGTTGTTGTTAATTAGTAAGTGAATGTGTATGTTAAATGCACTTTATAAAAAAAAATTGGTTCACTTATGATGTTAATTGCAACTTCCTTTAAGGTTACTTGGCGGGGCATTACAGTTGTAGTATTGGCATCAGTTTCATCATAATGATTCTTTGTACTCCCTATGTTGATGTTTTCTTGAGACAAAGTTTCCCCCAATTTTGTGGAAGTATCCCTAATATGTTTACATCCCTTTCTTGTTGAATAACCAAGGCCTTGATGTTTAGGATTGCCATAAATATACACTAGCTCTAGCATACCCTGTTCGTGTAGGCCTAATCCCCTACCTTGATAATTCATCTGCTCAAAAGTTTCATCTACAATAGGATATTATTTACCTTAGAAACAAGGTGCTAATCCTTTTGTGCTCCATTATGGACCTTCAAAAGTGTCAGCTTCTTTACTGATGAGATAGCTTTCCCTAAGAAAGGTAAGTGATCCAATTTTATAACTGATGGGATCCTCCATATGTGGGATGAATACCTTATTGATATCTTTGGCTTGATCTTGTGAGATATTAGATTGTACTGCTTCTTCAAGAAGTGTTGATGATTCATTGTCCACACAAAATTCTTTCTCATGACTCACTTTACAGGATGTTTCTGATTCACGACTTCTGTAGAAGCCTTCTTCACATTTTTTTTGGATAGGTGTCCATAGGATGTTTCTGATTCACAACTTCTATAGAAGCCTTCTTCATGATTTGTTTCTACTATGTTTCCAAAATTTTCCACATTTTGGTCTTGTGTACAAATGAACTAAGAGTAGGAGACTCTTGTACCTTGGTAACGATGTCAAGAATTTGAGACTCTTGTTTTGAATTAAGATCATCTACATGTTTGTCCAAAGAAAGCATCTTGTGGGTAGATGGAGGAATATGTGCTATATGTGTTTGATCATCATTTGTGGCATCTTGTATAGATAGGAGAGTGCCCATTAGATCATTGTAGTATCTTGGAGATTCAAATTTTTGATCTTGAGTGATTTTAGAACTATTTTCAACATGCTTTGGATCAAGTTCTTGACATGGGTCAATTTCAAAGGATGGATTGCTTATAGTGGGTTCTTGGACATCGTCATTGGGAAGTGGATCAATATTCACTTGAGCTAGGGATTCCTTCAATATCTATAACCATTAGTTCAAAGGATGTCAATATGTCTTGGGAAGGAACATTGCTAGACCTTGGTGATAGATTTTGATCATGCTTTGGAATACGTTCTTGAGATATGTCCTCTAACTCATAAGGTGATGTAGAGATCTTTTCAATATGATCATTGGTTGATGGATCATAGATTATGTCAATGGGATTAAATAATTGTAACACATCTTGAAATAGATCTCTTAAAAGTGGCTCTTGATGAATGTTGAGTTGATCATTGGATGGGGTAGAAGCATCTTCAAGATCTTGAGCATTGTTTTCAATAATTGTGAAAGAGAGATTACCAATGTCTTCAACCATAGGATCAAGTGATGTTGACATTTCTTGAATTTTATCATTGTTGGCTATTTTTGGTGGATTTTGATTGTGATTGAAAAGTAGCTCTTGGTGTATGTTGATTTGATCATTGGTCGAGGTGGAAACATCTTCAAGGTGCTTATTGATAGATTGATCTTGATTTTTTATTTCAATAATTGTGGTGGAAATCTGTTGCAAACTTTGTTGGGCAGGTAATGCCTGTGTTTGGTGTTGAGCCAACAACGCTTGTTGTTGGTTGTGCTTTTGTTGTTCTGAAAAAGCTTGTTGTTGGTTTTGCTACTGCAATTTGTAGTCTTGCAAGGCTTTTTGATACGCTTCTTGTTGTGCTTTCAATTGAGCTTGGTATTTTGCTTGTGCTTGCACTTTATGAGCTTGGAATTGTGCTCGTGCTTGAGCGTGTGCTTGTTGGATTTCTTGTGCCATTTGAGTGGCATGTGCAGCTTGCACAGCTTGTGCGGCTTGTTGGCTTTGGAGTGCCTTTTTGTGAGAATCTTCTTGAGCGGCTTGCAACATGATGGAGAATGAATTGGTCATGTTGTGTTTTGGTGGTGTTGGTGGAATTGTAATAGTGTTGATTATTGGGATTGCTTGGATGGTTGCCACCTGCTATTGTGATATCGATGGAAAAATGGGATAATTTGGTGCGATGTTTTGATTTGGCATGATAGATTGTCTTTGAACATTTTTGTGTTTGAGAATCATATTGCCTTGATTTAGGTAACTTTGATTTTGCATGGTGTTACCTTGACTTGAATCAACATATGGAGTTGCCAATATATTTCTAGGATTTTGAACAACATTAGGGGAATTTGCAAGCATATCTATCCCAAAGTTCACCAAGTGTGGACTAGAAATGTTCATGTTCAACAAACTTATAATTGGCATGTATGGATTTGGTGGGATAGTGTTGTTTGGAATACTCATGCATTGAGCATCTGGTTGATAGATTTTCATATTTGGACTTGGATTTAAATCTACCATTGGAAAAGGTGTTCCAAACTTTAGATTGGGCATACTCACATTCGTATCATTGAATTTTGGAGGATATAATGATGCCATGCATAAATGTGAGTTTTGATAATCAATCAGTATTGTGAGGCTTGGATAGTTTGGTTGAATTGAATTGCTCATGATGTATGAATAGATTTTATATTTTGTGTCCCTCTTGTGTTCAAATTGAGTTTTTGAACCATAAAATGAAGATCAATTTTCAAGAATGTAAGAGATGAACCTCTAATCCTTTAGATCAGTCTAAACCTTAGGTTCAAAGAAGTGAAGAAGTAGGATCATTAAAGGATCAAAGCGATAATGAGGATGAGATAAATGAAAGATGAGTGATACGGGTGAATGGAACTCTTAAAGAAACTTTCAAGGAAATGCTAAACATTTTAGGACTTTGATTGATCTTGATTGGATTGATAGTTTGACTAAATGTGTTAAGTCAAACAAAATGTGATAAATGCACTTGTAAATCCTAGGAAGTTGTGTTATCCTAGAGTGGACTTGTATATAAGAGGACAGCTTGACTAAGTGTGTTAAGTCAAATGGGGTGATGATTTGATAATTTGGATAAGTGTGTTAAGCCAACAAGATGAACTCGTAAACCCTAGGAAGTTGTGTTATCCTAGATAAAACTCATGTAAAAGATGATGGTTTGACTAGGTGTGTTAAGTCAAACAAAGTGGTTTTGATTTCGCCTAAAATTTTAGCATAAAAGATGTTTACAAAGTTTCCAAGAGTTGTTGGTGAGGTGATTTTGACTGATTTTTATGGTTGAGAGATGGATGAAAGTGATTGAATTTGATCCTAGACTTGACCTAGATAACACTTCCTCTTACAAGACCTCAGTGTTGCAAAACACGCTATACTTCCTATGGGAGGAAAGCAAACCTTTCAAAAAGTTCAGGATTTTGTTGATAGTAGAATGCATACAACTCAGGATTTTTTTTCTTGAAGCTTTTTTGTAAAAGTTGTAAACCAATCATTTTAGAGAACACATGTGTAATCCAATTTTTCTTTTTATCTTGGCTTAATGAATTATTTTTACCAAAGACAGTTCCTTTCTTATGTTTCAAACTATATGTCTAATTTCCCATTTTCTTTCTCTTCCCACAAGGTCCATTGTGTGGAAATCAAAGAAAATAGGGAAAAAGTCTCTTATGTTTAACGTTATTCAAAACAAATAATGATAAAATCTAAGCACTTCAAAACTTCTAAGGATATGATCCTTAGGGAAAGCAAGAGTGCTTAAATTCATCAAAGGTATTTGTTTTCTAAAAGGGGATTGAAATGTGAAGGTCCTGTGAATGTTTTTTTTCAAATGTTTTTAGGAACTAAGCAATGCGTTTTCAACTTCCAAGCACTTTACAACCCTAGGATGATGAGACAATATTCTGTTGGGTTCCCACTTGGACGAATCTAGCTGTGCATATTTTGTGTGAATAGCTAAATGCTTGACCATATTGGCTCCCCTCCACAACACACACTTCTCAGGTCAGCAAACCATTAGTACCCATGAATCTCCCATGGCATACTTTCCATCTCTACAACAAAACTGCATGTATAACGTGGACCAGCTTCAAAGGACATGACCTTTTGCACCAACAAAATAGACAAGGATTTGGCCTTTTTTTAAACAAAGGGTTTTAATTCAGGCATTCTGTTCATGGGGGATTATCCAACATCGATGAGAGACCATTTTTGTCCATCTCATCAAAATAATCCTCGTGATTCTTGAACTTTCCTCAAGAATCCACACTTATATACCTATTGGAAGTCGCTTGGCTTTAGCATGTTCCCAGTTGGGTCATTCCCTTGGCTGAGTACTTTTTCCCACAAGGCAGGCCCTCTAAGATAGAAAAAAGTGAGTAAAAATATTTGTAGTTCGATCAACCTTTGTTTAGAAACAAAGGGAGAACACTCACAATAAGTTTACTCACACTCGCAAGATGTTTTGTTCAATTTTAGATCCCAAATCGAAGTGTGAAGGCAATCTTTTTGACAACTTAATATCAGAAAAAGAATTTTGATTCTCAAGATCGTCATGAAGCATGAGAGAACTGCATACGTCTTTTCATTGATATTACTTTGTGAAAAAGATTACAAAGAATGAAAAACACTTGTTCTTTTTAGACTGGTCACAAAGCAATGATGAGTTCATTTTTAGGCACCAAAATCCAAGTGTGAAGGTTGACTTGTTTAGTTTTAGACCAAATTGAAATTCTAGTAAGTGTTTCTAAGGTTCAAATTTTAACCAATTTGAAAGCATTAAACTAATGGTTAATTTTAAACCCAAAATTTGAAGTAAGCATTTAAAAATGTTTTGTGATTTTCAAGTTTAGTGCTCAATCCTCTTCAAGATTCTTCAAAGATTGTTATACTTGAATGTTGCAACTTCTTTGCATGAACGAAATCCCTCCTCCTTCATTTTCATTTTAAAGAAATGACATAAAATAAATTTGACAAGGCACATGAGTTAAAATGTCAATACATCTTTGATTTTTACCTACTTTCATAAAAAGACAATTAATCTAGAAACTTCATACATTCAATATACCAAGTCACATATCACCACAAGAATTTAAGAGACTAATGGAAACTAAAATGATTCCATTATGCAGGCAGTGTAATTTGATCTTTCAAATCAAAATAAGTGCCAACTACAAATATTCGATAAATAATAGCATGCCCTATTAGACTAGTTTCTTGGATTTCAAAAGATTTCAATCTAATGCAAAAAGGCAGGCGTAACCAACACAATTAGCAAGCACCATTTTCTTTTAAAAGGCATAAAATTTTAAGCAAATTAATTTGGAAAGTACAAAGCCACATTATAAATGTTGTTCGGAAAGCTTAAATGGAGATTTCAGGTGTAAGGACATGCCCCAAAATTCATCTAAAGAATCTTCAATGCAAATGCAAATGGCAGGTGTAAATGAAAATGGTAGGTGTAAAGATAGACCTACAACTTGGATTATTCTTTGCCTATTCCAATACACACAACTGGTCTTGGTTCTATCAATTCCAAAGCTCAAATAAATAGTAATATAATAAGCTTCTCTCAAAAGAGTCCATCATATAAAGAATAATTCATGGGTCAATACTGTTGATATTATTTTTGAAGGGGCGCACAGTCAGCAATAAAAAAAAATCTGCATCAATGATGAGAGGGACTAGCAACATATTGTAAGTAGATAAGATCATTCCCACATGACTTTAAAGGCTCATATATATAAGCATTCATAAATGCTTATTTTTGTGTGTGTGTTCCAAGATTTAAAAGACCAAACCGGATTGCTAAAATCTAATTTGATAGAAGCTCATAAATGGATTTGACATCATTGCACCTCCTCAAAGGCTTTTTGCAAATGAAAGGAAATCTACAGAGATTGAGTGATGGTTAAAAAAAAAAAAAATAGCACAAAATTTATAGTGGATAGGTATACGATTGGGGAAAGCATAGACCATGCACATGAATTATTTGGTAGAAAGCCTCAAAGAGATATTAAAAAATGTGGGGGCAAAGACAAGGCATGTGAAGAGACATGGTATGTGAACTATAGAGAGACATGGCGTGTGAACTACAAAGGGACATGGTGCATGAACTGGGTATGTGTAGGATCATGATGGGCCAAAAAGTGGTGATATGTAAGCCATTTGATGACCCATGTGGTTGATGACTTTTTTTTAATCCAAAACTGATGAAATGAAAAGGGTTTTTAGAGGAGATTCTCAGCTTTCCACCAATATAAATTATGCTTTACTTTGAATTTAATAAATAATTATTATTCATTTTCTATAAGAATTATGAATAAAGTCCTGATTGATAGGCTGATTGAAAAAAATCTATAACTTTCAAATGGTATCACATTTTGTGAATTAGAAACATTCATCACATTCTATGCTTCACATATTATAGGATTAAAAAATATATATGAATTTCATGAATTTTTGACCAAGTTAAGGTGGTTAGATAGAAGAGATTTTATATATTTTTTAAATTGTAATAAAAAAATCATAATTAATTATTTACTTGGAAACAAACTATAAAAAAACATGCATCACATCGGGACATGAGTCCTCTACTTATGTATAAAATATTATAAAAAAGGATTATCATTTTATTGTGGTGAGGGTGGTCAGATAGACACCTACTTCTAATTTTTACCCTGAAATTTAAATATTACTGCATTGAAATTTCAAATTTTCACCAAATAGATTTTTTTTTTTAAATAAAGGTCTAGTAGTTTAGAAACTAAATTCGATTTTCTACAAATTCTATTTTTACATTTTTTTAAAATAATATAGATAACTTATTCAAAGTTTTACGTCAAGTTGTCTAGTTCTGATTTTCTGTCTTTTTATCACCACTTAACAACCTATTTTTTCCATGATGATCTTGCACATACCCAACTGCTTAAAATTTGAGAGGCTTCAACTTTCATTGGTCAAGACCTTCCATGTAATTGATATCTCATCTAGTGGAATACAAAATGAATTTGTTCCAAAAGGAAAAGTTGATAGAGGAACCCCGCGCATATTCAGAGAGGAATAAATTGTATCTCAGTAAAGGAAAATGTAGGCAAGGCTCCAATTTCAAAGTAATCTACTCCAAACATACTGAGCTCCAACACTATAAGAAATAGAATAAAGCTATAGCAAGGCCTGTTCAGGTTATAATTTGATCTCTTTAAAAAAGGAAAAGTCGATAGTGGAACCACAAATGCACTCAGAGAGAAATGAACGGTATCTCAGCAAAGAGAAACAGAGGTAGCAAAAGATGTTAAAACTCCAGGAAATCTTCTTCGAACATACCGTCCTTCAAAACCATAAGAAATGGTAAGTAGAATAAAGCTATATTAATGCCTATTTAGATTACGATTTTGTCCCTTTTCCAATTAATTTGTTCTAAAAGGAAAACTTGGTAGAGGAACCACCAATGCATTCATAGAGAAATAATCCGCATCTCAGCAAACTTAAACATCGAGGGGAGATGGTCTTTAAATCCAAAGAAATTTACTTCAAACATACTAACCTTTAGAATTGGAAACACACACACATTCAGAGGGAAATACACTGTATCTCCACAAAGGCAAGCATATAGCAATGGATGGTCTTCAAATCCAAATAAATCTGCTTCAAACGTATTCAAGAACTGTAGGAAATAGTATGGAGAACAAAGCTACAGCTATTGCCTATTCAGATTATGATTTAATCTCTTTAGATTACTTGTTTTCATAAATATTAATGTATTTATCAAACAAGAACCAGGACTTGTTGGCCCCAATGCCACATAGTAAACTCCATGGGTTCATGTCTGAAAAACCTTCCCACACATGATTATGGTACCCCCAAAAAGTGAAAAAAATGAACTCAAATCATAATATTTTGATAGTTTCTATAATATCCATTTCAAGAATAAGATAGTGATAATAAAAAAAAAATAGTGTTCTTATAAATCTGAGAATAGGAATTTTTTTACGTTATTTAGCATTCAAAACATGGTGATTTCATCAAAAATCATAGATTTTGCCCTCCTTCTAGCGCCATTTTGTGGATGTTAAAATATGCAAATGGTTAGCATAATTCTAACATCCTCATAGAATAACATGACATTCTTCAAAACAAATGATAAAACCAAATCAAACATGTAAAGAAGACATGAAATGTATCTATTCTATGGTGGATTGGTGCTCTTTAAATATGTGAAAGAGCCCTTTCCCAACCCTTGCTAAAACAAATGAAATGATAGACAATGAGATGCTCTTGAATTCAAGTTGCCTATAATAAGGATGCTCTCAATGTAGATGATGAAATGAGAGAAAATGCATTGCATTTATAGGAGAAGTTGAGAGAGGAGAAGCCAAGATTAGGCAATGTGGGAATAAATCCAATCCAATAGGAGAGAGCCACTTGTCACAATGGTATTGGCCCATGCTTGTGCAAGTTTTGGCTAATGTGCCCATTAGAATTCGAAAATGGCCATAAATGAGTAGTGTTGATGGTTTTTGGGGGGAATTGTGTTTGTCCAAAAAAGTCAAACATGAGAGTTAATGAGGGTATATTCTTTGGGAATATGCCCTTGTGCAGGAAAATAGGTGCTTTAATAAATCAATATAAATTATTTATTGTGCAAGTGGATGAATCTAGAGGGTTCATGTAATTAGGATGAAACTAATCATGATTTGATTAATCCAACAAGAGTTTAGGTGATATGACATTTGATTTAAATTTTTGTATTTATTTTAAATCAAATGAGAGGAAATGAATATGAGTGATTTAATTAAATCAGGAACTATAGGAGATTAAATTATTAATTAGATTTAATTAATTAAAGAGGGAAGAATGATTAAATGTGATGTTTAATTAAAAATTTTAATTTCGTATGTCTACATTTTTCATCATAGATCACATGTCTATTCATTTCCAAATGTCATAGTTTGACTTGGAATTCAATTGCCTCTTAGTCAATTCAATTTTACATCTCTGATTTAAAGAACAACATTCAAATATGGGATTCCATGCATAAAGTCAGTTTGACTACATGTTCAAAGACAAGTCATGCCACTAAACACCGATACATTGTCTTATGAAAGAGATGAAATTTCCTTTAGTCATGCAAGAGCTACGCACTTAAGGGTCTACATAGTCTACATCTCTAGTCACTATCACAATTTTCATACAATGAAATCTAGATTATTATGTAGGTCAACATATTGGAGGCCTTAGACTCGATGATCTTCAATTTACATTATAAATTAGTTACTAGGATGCTTTGCAAGGTAGGGTCATTTAACCATCCTAGTTCACAGTTTAAGAGGTCACATATGAGGTAGGATCCTTTCTACCACAAAATATCTCTAGAAGAAAAATAGATTATCCAATTATAGCCTCAAGTGGACTATAACAATCACGCTGACCCATATCAACTTTCTCAAGATGCTACAAGGCACTAACTATAATAGTAGATTAAAAGTGTAGATGTATCTTTCGAATGATGATGAATCTGCAACTAGAATAAACAAAGTTAATCCTAATCTAACAATAATCTAAAATCTAACAACAAAGAATGAGGAAATAAACTAAACAAACTTAAACAATTTAATAGAAAGATCTCACTGAATATGCGTTCACCCCTTCGAATTATCTTGATTGTTCTTATCCATTTTTCCTTTTCAGTATTCTTGCCCTTAGGTTTATGTAAGTGAATGCAAGTATTGTTTTGTTGAGTGTCTAAGAAAAATATCGAAGAATAGTCTCTCTTCTCAAAAGCGTATGATTTCGGGAGGAGAAATAATGATAATGAAAAGCCATTTTATAGATTTTGGGTTTCTGAATGATCGACTCAGATTGAGAGAGAGATCGACAGACGAGATTGATGAATTCCATGCGATATGAGTTTTCTGTTAGATAGACGGTGAGTTAGAACACGAGTTCAGGATCTTAATCTCCAAAAATAGAAGTAGAATTTGTATGCAAAAGACAAAGTTAGAACTCGAAGACTAATACATTCGAATGCAAACATGAGTTAATTAATTAAATAAATATATTTAATTAATAAAATAGATCATCCAAATGAGTTGGAACTAGTTAACTGACTAGTTGTGACGAAGAGTCTTCTCGTAGAGATAAACTGGTGTTGAATTCAGAGATAACTAGAGAACTAAAAATAGATCTCGAGTCAGAAGGTGAGTGAATGAATTAGATAATTGAATGATAGAGGAATGTGACATAAATAATTAAATATGAATTAAATATTAATTTAATTCAATATTTGAATGATGAAAAATTTAATTAAATAAATAAAGATAATTTATTTAATTTGACTATTGAAAAGGATAATATGAATAATTAAATAATAAATATTTAATTATAGATAAAGGGCATTAAATTGAATAATTGAATAAAGATATTTAATTATAGTTGGAAAAGTATGATAAAGGGGTAATTAAATAATAAATTATTTAATAAAGAATGGAAGAATAAATTAGTTACCAACATAATTAAATAATTATGATTTATTTAATTAATCAAGTTGAATAAAGGTTAATAATGAATTAATGAATCAATTAAAAAGGGGTATCTAATTAATAGAGGAGATATGTGTTAGAAAGGGTAATTAAAAACATTATTTAATCATGACCATGGATAATAGAAAATTATGTTGAATGTGTACTCACAGGCCTAGACCAATTTTTGGTGTTTACAGTTTGCCCCTCTTTGATACAACATTGGTATGGCATTGTGTCAAAGAAAATATGCCCCGATCGTGCCCCAACATGAAACAGGTTAAGGTATGCCCCCTGGGGAAACTTGATAAAATTTTGAAAGTTTCAAGAATAATCAAGAAATATTCCCGATAAGTCAATTTGATAGCCAGAAATGTGATGGAGTTGACAGAATTGAATTTGGAGATGGTATGGATGAATACGGGTTGTTTGAAGTTGAAAGGTTAAGCGGCCAATAAATTAGGTCAGAAGAAATGCCATTTTTAATCCACCTATAAATAGAAATTAGGGCTAAATCTAATTCATTTTCACCTGAAGGAGATAGAAAAAGAGGAGATTTTGCTCTGACTAGCCGACAAAATGGCACCTATTCCATAGGCTATGCATTGAGGTTATCAAATCTGAAAGTTCAAGAGGCCAGCCAATGCAAGACCACTGGTATGTACCCAAAAATGAACTTGTCAAAGTTTTTTTTGCATGTAGTTTTAGGCATCTGAAAAGTAATTAAGCATATGTGGTGCATCATAAATGACGCATATGCTGTCGTATTCACCGCATCTGACTACAAAATGATGCATGTGCAAAAACATGTCTAGGCTAGGTTAGTCGGTTTAGGGAATGATCACATTTGAAGCATAATGCCCCGCATCTGTAGTTATGCAATGCATTTGCATTAGGAATAGATGCAGGTGTAGTTGGGAGCCGCATATGCATTGTTGAAAAGCATATGTTGTAGATGGGTAGGCTAACGAAATTGCACCGAATTTGTGAAAAATGCACCGCATGTGGTTTAGTGAACCGTAAGTGCAGTAGGTTGACAGGGGTTGTGGGAAATATGCAACACATATGTAATATGCACCACATGTGAGGCTCCATGCAATGCATTTACAAAAATGCACCACATTTGTAAAAGTAAGCTACATTTGACTGGTAAAATTTTCAAAATCTTTTTCTAACGAAAACTTGAAAATTCTTGACATCTTGGTTTAAATGCAGGTAGTTCTAGATCCTATTTATATGCAGGAGTCACGACTAGATACATTCAATCTTTGTGATAGTCTATCTTCTACAAAGATTTAGCTATTATGGAGACTGGGTCTACATCACTGTTTGTCGATGCTTGCTATTTGGGCGAATAGGGGGATGTTGACGACATTGTGCGAGCGATTGCATTCAGAGACATCGTCATTTCATTTACTAATTGCAGAGGCTACTGTCACATTGGAGGATGTGTACAGGATTTTGAGACTACGTATTAGAGGAGAGCGAGTTATGTATGATACCCAGCAAGGATTGACTGAACTGGCATGGTTTTATTAGGTGGATGACATCAGTAGGCTCGAGATCGAGCACTATGAGATTAGATGGCCAGTATTAGCAGACATATACGATTGGATTGACTGTATTTTATGTACCTTGATCGAGGGGATAGTTATGCTAGACAGATGGGGTCATGGATTTCCAGTGGGATGGGGAGCTATGTTGGGGGGCATGTTAGAGAGTGAGATGAAGTATGCATGGGGTCCATGTCTGCTCGAGATGTTATACTCTCATTTGCATGACATTGCTTACAGAGATGCACAGTCACTGAGCTATGGGACTACATTGCTGATGGTATGGGGTTGGGAGAGGATAGTTGTCTTTTGTCCTCCAGTTACAGTAGAGAGACCAAAGAGACATGATTCTGTGATTTGATTCGAATTGTTAATTATGTCGGGACTGTAACTGTCATAGAAAAGCTTGTAAATATAAAACTTCAAATTTATACCCCTTGGAAAACTTTGTTTAAATCTATAAATATAAAAGCATTGTAATCTTGTTGAAATGGGATAAAATCGATATGGCTTGTTAACTTATGGAGTGTTTTTAATGTGAGAAATAGTTTTGGATTAGAAATGATAGGGGAGAGGATCCAGTAGTTGTGCACCCTAATTTCGCGCTTCTCAAAATCCTATGTGGAAATTTCAAATCACTCCTAATTTTTTACAGCAGCTTACTTGGCAAGTCCCTTGCTTATAACTAAGGTTTCAGGGCCACATCATCAAATATGATGCCACATCAGCATGCTTTTTGTCAAGGTGTCCTAAAAGGCCCCAAAAAAAGGTGAGACCAATACTTGTGCATTCACAGCATGTTTTATTGAGCGCTGATGTGGAATCACATGATTGGTTGCTTTTTAGATCAAAGGAATACATTTTGTTTAATTATGGGTAGACATCATCAACACTAACAATTTTAAAGTCACAACTATTGGTCCAATATTGATAAAAATATTGAGCATTATATAAACTACTATCACAACTATTGAAACATGCTCCGGTATTGGGTCCTCTCCCCTAGATACTGTGCCTATGAAAATAATCTCTTTTGATATCCAATGCAAATGACATTTAAATACCTTCTCAGCCTAGAAAATGCTGGGAAAAGTGGGTAGAGTAGATTTATTGACTTAAGCATTATTTGTAACTTTATTATTGTTAGGTCTGTGGGAAGATTGTTTTTTTGGCCATATAGTACTATGTGTATATCTATATGAAGACTTTATTTTAGTCTCCAAAAAGGTTGATTTTATTGTGATCGTGTTAAGAGTAAAAATTAGATACTAATGATACTAGATTCCAATATCATATTCAATATCTCAATTTTTTTTTTAGTCATATCTTGAGTCATTTCAATATTATGTATGATGAAGTCCAAGAACAATGCATAAAATTATTAATGTGAAATGCTCAACTAAAAATTATAATTATTATAATACATAGATTTTATATTTGCATAACCCACAAATAGGCAATTTAATTGAATTAGTGCAGAGTTATAATTGTCTCCTTTATCATATGCTTTGTGGTGCAAGAAATAGGGGGTTGTGCATTAGTGTGGAGACTCCTAGGAATTGATAGTTAAATGTTTGTCAAGATTGCTCGGTTAATCTGTATGCTTTCATAATTATTATTTTTACACTCTTATGAGTATAAATGTATATGACTCGCATAAATACATTATTACTAATAAAAGCATAATTTACATAAATGGAGATCTATGAAAAATATAAACTAGCATATATATATTTAATAATATATATAATATATGCTCAGAGATATCCTTCTCAAGCTGGCTATTTTTTAATCATAGGGGCTGAAATTGAATAGGCATCTCAAGAAGGATATCTCTCAGCATATTATATTATTATATATGCTAGTAGCAGTCGCGACACAACATGTTATATCTTAATTAAATTAATTTTATATTTATATATTTAATATTTAATTATTATAATAATTAATTTATTATAATAATTAATATATTATAATATGATAGTATAATATTTGTAATTCAATTAAAAAAAATAATATATATAGTTTAATATTTAAATATATTTTTAGCATATTTATAATATTATAGTAAAAAAATATTATATCATCAATATTCGGTTACAATTGGGGTTAGGGTTCATATTAGGATGAGAGACAAAATTTTCATCAAAATTAGGTGTAGGGTTATCTTCAAGATTAGCTTTAGGATTAGGGTTCGGGTTAGCATGAGGATTAGGGTTCCAATTAGGTTTAGGGTTAATAGATAGGGTTAGGGTTGGGGTAATAATTGGGGTTAAGGTTATTAGGATTAGGGTTATAGTTATGTTTTAGATCAAGTTTAGGGTTAAGATTATGGTTAGGTTGGGGTTAAGAGATATAGTTAGACTTAGGGCTCAAGTTAGGATTAGGGCTAGAGATATAGTTAGGGTTAGGGTTAAGATATATAGTTAGGGTTAGAAATACGGTTAACATGAGGATTAGGGTTACAATTAGGTTTAGGATCAAGTTTAGGGTTAATAGATATAGTTAGGGTTGGGGTAATAATTGGGGTTAAGGTTATCAAGATTAGGGTTATAGTTATGTTTTAGATCAAGTTTAGTGTTAGGATCAATTAGGGTTAATTTTATAGTTAAATGTCATCTCAAATAAATTTTGTTTAATAATATTTTAACCCATAACTCTAAATGAACCCTAGTCCTAATCGTAACATTAACTAAACCCAAACGCTAATTAAACCCTACCCCTAATTGAATACTAATTGAAACTTATCTGTAATTAAATTCTAAGTGTAATTTTACTTTAACCCTACTTGAATCTTAACCCTAATTGTACCATAACCCTAGCTCTAATTGAATTGTACCTCTAATTAAACTATAACCCTAACAATGACCCTTACCCTCATTGAACCCTAACCCTAACCTTAACACTAATTGAACCTTAACTTTAACATTAACCCTAATTATGCCCGTATTAAATCATAACCCTAACTAAATTGTAACCCTAACCTTGAGGCTAAACCTAACCCTAATCAAACTATATCCATATTCGATCTATAATCCTAAACCTAACCTTAATTGAAACCTAACCCTTATTAAACGCTAACCCTTGAATTGAATCCTAATTGAATTCAAGGGTTAGATTTAATAAGAGTTAGGTGTCAATTAAGGTTATATATAATTGAATGTTAATCGAACCCTAACCCTAACCTTCAATGAACACTAACCCTAATTAAACTCTAATCCTAGATCTAATTAAACTTTAAGAATACTTGAATCCTAGCCCTAACTTTGACCTTAATTGAATCCTAGACCTAATTAAACCATAACAATAATTGAACCCTAACCTTAACCCTTATCAAATTGTAACCTTTATCAAACCCTAATCTAAAATTAAACCCTTACCCTTGAATTAAATCCTAATTGAATCGTAACCATAAAACCCTAGTTATCACCAAGCTTAATCTTTGAATCATAATTATACCCAAAACCTAATCCTAATTGAACCCTAATTTAATTGTTAGGGTTAGAAATATAATTAACATTAGGATGAGGGTTAGAGTTTACATCAAAATTAGGGTTAGGATTAGCATGAAGAATAGTTTAGGATTAGGGTTAGGATTAGCATTAGGAGTAGGATTATATTTAGGTTTAGGGTCAAGCTTAGGGTTAAAAGATATAGTTAGATTTATTTATTATCTTAACCTTTACATTAGTAAATTAATATACTTTTCAGGGTGGTGTTTTAGATGTGGGTAACTCGAACCCTAATAACCCTAATTGCATGCAATAGTTTTATTTTTCTAGATTAGCTTAGGATTAGGGTTAAAATTAGGTTTAGGGTTAATAGATATAGTTAGGGTTGGGGTAATAATTGGAGTTAAGGTTATCAGGATTAGGGTTATAGTTATGTTTTGGATCAAGTTTATGGTGAGGATCAATTAGGGTTAATGTTATAGTTAAATGTCATCTCAAATAAATGTTGTTTAATAATATTTTAACCCATAATCCTAAATGAACCCTAGTCTTAATCGTAACATTAACTAAACCCAAACCCTAATTAAACCCTAACCCTAATCCTAAATCTTAACTCTAATTAAATCTTACCCCTAATTTAATGTTAATTAAACCCTACCCCTAATTGAATACTAATTGAAACTTATCCCTAATTAAATTCTAAGTGTAATTTTACTCTAACCCTAATTATACCATAACCCTAGTTCTAATTGAATTGTACCTCTAATTAAACTATAATCCTAATAATATCCCTTACCCTCATTGAACCCTAACCCTAACCTTAACACTAATTGAACCTTAACTTTAACATTAACCGTAATTGTGCCCTTATCAAATCATAACCCTAATTAAATCGTAATCCTAACCTTGAGGCTAACCCTAACCCTAATAAAACTATCCATAATTGATCTGTAATCTTAAACCTAACCTTAATTGAAACCTAACCCTTATTAAACAACAACCCTTGAATTGAATCCTAATTGACTTCAAGGGTTAGGTTTAATAGGAGTTAGGTGTCAATTAGGTTTATATTTATTTGAAAGTTAATCAAACCCTAACCTTAACATTCAGTAAACACTAACCTTAATTAAACTCTAACCCTAAATCTAATTAAACTTTAAGAATACTTGAATCCTAGCCTTAATTTTGACCTTAATTGAATCCTAATCCTAATTAAACTCTAACAATAATTGAACCCTAACCTTAACCCTTATCAAATTGTAACCTTTATCAAACCCTAATCTAAATTAAACCCTTATTAATCGTTACCCTTGAATTAAATCCTAATTGAATTAACCATAAAACCCTAGTTATCACCAAGCTTTATCTTAGAATCATAATTATACCCAAAACTTAATCCTAATTGAATCATAATCCTAACCTTGATGATTACCTTATCTAAAGCCCAAACTTGTTCCTAACACCAAGCGTTATTGTAAAATCTTAACCCAAATTGAATGTTAATCAAACCCTAACCCTAACCATAAGTGAACACTGACCCTAATTAAACTCTTAACACTAAATCTAATTAAACTCTAAGAAAACTTGAATCGTACCCGTAACTTTGACCTTAATTGAATTGTAACCCTAATTAAGCTGTAACAATAATTGAACCCTAATCTTAGGCCTTATCAAACCCTAACCCTTATCAAACCCCAATCTAAATTATATGCCGTAACTTTGACCTTAATTGAATTGTAACCCTAATTCAGCTGTAACAATAATTGAACCCTAATCTTAGGCCTTATCAAACCCTAACCCTTATCAAACCCCAATCTAAATTATACCCTAACCGTATAACCTTAATTATAATATGGATGATTTTTCTTGTATGAAATGTTTTCAATTGTTAATATTTTTAGGTTTTAAATATTTTAATTTAGAGACACATTTTTATATGTAATAGTAAATTTAAGATATTTTCTTTTTATTTAATTTTCTAATATTAAACACATTAATTTAGAACTTTTGAAAATATTTGTAATATATTTAAATTTTAAGTTAATTAAAATTAACTTACTTTCATATGCAATAGTAAATTTAAGAAAGTTCTTTCATACTTAAATTTTTTAATTTTAGAAATAACTTTAACATATTTTTTTATATCATATCTTTATTAATAATTATTACTTTTTGTTAAAAAATTAGTTAAATAAATTTATATAAAAACTTAAAGGATATGTTGTTTTTTAAATATCTTGAATATTTTTTAATTTAAAGTATATTAATTTAAAAACTACTTTTATATGAAATAATAAATTTAGAATATTTCCTTTGCACTTAATTTTCTAAAATTTAGAAACTTTTTTTTGTGTCTAATTTAAAACTACTTTTATATGAAATGTAGTAAATTTAGATTTTTTTTTTTATTGATTTTCTAAAATTTAGAAATATTTTAAGTCTAATTTGAAAACTTCTTTTGTATGAAATAATAAATTTAGAATATTTCTTTTGCACTTAATTTTCTAAAATTTTAAAACTTATTTTTGTGTCTAATTTAAAAACTACTTTTATATGAAATATAGTAAATCTAGATTTTTTTTTTTCAATTGATTTTCTAAAATTTAGAAATTTTTTAAATCTAATTTGAAAAATTCTTTTGTATGAAATAATAAATTTAGAATATTTCTTTTGCACTTAATTTTTCTAAAATTTAGAAACTTTTTTTATATATCTAATTTAAAAACTACTTTTATATGAAATAGTAAATTTAGAATATTTCTTTTGCAATTAATTTTCTAAAATTTAGAAAAAAAATTTACATCTAATTTAGAAACTACTTAGATATAAAATTATAAATTTAGAATATTTCTTGTAGACTTGATTTTCTAAAATTTAGAAACCTCTTTTTACATCTAATTTAAAAACTACTTTTATATAAAATATCAAATTAGAATATTTCTTTTGCATTTGATTTTCTAAAATTAGAAACTTCTTTTTGGGTCTAATTTAAAAACTAATTTTATATGAAATAGTGAATTTAAAATATTTCTTTTGCATTTGATTTTCTAAAATTTAGATACTTCTTTTTATGTATAATTTAAAAACTACTTATATAAAATTTGGAAACTTATTTTATAATTGTAAATTGACACTTGATAAAAATGTTATTTTTTACTGTGTAGCTAGTAAGTAAGAAACAATTTTCAATCTTTCCTTATATCAACATTTAAAATTAATGAAAAAATAGAAACAATATTTATTCTTTCCTTATAACAACATTTAAAATAGCAATCATTATTTATTCTTTTCTTGATTGAGGAGAAAATAGCAATCATTATTTTTCTCAAATTCCTTAAATCTCCTCCAAATCATATCAATAAACCTTGATATTTGAAATAAGTGAGAAACAATTTTCAATCTTTCCTTATAACAACATTTAAAATTAATGAAAAAATAGAAACAATATTCAATCTTTCTTGATTGAGGAGAAAATAACAATCATTATTTTTCTCAAATTCTTTAATTCTCCTCCAAATCATATCAATATTTTATTAAAAAATAAAACCCTAATATTTGAAAGAATTTTCAATCTCCTGCTATATCAATATTCTATTAAAAAGTAAAAAGTAAAAATTCTTCAATCTCCTCTACCGCGGGTTTGAATCCTCATTCATAAGTTGTCCATGACCATCTAAAAATAAATATATATTAGGGTAAAGAAAAAAAATGTAATTCTCTAAGACAAATGCCTGGATTTTTATCATGAGAATGGAAATAATCAAACTCATCATCAATTTCACATCACTGGAGGATACCCAAGTCTACGTATACCCAACTGGAGGATACCCTCTTTACATACAAAGATAAAGGTTTAAAACTACAAAGACTAGAACATGATTCGTATGGAAAAGGAAAAAATGGACAAATCTACTCTATAAATCATTAGAAAAACCCAAATGACAATGGAAAAGATTGAACACAAAAACCCAGAAAAAATAAATTAATCTAAACTTGTTCAAACATATCGCTGGACAATGGATCCAAAAGATTTTTTTTTGTGCCAAACCCTAGCTCCGTTTTGCTCTCCTCCTCCACGATTATTCTTTGCAGATCCTCGCTTCATACTAGAAAATGCATATATCAAGATACCCTATCATTGAACAGAGTTGTGCTGAGGTATCTGAAAGCTCCTCCTGCATACAAATCCAAAATCTGCATTAGAATTTGCAACATTTTGAACAAAAAGCTGAAATTTGAACTGGTAATTACAACAAATGAAGTTATCACTACCTCCATAGAAGGTCGCATGGGTGCTGATCCATCCCCCGCTACTATCAGCGACTGCTTGAATGATTATAAATTCATCTTGTGGAAGTTGAATATTCACAAATGTGTTTTGATCATGCATGGAAGATTTTTCGTTGCATGCAGCTAAATCCAGAGCCATGTAGTTAAACATGCAGCCATGCAACCATTACATCCTGTAATTGAGCATTTAATTTTCTTTAGCATTTAATTTTGTGCCTCTTCCACTTCTAATACTTGCAGCTGCTTGTCAATTTTTTTTTAAAAGCCAAAAATGTTAACCAAGATTTTGCTTCCACTATAGATTGCCTCTCAGCAAAATAAAAGGTCTAGATTGTCCCTTAGAATCAATAGTCAAAGGGACAATGTCACCATTAGAATAAAAAATTGGCTACTTGAACTTGAGAGTTCTCACATAAAATCTAGTTCTTGAGTCATGCATTTCATCCCCTCCATCTACTGTTGTAGTTGATGATGCTTGTGATTCCACAGTTTTGTTTCCTTATGATTCAATGCAATAGGACATACATAGTCTTCTAGATATGGCTACTTTGGATGGCTTCTTGATAGGTATTTCAGACTTCTTTGTGGAGTCTCATCTTGCAGATTTGGGGGTCATTGATGACATTAATCTTCTCTTTGATGAAGATGCTCCTTCTTCAGTTGTTACCAGGGAACACTCTGACCCTCTTGTTCATTCTCTACATGATCATTCTTTGTAGTTTGGCATGAGTGTGGATAATTTTGGACAACATTTTTAGGAGGCTTATTTGTCTTTAGAGGAGGCATATTTGTCTTTGGATCATGTTCTACATTCATCTCTACTTGATGTTTTATTTTCCTCTTCATTAGTGTGGCCTAGAATGCTTGTTTGGAGTGTGTCATCTTTCAGAATTGACATGGAGATGCTTGAGCATGCTTCAGAGAAATCATCCATCATCTATTTTCCTTATATCTTGCATACATCCATGGTTTTGTTTCTTCCTAAAGGGAGGAACATTGTTCGGTAGGATTGGATCATCTTTACCATTCAATGTCAAGGTTCTACCATCATTGTAGGAGACTCAACATTGAGCGGGGGCTACCTTGTCTCTCTTCTATTTCTCTTTTATGGGGAGGTCTTTTTCCTCACATGGGGTTTTGGCCTTCTCATGCATCATTGAGAGCATTTATTTTTTGTATTTCATCTCTCTTTTGGGGAGCATTTTTGTCCCACTGGTTTTTCTCCTTTTCTTTGTTTGTGAGAGATCACATCAAATATGTACATGGGTAACTAAAATGGCCTATTAGTTGGGACCAATATTTGTCTCATTTGCATAATAATCTACTATTCCCTAAGTTGAACTTAAGGGGGCGGTGTTGGTGTAAATAAAGTCTTGTATAGTTAAGTTAATTCATTACTAGGGGACTTATTTACATGTTAGTTAAGCTTACCTAGGTCATAGGAAGGAATATTTCTAGAAGGTGTTAGTTGTCATTAGTTGTTATCCTATCTTTTGAACAATATATAATATATATTTGATGTTAGATGCACATATGCATGCATTGTTGGTTCTTGTAAAATAGATTTGAACATGTTATTTCATTTATGGTTTCCATGTAGCAGAAATAGCTGTAAAGAAATAAAATATTGCACATATTTAAACACAACAAGCAATAAAATAGTGCACATATATGGCCACAATAATATTTAACATACTAAATTTACAAAATAAACTAAATAATTTATGTTATTTACAAAAAGGCATTGACTATTGTTTTGTAGCTTCAAGTTATAGCTAAAGATAGTGAACGGTAGTCAACAATACCTTGTAGAAAACAATGTAAATTGTTTAATGTTGCAACCATCACCACAAAAAAAAATCCTTAAATGAAACAATGATGGTTTCAATAAGGTCCTAGAATTTTCTTCAAACAATGACCTATCAATAGGTGCAAGAACAAATCTAGATACATATGTTTGTTGCCTAAAAAAATGAAATAAACCTTAGTTGGCATAACTTGTGATGGAAACATTACTTCATCTATGGAATTCATATTTTGGCAATGGTTTCAATAATAAGCTACATCCAAAACTTACCATAGTAACTCAACACTTTATGTTATTTTCAATAAGGCATTGTTGACTGCAGAGTTGTAGCTTTAGCTAAAAAACATACCTGGTTATGCACACCTATACTTGAAAATGCATGTATGAATATATATATATATATATATATATATATGTATAACTTTAAATCTAGGTATATATTGGTACACGCACACTCAGGCTAAATCAAAGAAGTATTGTGCAAAATGTAGACAACAATTATAATTGAATGTCACATAGGAAATATGATAACAAAAAATAAAGTTATATTAAACTCCAATAAAATGGAAGAAGCATAAATAGGTAGATATAGGCTATTCCCAAATGGCTAGCAAACAAAAAGGTAAAGGATGCATAAACACTAAGTCTGACTATTTAGTACAAGTTCCAATAATGCAAGCAAAACATTTGCATAGTAGGCTGGATACACATGGAAAAGAGCCAATACAATTGTCAATATCAAAAATTAATCAAGTAGAAGACTTACGGGATTGGCATCCGAGGGTTGTCTAGCAGCTTGGGGAGAGCTAGAGTCCACCGACATTGCTAGGTCTGCTCTTTAAAATGGTTAAAGCTACAACGCCGATGACTGACCATGAAATCTATTGCAACAACATCACAAGGGTTGTAGATTAAATTAAAGAAACAAAGGATGATGCAATTCCAATTTTTTTGTCTTTCAATTTTTTTGTGGAGACATTAACAATATGACCAAAAAGAAACAACCTAAAAAAGCACAATTAGAAAAATATTTGTAAATCATTTTGAAAATAGTCTTTATTCTTGCAAAATAACAAACGAAGAACATATATTGTCCATGACTCCGATCAAAGGTGCCATCAATGTTTGATATAATGGTTAAAATACACCTTATCATTCAAAGAATATCCCAACAAAGTAAACATAGGAATCAATATGTATCAATGTTGTTTGCATCCACTATGACATACATACATATCTGTACACAAGGGAAACATATTGTCATAGTGGGGTAGATTGTCATAGTGGAACCATTAAATGAACAATAAAATGTGCATTAGGGAAATGTATTGTCATAGTGGGGTACATTAGGGAAACATATTGTCATAGTGGGGTATATATGTTTCCCTTATGTATAGATATGTATGTAGATATATGTACATAAGGGAAACATATCACTGTAGATATGCCTGTAGATTGTCCCTTTGACTATTGATTCTAAGGGACGGCTCCCCCATCATCCTGGGATTGGGTTCCTATATTTCGGTCTGTGTGTGCTCATGTTTTGAGTGCTAGGGGCCAGCAGGATCTTATTTTTAGCTATTGAAAATTCATTGCATCGGTTCCCGTCATTGCCACCAACAATACTGATTCAGGCAGTTGTTGTTGTCATACACGATTGATTTGGGAATTACCAACTCATCAGGTCCCTGATCCAAATGATTTTATTTTATTTTTTACAGTTTTAACTTTGTTTTATATATTTTTTTATGAATGGACCGAGTTTGGAGATTTGGGTGTTATAGAGATGCATGTCTTTTTCAAATATAAAAGGTATGCATGTAATCTGCAAGTTTCCATATTCCCTTTGAATGATTTTTGTCAATCTTTGTAAATTTCAAATTAATGAAAGTTTTTCTTTTTTTACATAGATTATGATAATTTTTTATGTTCATTTCAATTGATTTTTTCCATCTTTTTAAATTGGTGCTTACAGACTGCATATTGCGTTTTGTAGAGTTTGGTTGAAAAACCATCGATAATCCCCATTTGATAACAAAAATTCAAAATACGAAATACAAAATACAAAATCTGAACATGGCGCGTACATACTGTAATACCCAAATCATCGCGATTACAAAGAATGGCCTTTATCCACAGCAAGGAAGAACATCCCACAACAACAAAGAAATTTGAAAGCAACAACAAATAATAACTATCTCCTTCTTCATCGACGTTAGAAGAAGGCCATGAATCCCACAAATAGAGCAACCATAGCCAGAGACACGCCTTTGGATATTACAAATTGAGATCTACAGGGCGACGTCATAGTTGCAAACCCGTCAGATGCTGCACCATTCATTGCTTTCCACTTTCTGTATTGTAAGATATTTTGGTATTTATTTGGTTATTGGTTTGAACAACCATGGTCTATGGCCACCAGCGATTTTGAGCAACAGTGTAGTCGTAGCAACATCTAACAAAATTACTCTATCGTTTATGCTCTGATGGATGTACATGCCTTATTCCAAATCTTTCATTTTGGCACTAGCAGGGAGGATGCTAGTAGAGGTTTGTGATACTGGCTTTACACTTGTTAGGGGAGAGGACCCAGTAGTCGAGCATCCTAACTTCGTCCTTCTAGTTATCCTACATGGAAATTCCAAATCACTCCTAATTTTTTACAACAACTTACTTGGCAAGTCCCCTATTTATAACTAAGGTTTCAGGGCCACATCATCAAATATGATGCCACATCAGCATGCTTTTTGTCAAGGTGTCCAAAAAGACCCAAAAAAAATGTGAGACCAATACTTGTGTATTCACAACATGTTTTATTGAGCGCTAATGTAGAATCACATGATTGATTGCTTTATAGATCAAAGGAATACATTTTGTTTAATTATGGGTAGTCATCATCAACACTAACAACTTTAAAGTCACAACTATTGGTCCAATATTTATATTGGGCATTATATAAACAACTACTATCATGACTATTGAAACATGCTCAAGTACTGGATCCTCTCCCCTAATTGTATTTGGTTGGAAGTTTCTAAAACCTGTTCAACAAATGCATTTTGCGTCTATCCTGCAATCATAGCATTTTGTGAGACCACATTTCGTTGAGGCTTCTGGTCAAATAGCTCACATGCATTGAAATATGATTCATATATTTATTGTTTTGTAGATAGGTTGAATGCATTCTTGTATATCTTGTTTTGCAAACACAAAACTTGAGTTGAGCACACAACTTAGAGATTCTCTAGACATGAAGTCTAGCTTTGGCCAATTCCTTTTTCTATAGGTATAACATTCCATCTGTTCAGCCTACCATAAGTATTGTGTGAAACTGGTTGCTTGCATCTATCTCTTTCATAGGCTAATACTCAAAGAGAACCAAGTTCTATGAAGGTATGATTTCTACGTGATCTCTATAGATAGAAAACTTTAGATGGCTACAACTATAAGAACCACCATTTTGTAGAAGTTGTATATCATAATAGAACTTTTTATATTTGCACCAAAACGATCTATGCAGGTCAAACCAAATAAAAAATGATTTGCACTTGAAGGATAAGGTGATCAACTAATAGATAAGCTAATATCTTTGTCAAATTCTTTTAAATAATAAACATTTTTTTCCTCTACATTGGATTCTATAGTGCGTGTCCTAGGTTGCTAAGCATCACTTGTAGATGTTTCTATGTATAAATCTTTGATCCATCCATATGTTATTCTTAATACATATCTGCATTTCTCCCTTAGAAGTATTATTTGCAGTTTGGAACTTCAAAATGTACCTTATAAGGATGTGATAAACAATGTTCTTGGGAGAAGACCAAGCTTTCTACAACAACTTCTACAGTCAGGATTCTCTATCAAGAATATTTAACTTCTATTTTGTATCAAAGGCTATATGAATCAAGAGAAGTTGAATTACAAAATTTACTGGAGTAGACTTTGGCAAATGTTAGTAATGGATATATAGAAACATGAACTTTGTTGCAAATTATAGTTAAAATTAAAATCCCTAATTTGACTTAGTTAAATCTTGAAAATCCTTGTATTTAACTATTATGATTTAAGTTGCCAATACTTATTTGATCTAATTTGGTTTTAAAATGTAAATCTTGATAATGATTTATTTTATTGATAGTATTTAACTTCAGTTTCACATAAATGGATATATGATTTATTTCTCATATATCTACATTTGGGAGAAGCATGTATGTGATGTCCCATTGTAAATTAGGGGGAAGTACTATTATGGCTACTCAAAACTCTTTATGAAAATATTGGTGAATGTTAAAGAGGTTTGCCTTAGGGATTGGAACTCCTTTCTGGATAATAGTGTTATGTGTTTTTCTTATGGAAAAGGAATAGCTGGTGGGTAGACCAAGGGTGTGTAGATCAAAATTAGAACTCAATAAAATGAAAAGGTCTGTGTTAAATATAAATATTTCAAGCTTTCTGACTTAATTTTTTCTGAAAGATTTTTTTCTAATTTTTTTGTGTCTTTCATTATGTTTTCTAATTTATGTTTTTCTTTTAACATATTTATTGCATGGGCATCAAATAATAATGAACATGAACACAAAATTGGTCATTTTTAAGAATTAGCTTGTAGAATGGTATGGAAAACTAGAGTTCTTTTTGATATTACAACATCATTAACATAGGTTTTATTTTTCCTTTGTGTTTTTCTCAAGTTCTATACTAATGTAACAATAACATCTTAAACACTTTCAAATTCTCTTCAATTTGTTCAATTTGTTATGGAATATTTGTTTTGTTAGCATGTTTCATTGTTGTTTTTAATCATTTCAATTATACGATTTAATTGTTGTTTTGATTGTTATTTTCAATCAATTCATTTATTTTTAATTTGTGAGGGATTTTTCAACAGTCGTGTCGTGCATTTTTTGCATTTTTGATGTGAAACCTTATGAAGAACAAATAAATAAAAAATACAAGATTTGATCATAAACAAATTGAATATACAAGATATGATCACAAATAAATAATGAAAAGATCAAATAAATAATGAAAAGATAAAGCATCAAAATCACATAGATCAAATAAAAAAAATAAAAAAAGAAGAAGATTTGATCAAACAAAAAAATCAAATAACTAAATCAAAGACAAAAATGAATAAATTAATATGTAATATTAATATATTAAATATTAAATCAAAGACAAAAATAAATCTATAATTAAATCAAAGACAATATTATAAAAATCAAAGAGAGGCTTTCAATTAGGGGTAGGATTCTATTATAAATCTTGGGGTTAGGGTTACAACTAGGTTTCAAATAAGGTTATGATCAAGGTTAAGTGTATAATTAATTATAGTTAAGATTCGATTATAATTAAATTTAAGTTGTGATCATAGTTAGGGTTCATTATAATATTATATTATTATATTAATCTCTTACATGTTGTGTGGCGTTATCCTTCTGAGGTGTCTATGTTCATCATTTTTTCTCACTGCAATAGATGCCTCGATAATGATAACTCTCGGCGTATTTTATATATATTAATATTTAATATGTGTATGCTAGTTTTAAATCAAACTCAATAACATCTATTTCATCAGCAATACATCATAAAAATCTATCTTTACAAACATAAAACAATATTAATATAAAATAACTACCCCATTTAATAGAAATTATAAAAAAATAAAATTCTAAACCTCCGGCAAGAAATAAAACCTTAGTTTTATTAAATAAACGATGGAAAACACCGAAACCAATTAAATTCTTAACAGACAAATAGGTCGAGGTGACGTAAGCAATTACGTCACAAGTTAATTTATGCAATATATATACTAATCTAACTACAGTGCGCCCTACTTATCTTAACTACAGTTTGTCTGTAGGGCCTGTTCCAGTTCACGTTGACCTACTTACAGAGCCCAAAGCTACTATAAATACAACACAGTTTTGTTCTTCTCCTGCAAATAAAACTTGAGGTGAAGATGGCAGGTGAAGATGAGGTTAAGCTTCTTAGCTTCTGGGCCAGTCCTTATGCTCTCAGAGTATTGATTGGGCTTGAAGAAAAGGGCATAAAATATGAGTATGTGGAACAGGATTTGAGGTCTAAGAGCCCCCTGTTACTGGAAATGAATCCTGTGCATAAACAGGTACCTGTTCTTATTCACAATGGCAGACCTGTGGCTGAGTCTGTCATTATACTGCAGTATATTGATGAGGTATGGAGTAATGGCCCTGCTTTCTTACCAGCTGATCCATATGACCGAGCTATGGCTCGATTTTGGACAGATTTTATAGATAAGAAGGTAAGTGGCGAAAAATTCTTTGGTATCTTATTTGTATTCTGTGATTAATCTTGTCGTTTTTTTGATTTAGTATTAAGGATTGAAGGGTATCCAAATCTGATATGATCGTTTTACAGAATTAAGCTTTTGTATTGAATAAGTTCTGATCCTATCCTTTGAGAGCTCTTTGCAAACTACCTGATCAACTTCACCAATGAATTAAAAATATTTTTAATTTATTTTATCTTTATTGTAATAAGACAATAATTTTTAATTGCTGGTTATTTTCTTTTAAAATATGTTTCATTTATGTTTTATTATTGCTCTAAGACTTGGCTGTCATTCCTACTATAATATTGTAAGTAAACAATGTTACATTTTTCATATGATAGTGATTCAATTTTGGGATGTTATCTATTTTTAGTGTGAATAATGTTTTGTTTTGTTTTTCATTATTGTTTTGCATATGTATAATAAATGTCTTATATTATTTGTATAAAAATAATTATTTAAATATATTCAAAAATAGAAGATGGGTAGGAGTGTCATATTCCAAAGTCCAAACCCCCCTAACAAATGAAGGGACAAAACAAAGTCCAACTATACCATTTAATATTAATATATTATTTTATTTTTTATTTGAATTGGGAACAATTCATTCCTTTCCATTAGATAAACTTTTAAATAGTTTACATATAATCTAGTACACAAATTTTATAGTAGAATTTTTAATTTTGAGTTTTGATTATTTTATATTTTTTGTATATTTCAATTATTATTTAGAAAATATGGTCTAGAGACCACACCCATATTATTCAATGCACAAAGAGATCTAAATTAGCTATTAAAATTTCCCACCTCAAAACCAAAGGACCAATCCACAATTTTGAAGTTGCAACCCTTATTATAGATTTTATATAAAAAATTTATGTAAGAAATTTTATATAAAAAAATTATGTAAGTTTTTATTTTATTTTAAAAATAGAAGTTTTATGTATGATCATATCTAGCAAGCATTTGACACTTCACATAAATCACATGAGCCTACACAATAAGTTGAGGCCTTTAAATTATTGTTAGGATTTTTTTTAAAATTAAAATATTAACTTAACAATGTGATTTTTATTTACTTCATTTGTAATTATTAATTAATTAATTTTTTTTATTATACATCAATAAGTGTTAATTATTATATAAATTTTTAATATTTATTTTGTATAAATATTAATAAATTACATAATTAGTATTATATTTATTATTAATGGTTTACTATTTTTATTAGTATGATATATGAATGATTTAATCTAACTATATTATCATTTTACTCATGATAATCTTATTTATATTTTATATTTTGTTTATTATTAAATATTCATATTAATTTTATTATTAAATATTAAAATTTTAACATGTAAAAATTTATCAAATCTTAAATAAAAACAAGAGTTGTTTTAGCACACTCACAATATTGTATTTAATATAAAACATACATATACACATTAGTATTTGTATTTAACTAAATATTGGTAGTGTTTTTATGTATTAAATAAACAAGTTTAAATTCACACATGATAATACAATCCATAAAGCTTAATCTATTTAGATAAGAGCTCGAGTTCCTAAAATTACATGAAAATTACTAAATAAATTTTTAATTTTATAGATATTTATGATTTCTATCACTTAATAGTATATATTTTTAATATTTTAATAATTAAAAAAATAGATGAATTTATAAGATATTTTAAAATGGACTATGTTATAATATTATACTCTATATAAATTTATAACACTTTCCAACTACAAATATTTCATTTTCATTATTTATATGTATATTTTTTAATATTTTATTACTAATTAAATTTTCTTCAAATTTATTATTCAGGAGGAAGACGCATATTCATTGGTAAAGGGGAAGAGCAAGAAGAAGGAAAGAGAGAATACATAGAAGGTTTAACAATATTAGAAGAAAATATGAAAGGAAATCATTATTTTGGAGGAAACAATTTTGGAATAGTAGATATTGCACTTGCCTCGCATATATGTTGGTTCCATGCATTTGAAACTCTTGGAGATTTTAAGATTATATCTAAGGACAAATTTCCAAACATTTTCTCTTGGATGAAGAAATGTATGGAGAGAGAGAGTGTGAAGAAAGTACTTCCACAACAAGAAAAAGTACAACAAATGGCAACTCAATTTAGAAAGGTTTTTTTGGAAGAGTTTTAATAAACTTTGTTTTAGTGAAGTTTATTTTTGTAGTGTAATGAGTTACACCAATTTCTCCTTTAGATTGACATATGCTATGATTGTAGGTGTTGTATATTTATAAATATGGTGTATAATAGTTTAATTAAATAATTCTTGTGAGGAGGTTAATATTGAATAGGTTTAAGTAATAGTATTATTTAAATATATTCTAAGTAAAAGAATGATTTATTAGGTTTCTGGGTGATTTGTTGTAACATGTACATAGACTAAGTTTGATTGAGTAACAAGTGGGATTAGGTGAAGTGTACTTCCAATTTTACAAGATCATAATTTAGAATTATGCAATTATGTATGTTTCCTTTCAATATTGAATAAAATCAGTTTTGATACATAGATCAATTTTCATAACATTTGAGATTAGATAAATGTGTAAGGAATCTCATTTCTTGTATATATTATAGTTTATTAAGTAAAGGTTTGAGTACATATGATTTTTAAGTCACCATGCTAACTAATTAGAATAGCATAGCTTTCTTTCATGCATGTGATAGTACTAGTTATTTTTTATTACAATAGTTATATATAGTAGTATATATGCAAGAAGGATACATCTTAAATATTGTAATTGTCCAATTTATGTTCTATTGGGATGATTGTCTCTTGTAGTGGCACCACAAGATTTATATACAAGCATTTTCTTCTATTTACATTTTTCATATATCTATGTAGTATTATAATTCTTCTCGAGAAAATAATATCATAGCATTTTTGTTTATTATGTCTTCAATCATAATTTAATTTTTAGTTTTCATTCTTGAAATTTAAATGTTGGGTATTAAAGAATTTATGAATTTGTGCAAGTAACTTTTTATTAATGTGTCTCAATGGCAATGCTATATTATTGATGGAGTATTGTAGTATAATATTATCCTACAAAATCTATCTATAAAAGATAAAAGTACAATAAGGCAATAATGATTTTTTAGTTAAACAAATGATACAATAACAAAATGGGAAGTTTAATTTAATGTTATAGATAGTTTATAAATTCAAGGCGGGAGACTTTGTTTGCAAGAGAAATAAACTAGTTGGAAAGTAGTAACTGTAAGTCTGAATATGTGAATAAGATTAAAACACTTCTTAATAAGACATTATATCAATGATAAAGCTGAATGAATCAAATCAAAGGAATTATCTATCAAAAGCATCCTATTGTTCTCTATCTCCAAAGATTTATTAAATCTTGATTGCTCTCAGATTATTTAAGCAAATACAACTGTTAAAATGACAATTCAAAGAATGAGATGATGCTAATGCAATACTAGATGATAAAACAATTAAACTAGCATGATATTGATGTGAAACAGATAAATGTAGCTACAGGAGGCAGCCATGGTTGAAGGCTTGATTTGTTGATGCTTGATTGTTGAATGCTTGATGTTGATGCTTGATACTTGATGCTGGATTCTTGCAGAGTAAGAGTGCAAAAGCTTGATTATCTAGATCCCTTTTCTTGGTTCAATGAGGAAAAGCTTTGAGAGGCTTGGATTCAATCTGGAGAATTGAATGGTGAGAGATGGAGGAGATTGAGAGAAAGATGGAGATTGTCTCTACCCATGGAAACACCAAGCAAGAGAAGAGGAAGGATTGATGGAGGAGGATTGAGAGATCAAATTCCAAATTTGTCTCCAATTTGTCTCCAAAACTTCCTGTGAAGTTTCAAAGCATTAATTGTGACATATTTTAGACATGATTTAGACATAGGATATCTAATTTATTTTTGAGAGAATATAGATTGGAATATTCCTTGTGCAACAATTCAAATATTTTGGTTTATTTAAATTAGCAAAAGAGGGATAAATAATTTAATAAAACAAACTATAGGATAGTTGTTTATTAAATTAAACATAATAATACGGTAATTAATTAATAAAGTGTTTTGATCTTTATTTAATTAATTTAAGATGGATGTGATAGAGTAAAATAGGGATTTGATAATTAAATCAAACAAAGTATTTAATTTTGTTTATTTAATTAAGATGAATTTAATTGTGAACTATACAAATAAATATTTCTATTTATTCAATTGTAGAGGAAAATCAGGATAATTAATCAAATAATTTATATTTAATTAAATAGGAATCCTCTAGACTAATTTTAGGTGTATACATTTTTCCCCTCTTCGAAGTGATGTGTGTACGCGTTGCTTGGAAGAAAATTTTGCTTTATGAGTTCTAATATACAGGACACATTACTCAAACACATGTTGGGGACATAAGGTATGGAGACAGGCACTTGAAATTTTTGATCAGTTTACATGGAGACCTTACATGGATTGTGAGGAGTGGATTGATGAGGATACACATTTGCCATTCTGCAATAGATATAGTATCTCATTGGGAGGATTTTTTAAAGTGTACACATTATTGAGCGACACTTGCCAAACCCAGTTTTGAGATAGTTCGGCGAGGTTCACAATGAGCCTCGGAGTAGAGCAGAGTTTTCTCGTTCGTCCAGAGAGGTTCTATATTGGGGACCTATGATACCAGTAGCTACAATTAAGGCAGAGATACAGGCACTATAGCCAATATAGTGGGGATGGAGAGATGGATTAGCAGGCCCAGGTACGATAGCAATGTATGACGCATGGTGGGTAGAGCATCGACCTATTCCTTACACAGATCTAGATCAACCAACACCTATAGAGAGATGAGGCACAAGGCCTAGAGGACGGTAGAGAGGTGGAGGTGCTAGAGTGGGGAAAATAGGTGGGAGAGATGGTGACGATAGAGGTGGTAGATGAGGTCAGAGAGGATGGAGAGGAGGTTGAGCAGGTGCACTATCACCTATCCGTGAGGTAGTAGTTGAGGATTTACCAATGTTGGACATCAGAGGGTGAGCGGATGCACAGGCTAGAGGTGAGCATGCTGTAGAAGAGGTAGATGTTGGAGTAGAGGGCATGGCAGAGGATTTAGATGTGGATATGGCTATAGACCCTCTATGTGTTTTGGTAGGATATTGAGAGGATGATGTGGAGGATTATGTGGAGGAGGATGCACCTATGGAGGAGTACGAGAGAGAGCTCTGAGATCGGATCATGGAGGGGAGACATGAGGAGGATGCTCCTAGAGATGGTGACAGGGAGGATTTAGAGGAGAGACTCAGACTCATGACAATAGAGTTTGATGTGATGAGGCTGGAGAGAGATAGTTTCTACATAGAGAGCAACAGTGCATATGCTGAGAGGGACAGTGCTTGCTCAAAGAGGGATAGTGCACTTATGGAGAGAGAGCAGGTGATAGCTTGGAGGCATGAGATAGAGCAGAAGTTCATAGAGATTAGATGCCTTTGGAGTGGGTCTTCATCTGATGGTATGGTACAAGAGTTGGTCAGATCGGTGGAGAGAGCCACTTATTATAGGGATCTTTTTGAGGTAGTAGTGCCAGAAGAGAGATGAGCTCCTACATTTTTAGAGGTGCGTAGTCAGAGCAGGGGCCATACGAGGAGTCAGAGGACACAAAGTACTAAGGGGGTGGTAGGACCATCGAGGATAGGTCCATATGAGAGGCCTTCCACCTCGCAAAGAGCACCCTCGAGTCTTTTCCCACCACCATCACCATGTGACAACACTAGTAATAGGACACGATGACAAGGTTACATATGTAGACATTCATTTTGACCAAAGAGCCTGCGAGCTCATGTTTTATTTATGGTTATATTCAGACATTGTACAATGATACACTATTTTTTGAGCAATATATATATATATATATATATGATTTTGGTGGCTTCTACATGATATGTAGTTCTATGTTATGGATGATGCTTTATTTCTAGATGATTTGGTTTCCTAAATGATGTATGTACATTTTTTATGAATGATGTTTCTATATGTTTATGAGTTATGCATTTAATAATGATGTAACGAATGTCTTTCATTACTTATGATAATGGATGCAATGATCGATATGATGCTAATTTATATGTGATGGGGATATGTACATGCAATGTTTACATTATGTATTTTATGATTATACAATGCCTATTATGTCATGATTTTGAATGTATGCAACTATATGAAATGCTTATTGAATGTATGCAAATGCAAATGATCTAATGGATTTATTGTGTCACAGGACTTTACCTTAATGTCAAAGAAGAAAAAAGTTAGGATGAAAATGAATTCAAAATGTTAGTAGGAAATAATTAAGATTGATTGATTAAGAAACTGATATAATGATGGTTGATCGATTGAGAAAAAGATATAATCTTTGATACTGTGCCAAATACGCTATACTTGCTTATTATCATCATTGGGCAGGACATGACACAAATGGATAGTACACACTATGATATGAGATAGACCATAGTGTACAAATTTATACACGTGTGAAAAATAGATAGTTGTAGATGACGAGTGTCTTAAGTAAGACTAATGACAAGATGCCCTAGTTGTTTTGTCGAGACAAACCACAGATAGAAAAAAAATAAAAGACAGGTCATGAGACATCATTGCAACTCTAAATCCTTGATAATACATCCTTGAAGAAATTAGTAACATGACTCAAAAACCAATGTTAAAAAGATAGTTGACAGACAGTAGCCAACTAAAAAGAGTCCTGAGACACTGTTGCTTCTATAAATCGTTCAAGGGACATCCTTGAGAAAGCTAGTAACAAGATCTTGCACAAATCGATAAAAGATAAGACAAAATAAGATATAAAGTCATAAAGCCAAATAAATGTATTTTCCAAAACTTGATCTTGCAGGATTGTTTGATGTTTGATGTTTGACATAGCGTAATGTGAGAGAATGGCACATACCGCATAAGACGTTGAGTTTGGTTTTGAATTGGTGACTTCTATATAAGGCATGACAAAGCCTGGTTTCAAAAAGACACGTGTTGTATAAGACGTTGGAGTCTAATGACATTGAAATGAAAAGCCACATGAGGCTATGACAATTTGATGATGTCTATTGACAAGAAAGACATATCTTGCTAAGACATAGGTTGATCGCTTTGACAATGTGTTTGATATTGACTTGATGACTATTGAGAAATTTTTCCTTGTTAATGCATGACTTTCTTTGATTCCTTGACTGATAAATTGTGTGTGTGTAGACAGTGTTTGACATGAGATGATACCCTAAAAATTGATATTCAACTTGTGTGATAGTGATTGTGAATGAAACCTATTGGACTGACCTAGTGTGGTCTCAGCACCTCTTCAATTGATTATCATTGCCTACATTGTACATGCAGAGATCTCGTAGTTCAACATGACCAATGACTTTGAATATACAAAGCATCATGATTTTAATGTGTGTGATAGATGACAAACCTAGACTGACTGACCTAATGCCTTGGGGGCCCATCAATTGATGGCCTTGCATACATCCCAATCACAGAGGTAGAGTAGTTCAACTATGTCTATGACTGACTAAACATGACTAACTTGAAATGATTGAATTGACATGACTAACTTGACATGATTGACTTGACTCGATTTTTTTGGATATGCTGACATTTTTATTTTTATTTTTTTATTTTTGTAGTTTTCTAATGTTTTTGGGACTTTTCATGTCATTTTCGATGGTGTGACATTATGTATAAGGTGTTAGGGCATAGAACAAGGATTTCCCCCAATCGGGAATAAGATTTGGAAGATGGAGTGGGTAATGTGACAAAATGGATGCTAGATGTCAATCATTCCAAGTAATGGATAAGACAACCATTTATGATGAGTGATGGTGAAAAAGTCTGATTAGAATGATGGTAGATGGAAGAGCAAGTTAGACTACACACAACGCCTGTTTGATAGGTTTTCACCATGGTACCTATCCATAGCACCACCGAAGCGATTTTCACTAATGGACGGATTTATTTTTCTTTACTTTTTGATTTTTTCAAATTTTTTGGTTTTACAAAGACGCCTGTTTTCCAGGTTTTCATCCAGCTAGCCATTTTTTTTTCACTTTTTTGTATTTTTCTAGATTAAGACACAGATTCTTAGAGACTTAAGTATAGAACCTCTTTAGATGCAGATTGTTGATAGGTGACAAAAGCGACTCTCCTTCAGGAGTAGAGAGTTGGTACGCTCCTGATCCAAAGGCTTCTATGACAATATAGGGCCCTAACCAGTTAGGTTCAAACTTTCCTGGCTTTTCACATTCAGCTTGATTCTTAGGATTCTCCATTAATACCAGGTCACCAATGTCAAAGTGTCTATTTAGAACCTTCCTCTTGTAACTATGATGAAGATGATTCTGATATGCTTGCAAATGATCTAATGCTTTGTCTTCATTCATCCAACAATTCTAGCTCTTGTAACCTAGAGACATGGTATTCTTCATCATCAATATGACCCTTCAAGGATACCCTTAGAGAAGGTATTTTAGCCTCAATAGGTAAGATAGCTTCGAACCCGAATACGAGGAAATATAGAGTGGCATCGGTGGGAGTACGGATGCTGGTGCGATAAGCCCATAAGGCAGGATTAAGCTATAGGTGCCAGTCATGACTAGCATCATTGACATTCTTCTTAAGGATTCTAAAAATTGTCTTATTAGATGCCTCAGCTTGGCCATTACCTTGTGGGTAATACGAGGTGAAGAAATGGTGTTTGATGTGGAATTCTTCACATGAATGGGTGGCCATTGTCTTTGATTAGGGATTGAGGTACACCATACCAAAAAATGATATAGTTTAGGATAAACGTAGATATTTGTGTGCTTGTGATATAGGTCATGGGAATAGCTTCGATCCATTTGGTGAAGTATTCGGTGGTGGTGATGATGAATTTGTGGCCATTAGATGATGAAGGGTGTATCTTACCTGTGAGGTCAAGTCCCCATTGGGCGAAGGGCCATGGTGAAGTAATTGGATGAAGCTCCTGCACTGGTGCTCTTATCAAGTCTCCATGTATTTGACATTGTCTACATTTCTTTACAAAGATGTATGAGTCTTTCTCCATTGTAGGCCAATAGTAACCTAGTCTCATAATCTTATGGGCTATAGTAGGACCACTTGAATGAGATCTGCATATACCCTTGTGTACGACTCAGAAAATTGTTTGTGCTTCCTCAGCATCGAGACATCTCATTAGGGCATTATTTAAGCTATGTCTACACAAGGTTTCTTCGATGATGGTGTACCTAGTTGACTTTCGCATAAAGGTTCGGTGTTGGTTATTGGACAAGTCTTGGGGTAAGGTTTTGTTAGTGAGATAGTCGAATATGTCTTTATACCAAGGATACATAGGACCAACAATGGTACACACTATCGCAATATCGGGGACATCATAAGCAGGGACCAAAAGCTGTTCAACGAGCAACTCGAACTTAGGCACATTACTCGGAATATCCAACAAGGAACCCATGATTTCCATAGCATCTGCAGCTCTATTCTGGATACGTGGTATTTGTTGAAAATTTATATCATTGAAATATTGTTTGAAACTATCAGCCATTCTTTTGCAAGGGGCAAGCTTTTCATCCTTAGTCTCGTAATCATCATTTACCTATCGGATTACTAGTTGAGAGTCGCCAAAGACATGTAGGCTCTTAATTTTCCACTGAGCTGCCATTTTTAAGCCTGTCACTAAGGCTTCATATTCTGGTATATTGTTGGTACAAGGGAAAGCAATCTTGAATGATTTCAGAATGGTATCACCTTGAGGTGTGACAAATAAGATACTAGCTCTTGAACCATGATTTGTATGTGACCCATCAAAGTATAGATTCTATTCAGTTTTAATGTCAATGTTGAGGAGAAATTCATCTCAAAAATTTTCCACTAAGGGATGCTCTACCTTCATAGGTACATCAGCTAACTGATCTACAATCACCTATCCTTTTATAGCCTACCTCTCGACATACTTAATGTCATACTCGCTAATTATAATAACCCATTTAGCCAATCAGCCTGTTAAAGCTACCTTACTTAGGAGATATTTGAGTGGATCAATCTTTGCAATTAACATTGTTTGTCGATTGAGCATATAGTGCCAAATTTTTTGGGTAGCAAAAACTACCGCTAGACAGGCATGTTCTATCTTGCTATAATTCAATTCATAGCCCACTAAGGTAGAATTAACATAATAGACTAATCTCTCATGACCTTGATCATTGTGTTGTGCGAGAAGAGCCCCTAATGCTGACTGAGTTGCTGAGATGTAAAGTATCAATGGTTTTCCCTCTATAGGTGGCATTAAGACTGGTGGATTAAGAAAATAGTCCTTGATTTTCTTGAAGGCTTCCTGACATTTAGATGTCCACACAAATGGTACTCCTTTCTTGAGTAGATGCTGAAATGGGTGTATTTTATCTATGAGTTGTACTATGAAATGCCTAATGGACTATAATCTCCCCTGTAGGGTTCTGAGTTGACCAATACTGACCAGAGGAGGCATTTCTATGATAGCTCTTACCTTCTCTAGATCTACATCAATTCCTCTTTGGGAGATGATTTACCTTAATAGTTTCCCTGATTTTAGCCCAAAGACACACTTCTTCGGATTTAGACTAACGTTGTGATTCTCTAGCCTCTGGAATATTTTTTCTAAGACCTTCTAATGATCTTCCCTTGTTTTTTATTTGGCTATAATTCCATCTATTTAATATTCCATGAGGGTATGTACAAAGTCATGGAAAATCATAGTCATTGCCCATTGGTAGGTGGCTCCTACATTCTTAAGGCCAAATGACATAACATTCCAATAGTATGTGCCCAATGGACACTTGAAAACTATCTTATGTTGGTCTTCAAGTGCTATCTTAATCTGGTTGTATCCAAAGAAACCATCCATGAGGGATAGTATCTCGTATCCTGGTGTAAGATCTACTATCATGTCGATATTCAAAAAAGGGAAGTCATCCTTAGGACATGCCTTATTGATGTTTCTAAATTCAGTGCAAATGCAAATTCCCCCAGTTGGTTTAGTTACTCGTACAAGATTTGATATCCAATCTGCATAGTCTATTGTCCTTATGAATCCTATGTCCAAGAGTTTCTTAAGTTCTCCTTTCACCAATAGAGCGATTTGCGGATGCATTTTCCTTAGCTTCTATTTAACTAGCTTAATACCTGGCTGTAATGGTAAATGGTGCAATATTAGGTCTTGATCTAGCCCAGGCATGTTAGCATACGACCATGCAAATTTTATCTGTCTCTTTTTGAAGAAGTCTTTAAACTCATGGTGTTCTGTCTCTATTAAAGAAGCTGCAAAATATACTATCTGAGGATTCTCTTATGTACCTATGTTGACTGTAATAACCTATTCTACTAGCATCGGTAACTTTTCTTGTTCCACGGGGAGAATATTTAAACCTCTATCCTTGGGTGCCTCAGAGAGGATTTCACCCTCGAATACATCCTTTATTTTGACTTTTTCATCGTCCAAAGGCGCCTTTCAATTTTCACCTAGGGACTCATCATTTTTATTTTCATTGTCTTTTTTCTTTTCATTCTCATTTTTGTGACTAGAGGTGTAAATAGACTCCCCAAAATATGCTTTATCATCCAAGTCTATGGTAAAACCTGCCTTATGATCCCCTCTTGGTATGCCTTCTCTAATTCCCATGAACTCAGCAATTGCTTCGTCATTCTTGAATGTATCTATGATAGGCATACCTTGTTGATCCTAGTTGATAATTTTAGGATATATAAGGGGTATGTCATCATCGGAGTTCTTAAAGGTAGCTACTGATAAGGTGAGTATAGAATGGTTGACCTGGTCGCAAAAGTTTTGGACCAACTCCTTCTTGTGTTTCCTCCTAGGGGTAGGTATACCTTGATGTGGGACTATAGTGAGGGTTGATTTGTTAGAATATGGTTTGTTAGGTTCCCAAGATGCATGATCAAGGGTTTCCCAATAATAGTTCTCTTGCCATTCTTCCTTGGACAAATGTTTCTTAAGATGAGGACTAGATTGTTTTGGTACAAGTTTCATGTTTAGGTCCAATTCTCCAAATAGGGCATCTATGTTCATGCTACGAGTAGATGAAAGGGATTCCCATTCACCATCGCTTGAGTAAGGGGATTCATCATAAATTGGAGATTTATCATAAATTGGGGGTTTATCATAAACTGGGGGAAGTGCATCATGAGATATCTCGATGTTTGCACAAGAACTCACTTCTTCTTGAAAAGATGATGAAGTACCAGGAAACCCAATTCTAAGCGGTTGACACCCTATCCCTAAGTATTTTGGTCATGGGTAGACAGTGATCGGTTCTATTCTTCCATTTTGATGTAGTCCTAGCTTACTGTGCCCATCATAGCCCTCATTTTGTATTATCTTAAAGCCTTTTCCATACTATTCCTTAGCTATTTGAATAGACGAGGAGGGGTATTCATGTTCTTCAAAATATAACCAGGAATCACCTTGATCCACAATTTCTTCACTTAACTCCCCCCATTTGGTTAATGTCATTGTAGGGGGAACATGAAATATGTCCACTGATTGTCTTCTATCTGCCATCAGTAGGCCATATGCCTTAGGTGGAATTAGTTGACTGATGTAGTATGATGCCTTTATATTATATTCACCATGGCCCTTGTCTTGGATCTCGATTTTAGGAGTGGATGATGGTGGTTTGAATGAAATGGACTTAGTGAGATGTGATGGGTCAATGTATTGAGATAAAGTGGATGATGAAAATTCTTGGTTAACTGGCACTTGTCATTGTGGAAGGTCACTTAGGCTTGTAAAATATTGGAAAGGATCTCAATCAACATCAATAGTGATCTCTGTGCCATTATACGGGAACTTAAGACATTGGTGGTATGTTGAAGGGATGACTCTCATTGCATGTATCTAAGGTCTACCTAACAATAAGTTGTATGGAAGGGTGAGATCCAAGACTTGGAAGTTGGTGTTCATGGTTGCGGGGCCAATTCTAATAGGGGGCGTGATAACTCCTTTGGATGACCTTTCCTCATCATCATAAGCCTTGATGACTATACTCTTAAAAGTGTCTACACAGTCTTCTAAGAATCCTAATGCCTTAACCAATTTTAGGTTACATAGGTTCAAACCTTCGCCTCTGTCTACCAAGATTTGTCCGACTCTGGTTTGATGGACTAGGACTTCAAGATGTAATGGGTCATTGTGATTAGAATTTTCAGTGGAGTAGTCTTGTTGGGAAAATGTGGCATGATGCGAGTTGGTAAAATATCCCACCATTTCTTCGAAGCGATTGACATCCAAGTCCATGGGAATAGTAGTATTCTATAATGCTTTGTCAAGTATGGCTCGATGTTCTAGTGACAAGTTCAATAGTTCCAAGATAGATATTTGTGCAAGGCTTTTTCTCAATTGATCGATGAAATTGTATCTATACTTGGGCCTCTGTGTAGGTGGTTTAGAAGAAGGACCTGGAATAACTATTTTAGTCCTGCATGTGTTCACATTACATTTTGGGTGCTTCTTAATGATGACGATATCAACATGTTTGTTTGCAGCTCAGAGGCTATATACGGTCTTTCCTTTCCCATAGTCATATTTAGAGTTGGTGTAATTGGTAGAGGGATTGTTCTTGGTTACCGAACTGGAGGCATTTCCTTTTGTGTGGTCATGTAATGGGTCTGTGAAGACCTTATGATCATTTTTTTAGTATATTTTTTCCCATTTACCTCTATGGATCCATTTTCAACAAAGTATTGGATGATATTCTTTAATTGGCAACATTGTTGGAGGTTGTGCCCTTTCATTCAATGATAGTCACAAAAAGAGTTATCATCCCACCATGAAGGTTTGAACTATCCTAGATCACAATCTCTTAGTTCCACAGGTTTGATGAGATAATGTTTGACCAATTCTTTGAAAACTACCTTGATTGGTTGTGCTACAGATGTAAATTGATGCATAGGAAATCTCCTTTGGGGTCTTTGTTGTGAGTTTTAGACATAGCTAGCCATTTGATCTGGACTGCTCATCATGTCTGTATTTTTGTTATATCCTCTAAGTGTGATAACCGGTCCAGTATGTATGTGTTTAGGATCAACAATGACATCATTCATTACATTCTTGTTCCTAGACTAGAACTTGTTTCTATCATTCGACACATTTGGATGTTGGACAATTGGGCTCTTCCTTGGTACTTTTATTTCGCCTTTGTCAATAAGGCCCTTTTCAAGGATGATCCCCTTTTGTACCAAGTCAAGAAAATCAAGTGCAATAGTGTACCCGTAAGTCACCTCTTAGTTTCAGATTGATGTTTTTGAGGAAGACTGTGACCTTTTGTTTTTCGAGTATTTCGACTAGACAACGGCTTGCTAGACTTCTCCATCTCTGGAAGAAAGTGATGAACATCTCGCCATCTTCTTGTGTCCTGTGGTGCAAGGTTAATATGGTTACTTCATTTTTTGTGTTAAAGGAAAAAATTTTGACAAACTTCTTAGCCAATTCACCCCAGGATCATATACCATATGGCAATTTAGAAAACCATTCCAACACTATCCCTATGAGGGTTCATGGAAATAGGTGCATCAAGTATGTGGGGTCATATGATATGTCCATGCATGTCATTGAGAATTCTCTAATATGTTCTAAAGAATTCTTCTTCCCATTATACTTAGGAAAATTTGGTATAATGTATCCATGGGGGAAAGGTGTCATATAGAGCGCTTTGTCAAATGGACATGGACATAGGTCTTGTGCTGAGATAGTTCATTTGCTTGACATAGACATGTCATCCATCTCTTGTTGAAGAGTTTGAATTTGGTTTTGAAGGATGTCAACTTGTGTCAAGGACATGGTGTTTGTGTTATTTGGATAAATGTAGGTGTTCTGATACACCATGTTTTGTGATGGGTTGTGATTTGGTGAGGGAATATATCCTGTTAGGATGTGCTGATTTGGTATAGTGATATTCCCTGTCTGAATGGTTTGAGTTGATATGGGAATGCTTCCTATCTAAATAGTTTGATTTGGTATAGGTATGCTACCTATTTGAATGATTTGATTTGTTATTGGTATATTCCTGCCAACTTTGGCTCTCTTACCAGTCGTGTTGGTGCCAAAGGGGTTGGAGGAAGTTGCACCCGTAGTAAATTGTAAACCTTGTGTCATGTTGAAAGGGATTGTTCTTACAATTGATGATGTCTAGGTAGATACACTAGTTGGTATCACTGTAGTAATTTGGGGAATAGACACAGTTGATGTCACAATTTGTGTTGGTTGAGTAGACTGTGTTGTCAAAGTATGAACATCAAATCCTAGCGGTAGTGTGGCACCTTCTACTAGCAACTTGGATAGATAGCATTGTGGATCATTTAGCAAACAATCATCTATGAAGGATGCAAACTCAGGATCTTAAACTGCTGCATCTATGTCTTCTATGTAAATCTACCCATGTGTGTCTCTAGTGACATGTTTTTCATGTAAAGGCTTGTGTGGGAATTTTCTTCCTAACAGCTAGTTTCTGAACGGATTGATAAATTTGTTGGGGTCTATCATTGCTTTGTGTTTCTTTTTGGACCTTGTTTCGACCATGAAAATGTTGCTCAAAATGGGTAATGCAGACTATGTCTAAAATCTGATATGACCTATGTCTACGTTTTTGGATTTTTTTGACACTAAATGACGTTGCTAAAATGGTTTCTAAAAAGATGTACACTAAGATGACGTATGTTATGATGGACAATATAAAAAATCTCGTGTAGATTATGATGATAAATGAGTCTAAGACAAGTATAACCTACCACCTAATGGAGTAAATGCATGCAAAGATTATTTTTTTACCAAGGAACCTGATTGGATGACAGGGACAGTTAATAAGGTGGATTTTTCAAACTAGACTATTGAGCTGAAAAGATCAACTAAATAGGACTAAAGCGATAAGAATCAATGATTGTGATAAATCAAAACATGAACGTTACCAATGATGAGAAAATTTATCTCTCTTTCTATGATATGAAATTTCCTAGGAAGTATCTATATGCATGCGACTTAGGATGACTATGACTATGACTAAGACGTTTACTGTGACTAAGATGTATATGACACCTAATGATGCAAGATTTTTGAGCAAAATTTACTAGTTTCTAATTCAAGATTGATCTTAAGAACCTAAGGCAAATATTGACAATGATGTTTTAGACTCAGCTCACAATTTTTGATGTTTTTTGTTGACAGGAAAATGCAGTTCACTAAACAGTTGCGATTCAGAGTCTGACAGATGTGGTCTTTTGACAATGCATGTGGTGGTTTTGTCAATTGCGGTTTTTCCTATGACAAATGCGGTTAACGGATACACATGCAACTTGAAAACTGATAGATGTAGTTTTGCATGTGCACATGCGACTCAGAATGTGATAGTTGTGACTCATGATATGCAGACTATGAAAAATGAATGTTTTGATAGACAGATACGACTCTCTAATACACATGCAGTGATTTAACTAACAAATGCGACTCAATTTTCTAACAGTTAGATTTTTCCCGAAATTTGAAATTTTCTTGAAAGTTGTTGACTAACTTTGTCTGTTTGATCGAGATTTTGATGAATACAGTAGAGAACAAACCCAACAATCAATGTATTTTCAGTTTTTTTTTTTATGTAAGGACTGTTAAGACTCAAAAACCTTTACAACCTAGGCTTTTAGGAAAATACTTGTTGAATTCTTATTTGGATTTCTCTAGCTATGCATATTTATGGTGAATGACTAGTAGCTTGACCCCACTGGCTCCCCTCCATGACACTCAATCATACTGGGCAGCCAAGCTATTGTATCCATGAAACTCCCATGGCATACATTTCATTTCCACACATAAACCATAAGAATATAAGACGGCTTCACAAGGCCGACCTTGCTGCACCAACATGTAGGTAGGATTTTGGTAACTCTACAACAAGGTTTTTAATAAGGGCATTCCATTTGTGGGACACTATCTAACGTTGGTGAGAGTCCAGTTTTGTCCATCTCATCAAAATAGTACGCATGATTCATGGGCTTTCCCCAAGAATCCTCTTTTATATACCGGCTGGAAGTCGCTTGGCTTTAGTGTGCTACCAGTCTGAGTCGTCTTGCGGTGAGTACTTTTTCCCACCAAGACAGGCCCAAGTTCTAGAGATAGTAACCATTTCTCTTACACCCAGGATTGCATGACTACAGAAGGGGAGAGGATACTTTGGTGTACTGAATTGTAAGGGTTACAAATGCGTGCAAAACACTAGACAAAGAAGACAATGGTTCTTTTTAATCCAAATGACAATTGTTTATCTAATAAACAAGACATTCTATTTAAAACCCACATGGCGATTATCTATCTACCAAAAGAAAGCTTGCTTAAATAAATAAATTGACACAAAGGCATTAGGTCCTGCATGCAAATTTATCAGTAGTTCATTGTTCTTCAGCTTTCATCCTGCAGAAAATTGTCTTTGGTTTTAATTGTCTTGAAAGCTTCATCCTACAAACACTATGTTATTACCCCTAAACACAATTGAAACAAACATTAACGAAAATCCAAACAACTCAAAAAGTGAAAACTACAAATATGGATGTACGGAAATGACTAAAAAAATGAAAAAAAATTACCTAGCTGATGCGGCTTTTGGAACCACAAATGCGGTTCCACTGTTGACAGGTAAATGTGGTTCGTGAATTTTGTTCACAAGTAGATGCGGTTTATGACTTGGCGGATGCGGTTTGTGATGGCAGATGCGGCATTGTTTTTCATAGATGTGGCTCGAGGATATAGATGCATCATTTTATGGAACAGATGCAGTTGACCAGATGAAAAACCTACAAAAAAGAACAAAAATATGTACAAAATTGAAGCGTGTTCACATCGGGTTCATCGAATGTAACAATAGATTAAAAGTGTAGATGTATCTTTCGAATGATGATGAATCTGCAACTAGAATAAAAAAAGTTAATCCTAATCTAACAACAAAGAACGAGGAAATAAACTAAACAAACTTAAACAATTTAATGGAAAGTTCTCACCGAATATGCGTTCACCCCTTCGAATTATCTTGATTGTTCTTCTCCATTTTTTCTTTTTTAGTATTCTTGCCCTCAGATTTATGTGTTTGAATGCACATATAGTTTTGTCGAGTGTCTAAGAAAAATATCAAAAAATAGTCTCTCTTCTCAAAAGTGTATGATTTCTGGAGGAATAATGATAATGACAAGCCATTTTATAGATTTTGGGTTTCTGAATGATCGGCTCGGATTGAAAGAGAGGTCGATGGACGAGATTGATGAATGCCATGCGATATGAGTTTTGTGTCAGATAGAATGTGAGTTAGAACACAAGTTCAGTAAAGACTAAAGATAGAGACTAAGTTAGAACGTGAGTTAAAACACGAGTTTAGGATCTGAATCTCCAAAAATAGAAGTAGACTTTGCATGCAAAATAAAAAGTTAGAACTCAAAGACTAATGCATTCGAATGCAAACATGAGTTAATTAATTAAATAAAGATATTTAATTAATAAAATATACCATGCATATGAGTTGGAACTAGTTAACTGACTAGTTGTGATGGAGAGTCTTCTCGTAGAGATAAACTGGTGTTGAATTCAAAGTTAACTAGAGAACTAGAAATAGATCTCGAGTCAGAAGGTGAGTGAATGAATTAGATAACTGAATGATAGAGGAATGTGACAAATATTTAAATATTAATTCAATATTAATTTAATTCAATATTTGAAAGATGAAAGATTTAATTAAATAAATAAAGATAATTTATTTAATTTGACTATTGAAAAGGATAATATGAATAATTCAATAATAAATATTTAATTATTCATAAAGGGGGTTAAATTGAGTAATTAAATAGAGATATTTAATTATAGTTGGAAAAGTATGATAAAGGGGTAATTAAATAATAAATTATTTAATTAAGAATGCAAGAATAAATTAGTTACCAGCATAATTAAATAATTATGATTTATTTAATTATTCAAGTTGAATAAAGGTTAATAATGAATTAATGAATCAATTAAAAAGGGGTATTTAATTAATAGAGGAAATATGTGTTAGAAAGGGTAATAAAAAACATTATTTAATCATGACCATGGATAATAGAAAATTATGTTGAATGTGTACTCGCAGGCCTAGACCAATTTTCGGTGTCTACACTAACCATATAGGTTTTCACACAAGTCTTATTGATAATACATTCTAAAGTCATAGGTCTTCATTCCCAATGATCCAGTAGGTCAAATTATCATAAGTTTAATGATTTCACTTATACATTCAATCATGCATTCTTACAAGAGTAAGGTAACACAAACTTAAGAAAGTACAACTATAATAGTATTCTAGTCATCTCATGCCTTTATTTCATTATACAACACTTCTATGTATCACGATGTACCATGCAGAAGTTGAAATAAATTTTGTATTTTTAATACATATTTATTATGACATGAATATTCTCTCCTACTTGACTATTTTTGTTTCATCTAATGGATATCCTTAGGATGCCTACATTCATTTAATTCCTTCTTAAGTTATCATGCATACATATGCTTATTTCTAGTTATAAAATAAACAACATTTTAAAGAAAGGCACTGTGCAAGTTTTAACATAACATAAGTTTTCCTTTCATTCAATAGTCTTACTTAAAGGTAGCCTTGAAGACCAAGCTCTTGGCTTCATTTTGTTGTAGTTTTCAACATATTAATTGTACATAGATTTAAAAGGAAATATCATAATACAAAAATCTATATAGTTTTCTTATGATTCGCTCAAGTTAAGAAACATCTTAGAAATATTTCAAGTCATCATTCATGGTACCTTCTCTTATAGGTTCTTATTGAGTACACAAATAACATAATTAGTGGGTCCTAGCATCCAAGATGACCAAAAATTGTACAAACAAACATTATCCTAAGTGCTCAAAAGATATGTAGAAAAAAATATCAGTTATGTGAAAGAATAAGAGCATTGAACATGCAGGTCCAAAATATAGATAAGGTATGCAATAATTTTTCAAGATTTCCCAAATGATTCCTTCTAAGATATACAAGGAATTAGGTCATGCACATGAAAATCAAGACATCGCCAGCTCAAACATTGATCAAAAACAATATTTCTAATGATAAGCCTATCTGCCAAAGGCACTACCCTTAAAGTGACTAACTTTCTTCAAAGAAGTCTAAGACAAGGGATATCATCCCTTTCCTATCAGGAGGTAGAAGATTAAAAGACTCTCTTTAAATGAATAAAAATACCAAATTTCTTATGTATCATGTTCTAAGCATGTTTAGGAGGTTTAGGTAATCAAGTATCACAACTAAGAAAGGTGAACTCAAGGCCCTAGTGTTGAACCTTAAGCTCTAATACCGAATGTAATAACCTTCATATATTTATCACAATTAAATTCACAAAATTACACATCATCATGTGCATAGAAATACATGTGTCCAACATACAAGAAAAAGATAGATATTTTTTATTAAATTAATAATTTTAAGTACATGTATCATTTTAAAGGCAATCATATTGGAACATTTACCTTACAATAGACCCCTTGGTTGATAGAAATACCATACAAAAAACTAAAAATCGAGCCTTTCTTACATGATCCTTTCGACCTTAAAACTTCATCAACCATTTCAAGGGAAAGAACATTGTGTAAACATGTTTTTTCCCTATGACAAAGTGAATCACTTCCCTATAATTCTTCATAGAAGAAGAAGACCCAACCCAGCACAAGAGAACCTAGAAATGTAATACTAAATAGGAGTAATTGAATAAGTGTAGAAACAAAATCATTCTATACTCATTCCTTAAAATAACATCATTTCTTAAAAGCAACAAGTAATCCTTTGCAAGAACTAGCTCGCTATCATGTTTACATGCATGCAACCTTCCAACAATATTTTCATGTGTGCATATCAAGAAATGATGTGGATCCAATGTATGTATATAGCTCATGTATGTATGTATATACATGTATATGGATATATATATATGAGTATACATTCTTAAAGAAGGAAAATTCATTATGATAATATCTCTTATCTATCTACCATGAGAGAGTTTGTTTGACGATTTTCAAAACAAACATTACCTTTATTACATGAGGAAATGAAATCAATAATTCATGCATCCGATACTATCTACATGTATGATGGTTCATTTTGTATGATTATTATTTAACATGAGATCAATTGTTTACATTTAATTCTAGTCCCTATTTAGGAGGTATCATAAGTACACATTCTATCACATGTAAGATATCATTCTAAAACCTTATTCCATTCTTCTTTCAATGAAATCAATCAATCATTATTCAAGTCAAGTATTAAATTGATAAAAAAAATATGGTATATTCAAAATGACACAGTTACTTACAGATCTTTGTGCTTGAAAGAAGATATGAAATTCCTTCAAATTCACGCTCAATTTAGTCTATGGAATCATCTAAACTCAAGTAAGAAATAAAGGAAAATGAATATCAGATTAGACATTAGACTTAAATGTTTTAGGTCTGACTATCTCAAGGTCGACCTACATTTGATTCGAGCTAGATTATGGTTGGAATTACTATGTCCTATTCATACCATGTCATTATCGGTTCTAGTACAAAGAGCTTGATAGGTGGAATGAGTTTAAGAAAAAGTAGGTATCATCTATGACAAACATAGTATATTAATTACACTGAAGAGAAATTCACATATCGTTCTGGCTTAATTGAGATTACATTGGGAAGATAGCTTCTTGAAATAATACTTTTTTCTTAAAACCATGGATAAGAAGGAAAGATATGGAAATTGAATAGAAAGATGAGGAAATTGAAAGTAAGAATGAAGAAATTATTTTTTTAAAGAAGAAGGTGGATGACATGACAACTCTAGTACCACAGATATAAGAATGAAGGGCTCCTTCAAGTGTCTATGCTTTGTACTTAAAGGAGAAGCATCTTTCTTTCAAGCTAGGAATAATTATCTTAGGTTTGAATCCTTCTCTTGAGACCCCTATGGAGTTTTTCAATGCTTCTCAAATTGCTCCCACTAAGATGAATTTTTTTTTTGTGAATTTTATTTACATAATTTTTTTTTGACAAAAGACCAAGATTGGAATCCACTTTTATATGTTGGCAATGTTCAATTGGGGGCATTCATGTCCTGGATAAAAAATGAAGTAAGTTGGGGAAAATAGTACAGGGATTATAGACAAGTTGAATCCAACATTCTCTTACCCATTAGGGTCGAATCTAGACATCTAGGAGATATTTTTAAGGATTGACACATAATTTTATATTGACCAAGCTATAGCTATAGGATCCTAGTGAGAGAGAGGTATTTTATAAGGAATATGGGGAGATGGAAAGAACCATAAGAAAATTTGTAATAGAATACCTCATTGATGATTTGAAGCAAGTTGAGCCTCATTCCATGCACAACTATGTTGCAACACTTAAGAGGGATGATAGGTATATGTAGATTAGAATAACAAAAGGGAAATTCTGGCTTCCACTAATTTTTCAACCACCTATCCTACTATGGCCTATGCCAAACTTCAGATTTTACAGGTATGACATAGCTGATGAAAGACATAGATGGAGTGGGCTAGAGAGGAAACAAAGTTATATTGAGATCCTAATTCAGGAACAACAAAAAATTGTTCGACAACTTGTAGTGGCAAATTTTAGGGCATTGACTAAACAAAATCTCAATTCTTCCTCTGATCGAGCACTAGCAAGACATTAGGTTGGGGGGGAATGATGAGTCTAGTTTATGGTTTAAATATTGATAGAGTTGTTGTTTATTTCATGTAGTTTTCATAAGACTTTGATGCTTTTATGTTGATCTTTTATAATATTTCCTTGAAACCATAGACTTTGGACATGAACTTATTTTCATAACTTTTAATGATATTGGCATGCTATATGAGCTTATTGTGTTAATTTTTCATATGATTAATGAATGTCACTTTGAGATGATTATGGGTATGTGGTTGTTGTGCATACTAACATTTTCATGCAAATATAATTAAGGCCTATAATTCAGGAAGAATCTGCTAGCTGGATATTTTCCATATTGGTCAACAAGGTGGTCATTTAATTGAGGGAAGACTCTTGGTTACTGATATTTCTTCATGCAAATCAGATTGTAACTGCCTTGTAATGGTCTTAAATGATGTGGAGCGATCATGAGCATTACTGATGTACCAGACTCGCATTAAGGAAAACATGCCCGATATATTATGTGCATGCATAGCCTCCTTTTCTCTTTTCCGCATTTTCCTAATGTGGCATCCTCCACGTCTACTAGTGTTGAATTCCAAAATAAAATAAAATTGGGTGATCCCAGAATAGTGGTTTACAATTTTTGGCCAAACTGAACATTGAAATTATTATTTTTAACTAAATATTCACATTTGGGCACCTATAGAGGCTAAACCATGAAGAATTTCAAGATGATCCAAACTAAAGTATTGTCAAATTTTGTATATAGATTCTAAAATTATTTTTTCAAAATTTTTGGAATCAGATTTCACTTCTTTTTCCATCTCCCACGAAAATTACTTTTTTTCAGAAAACAACATTTTTAAAAAGTGATGCACACCGTATAACGCATAAATTTTTTTCCATGATTTTGATAAAATTCTAATTCTTTTGAATTTATATTTTTAACTCAGATATCTTGTGCTTCCACTTGGTCAGATAGTTTTTATTGAATTATTTTTCTTTAATCAAGTTTCAAAGTCAAACCACTTGCAATTGAGACATAGCGTGACTGTATAATACGTAATTTTTTTGTATATATTGAAATTCAATTTTATTTTATTTTTTGGATAAAGGATTTCAATATCTGGTGCAATCAGATTTTTCAATTTGTTTTTGATAATCTGCTATTTTCCACGTGCAGAACATAAACCTTCATTTTTGATGAAAAACCTATGTTTAATAAAACTAGAAAAAAAATACATAAATACACAAAAACATATTAAAATTATATTCACTGGATAGCTCATTATGAGGACTACCATAATCATTTCAAATGAATTTTAAATGAATTCATTTGATCCTCGAAAAGGTAAATCAAAAGTGATTTTTTATCAGCATTTTGATAGGTGTAAGGGAGACTCATTTATACGTATGGCTTAAAACTAGCGAGGTTCTATCCAAGGGGGTTTGATCTAAGGTGGTTTGATCAAACCCTCTTCAATTGGAATCCTTGGAATGGAAATTTTTAAGGCTTAAGTAATTATATTTTCTAGAAATATATGATTTCAAACAAAATGAGTTCCTCTACAAAATTGTAAACCAGATTCTTGGGATTACCACCTTGCTAGGTGTTTGAATAAGGCTCAAATATTCCTTCTAAGCACTAGTTGGTCAAAGAATGTTAATTTTTATGTAAACACTCTTGAGATTTTTAGTAATACAATCATGTTTCTCATTTGTATTCATGTTTTCCAATAAATGAAATGAAGTTATAAGTTTGTCCATCTGAGTCTATCTTAGTTAAATTAGGGAATACTTATCCAAGGGCCCACTTGGTGAGAATTCCATCTCATACTGTAGTTAAGTTTAGTTGTTATTTTTTGTTCAATTATTGGTTAAGAATCTAGCATTGACTATTCTTGTAGCCACTAGAATTCCATTATGTGACTGTTCCTGCAACCAAAGTAGACATAGTAGTTTCCTATTTATTCACTTAAATTTTCATTTATGTCATTCATTTAAGTTTAATATAGTTATTGATTGATTTTAAACATTTATGGTATTTCCTCCCAACCAATTTACTTTCAACATTGTTTTTTTCGTAGTTGTAGGATAGATATGTCTACTTTGGATTCCTAGTGCACATGCAGTACTGAACCATTTCAAGTTTACATCCATGGGTTGACAATTTAAATACACCTTCATGATGATTGAAATAGCTATTCAAGTTAGATGTCCAATCTCTGAACCACAGCTGCAAGGGCTTAGTTGTTAAAATTATTATACGAGGTCAGCAGTGGGGTCCACATTTCATTCCTCTCAACTACGAAAATATTTTTTTGGTGACCTATTTAAATTTGTGCTTGGCTAACTTAGAAATTATCTAATTGTGTATGGCTGACTTGGGAGATAATGGAAGCATGGAATGGTATAAGTATAATATTTTTTCATTCGATGAAGGCAATCATGATGAATCCAAATCTGAATATCAAAATATTGTGAAGTGTGTGAAAGTTTATGATTGGAGATAGAAAATAGTGAGATTCTATCTAGTTTAACTGTTTGTGATAGTTCCTTTTAGTGGTGGATTCCCTTTCATCATTCATTAGGTAGTCAGTCATTTTCTATAGGAAATGAGGCTTTCTCTTCTGGCAGTGAGGCTTTCTCTTTTGGTAGTGAGTCTTTCTCTTTTGTCAGTGAGCCTTTTTGTACCTTTGGATATAATAGCCAGGTAGTGAGCCCAACCGGCAATGAGCCACCCTATAGTGAGCAACTTGATAGTGAGCCTTTTTTAAAATTTCCTTACCCAATTTCACCTTAAAGGGTGATTTATAATTGAGAATTAACATTCTTCATGGTTTTTTCCTTCTTGGGTTTCCATGTAAATTCTAGTGTTCATTATGCTTGGTGTTGTTATGTGTATTTTTTTTCTTATCTATTTGACTATTTTCTGATTGATATAAGTCTTCCAAATTAAATAAAGAAAATAATTTTTTTTAAGTAACTGATTTACCCCTTGTTAGTTATTCTAACAATTCAACAATTGGTATTAGAGCTTGGTCCCTTGCAGATAGATTTTAACCACTTGAGGGAGATCTTGTAAATTTGAATAGGTGGAAGGAGATTATTACTTTGAGGAATAATTTAAGTCAATATTGAGTGATATGGAAAGTATGAAAGCTGAAAATGAAGAGTTAAAATAAAATATTAAGGAAGCAAATGATTGTATTGCAAAGCTAAGGGAGAAAATCTAGAAATCAAAGAAAGACACAAAGAGCTCAACGAATAATTAAAGGATTCAAAGGAAAGTATTGAAAATTTAAAGCTACAGTTGAATTAATGTGAAAATACTGAAGAAGATCTCAAAGACACCTTCAAACATAAAATTGAAGAATGGAAGAAGACTGAAGAAAATTTCAAGGAAACCATCAAATAGAAATCAAAGGAAAATGAGAGGTTAGATCAAGAGATAAGAAGAAATGTAAAGAAAGAGTATATGAAAGTATCATGATTTTGGTTCAAATCTTGTCCCTATAGAAGTGTCACAGGGAAAAAGGAGGGCTAGGATTCACCACTGATAGCTCAAATAAAAACACTAAGGATGAAGAAAAAGTGGTTGAAGATGAAGCAATATCAATCATAACAAGCAAGGTTTGGAACTCTAGAACATCTACAAAAAGACCTCCAGTCAGGAAACCAAATTCTCAAAGGTACTTATCATTCAATGGTCACTATTTTCTAGGCAAGAAGTTTAGAAACAAGGTTGTAGAATGTAGAATAAAGATGGAACATAATACTCAATTCTTTAACTGTCACAAGTTTGGTCAGATAGTAGGTCAATGCAAAAATGAAATATCTAATTCCACAAGAAGGAATGGAATGAAAAATATTTTTCATGGTTTTTTCTATTTATGTTATGGTTATGGTCACAATAATCAGTGAAGACCTAAGGTTCACTCAGCTAAGTCATGAAAAAGATGATACAAGTTTAGTCAACCCAGAGATTATGCTAGCACATGCAAATATGTTGCTCCAGAAAAGTCTCAAAACAAAAATAAATTTGTAGAGTCAAATAAATATTAGAAGAGAGGACACTCACGATTTGGAAGAGAAAGGAAAGGAGTGTGGAGAACTCTTCTATGGTACCAGACTCTAGTATGAGCCCTACTGGTAATTGAGCCAAACTACCTTGGCTAGGGGGAGTTTTACAATGCATATCTTATCAGTTCCCACTCTCTGAAGGAATATTAATGTGATCTTTAACATGATTAAGTCTAAAATGGTTGACGATATATGACGAAGGTTGATCATACTGATGGAAAAGGAAAGTAAAAGTGAGGGCATCATCAATGTGCAATTTTTGTGGTGAAATCATTATGAGTAATTAAGGATAGAAGGAAGAGTTTTCAAAATCATTTCTCACAGTTTGCAAAAGAGAAGAAGAAGATGTTTCATAGAGTGATAAATTTTTGAAGAAGCTAGCATGATAATGGAGTCCGTTGAAACAAAACTATGTGGAAATATTCTACTAAGGCTAAAAGGAGTAGAGTTGGATGAGTTTGATCATCGAAATATGAAAGAAATTAACCTAGGGTTGAAAATGGATGAATTTCATTTCATAACAAAAGTGCTCTAGGTATGGATTTATGGGGAGAATTTCTCTGGCTTGTGGACAAGGAATATATCTTGTTAGTGTTGATTCTATTCAAGGATGGCAATATTATTTTGGAAAAAACATATCCGATCATAAAGGAATCCATTGAAGCTATTACTATTTTGTGTAGTGTTGGTGACCTTCCTGGGAAGAAAATGGTGAAATAAAAAGACGTGAAGGAACTTAGTGGTATTGACAAAGACCCTCGATCTCTACTGATAAATACCATTTTTGATCCAATAGTAAGGTATGTTTCCTATGAAATAACTTATAAAATATATTTTAGAAATCATGAGGGTTCTACTTCGACTATTGCTATAGATATTGCACACATTATGATGAAGTAAAAAAAGTAGTTTAATTTTTGTAGCTTAGTAATGGAAATCCTCATTGATAATGTCAGAATGTCATTGGTTGAGAGTTATCCTTTCTGGTTTGGGTCTCTTCCAACATGTTTGGTATTTTACTTTCTAAGTTTATTACTGAAAAAAGATAATGCCAAGTGGAAGTCTAGCGTCCCTATCAGAAAGAAATTTTAGAGGTATTTGGAATGTATGGAGGATACAAAAAGTACATACAAAGTCTATTTCTCATCCGTACAGATGAATCTATGTTCTGATGTGATAGTATCTAGTCAGTTTGAGGAGGGTTCCTCCTTTGGTAGGAGGCAGTTGGAATTTTTTATTGGTGGTTCCCCTCCAAAACTTAAAAAAAGGAAAGTTAACACTGAAGATGTCATCACTATCTCATAAAAAAAGGAGAGAAGGATAAGAAAGAACAAGAACAAGAACAAGATACAAAGGAGGATCTCGAAACTACAACTAAAACTCCAAGGTATGTATCGAAAAATCACTCTAAATTTTATAGATAATTTGAGATATGAATAAGGGAATTGCTACAAGGTGAAAAGAAGCTCAATAGAAAGTATTATTGTGCCTACTCTCGGAAACTAAGATGAAGAATATGGAAGAAGCATGCAATGATTAGAATTGGGTGAAGGCAATGAAAGAAGAACTTGATCAAATAGAGAAAAATTAGACTTGGGAAATCATGCCCAAAAAATTAGACAAAAATGTAATTGGAACAAAGCGAGTGTTCCAAAAGAAGCTAGATGAAAATGGAAAGGTAATGAGAAACAAGGAAAGATTTTTTTGTAAAGGTAACACTCAGAACATTGAAGGTATTTATTTTGAAGAAACATATTCCTTTGTTGCCTAGAGGGAAGCAATTCAAACTTTCTTAGCTTTTGCATTTTTCAAGGAGTTCAACTTTTATCAAACAGATGTGAAATCTCCATTCTTGAATGAAGAAGTGAAGGAAGAAGTCTACATTAATCAACTAGAGGGATTGAAATTCAGAAGTGAGTTGGATGTCATTTATAGGTTGAAGAAAGCTTTATATGGATTGAAGCAAACACCTAGATCCTAGTATGGAAGATTAGACAAGCACTTGATTGGACAAGTATTTTAAAAGGGATCTACTAATAATAATTTATACTATAGAGCTCACTCAAATTAGTTATTGATTGTTGTGGTTTATATTGATGACATAATTTTGGGAGGAAATGATGATATGTGCAGAAATTTTGTAGATGAAATGTAGAAGGAATTCAAAATGTCTATATGATAGGTGAACTAAATGTCTTCCTTCTATTTCAAGTAAATCAGAACAACAAAGTAATTTTCATTTCTTAGTCCAAGTATACAAAAGAACTATTGAAGAAGCTTGGGTTAAAGAATTATAAACTAGTTTGTACACCTATTATTACTCAATTCAAGTTGGAAAAATAAGATGAATCACCTAAATATAATGCAAGAATTTACATAGAAATGATTGGAGGATTGCTATATTTGACTACAACTAGACCACACATTATGTATGCAGTTTTCTTAGAAATAAGATTTTGACAAGAACCAAAGGAATTGCATGTTGTTGTAGTAAAAAGGATCTTTAGATATTGAAGGGTACATAAGATTTGGGGTTATGGTATCCAAGGGACTCAAATTTCACTTTGAAAGCCTATACTAATGATGATTGGGCCGAATGTGTTTATAAAAAATTAAGTACAAGTGGTGGAGCTTATTTCCATGGCTCCCAATTGGTTTCTTGGTCAAGTAAGAAACAAGATTTTCTATCTTTATCTACTTTTGAAGCTGAATACATTGCAACGTATCCTCATGTTGCACTCAGATACTCTGGATGAAACACATGTTGAAGTATTTTGGAATATCATTTGATGAACCAATCTCAATCATGTGTGACAATACTAGTGCAATAAATGTTTCAAAGAATCAGCTACAACATTCCAAGATGAAGCATATATCCATAAGGTATCATTTCTTGAGAGAGAAGGTGTTGGAAAATGAAGTAAAACTTGAATATGTACCTACAAAAGAGAAAATTGAAGATATTTTGACAAAACCATTGAGAAAAGATACTTTTGAGTATCTCTAAAAGAAGTTCCGGGTTCTACCCCCTCCTAGTCTACACTAAAATGCACCGGGGTGTGCATTTTTCCAGAGTACATTATATGCTCATTCTTATTTGGATCAATGTTTGGTGGCTTCCTCATAGGGGGAACAAAGTAAGTTTTTCACGGGGAGTTTTTACCTTTGTATTTGATGTCAAATGGGGAGAAGAAAAGAATATAAGATGGTCCTTGATGCTAACATTGAGTTGTTTGGTTTCCATCAGATACAAAGGGGGATATTGTTGGAATGTGTTGAGATGAGGTTGATTGCTTATTGTCATTAATGGTTTTCATTGATGTCAAGATATCTTGGTTGTGTGACCAATGTTCTATTTTGGTTCTTTGGTGATCCATATTAGCTTGGTTCTGGATTTCATGTTGTAACGATCTATCTTGGTCCCATTCCTCTTGTAACATAATGAGATACATTATTTTGTGTTTTGACCGATCTGGTAACTGGTTAACATGCTCTGACACATTTTTTTCATTGTAACATGGATATCTTATTTTGTGGTTCTAGGTATCATGTAGCATGTTGATTTGAGCGAGGAGGTTCTATGTAGCCCACGTTTCATTCCTCTCCCCTATGGGAATGTTTTTGTGGTGACCTATTTTAATTTGTTCTTGGCTGACTTAGAAATTATGAAATTGTGTTTGGTCAACTTGGGAGATTATGGAAGCATGGAGTTGTATAAGTATCATATTTTTTTATTTGATGAAGGCAAGCATGATGAGTCTAAATATGAACATCCAAAGATTATGAAATTTGTGAAAATTTATGATCAGAGGTAGTGGACAGTGAGATTCTATCTAGTTTTATTGTTGGTGATAGTTCCTTTTAGTGGTGAATTCTCTTTCATTGTTCTTTAGGCAGTGATCCTTTCTCTTTCGGCAGTGACCCTTTCTCTTTTGAAAGTGGGCCTTTTTGTATCTTTGGCTATAATAACTAGGTAGTGATCCCAATCGATAGTGAGCCTTTGTAAAAATCACCTTAACCTATTCATTATAACTAATAATTAGTATTCTCCATGTTTTTTCCCTTCTTGGGTTTCCACGTAAATTCTAGTGTTCATTGTGCTTGGTGTTGTTATGTGCATTCATGTTCTTATTTGTTTGACTATTTTCTGACTAGTATAAGTCTGATTTGGATTGAATAAAGAATTTTTACTTTTTTTAAGATAATTGATTCACCCCCCCTCTTAGTTATTTGGACTGTTCAACAGAGGGGAATAAGATGGAGTGGTGTATGTTTATGGAGGGAAAGTGAATTGTAGTTTTTTAAAGGGAGATGGTTGAGGAGATATGATATTTAAATGCAAAAATCTAGAAAGATTCTCAGTGGAAATACCTAAGTAATTGTTGGCATGGATAGTAGGTTGAATGATTGTGGTAGCTTGAGTACTAGTGTATGTAGGAATTTAGAGGGGTATTATAGAAGGAGGAGTTGAAGTTCCACCTTGGCTTTGAGTATTCCCCAAAGCTTGAGTACAACTCTTCATGGTAGGGATGGTAATATTAACATCATGCACATTGGTTGTAGGTAAGGAGGTAATTGGAAATGAGGTATGCATGTTATGATCCATAGGCGGTTGATTATCAACACTACTAGCAAGAGAGTTAGAAAACCAATGATCTATAGTGAATGGTGTATTGTGGGATGACATGAGTCTCAAACTACATCTCACAATAGTATTTCTAATAGGACACCAAGTTTTAAATCTCATACAAGTATTACAAACTCAATGGTAACCCAAAATGGAAAGAGGGTAATGTGCAATGCAATTTTTAGATTGTAAACAAGGTAACTTGTTGATTACACTATGAAAAAAACTTGGAAATGATGTATTGTAAATATAATTTTGAATTGACATAATGTAATAAATTTGTAAAATTAAGATAGATATGATCAATTTGATGAAACATAAATTTTGCAAATAGTAACAAAATTTATAAAGCAACAAACAAGAATGCATAAATGAATGTTTTAATGCCCAAAAAATAAGAATGTGAACTTGATCAGGTACTCATTCGGCCTAGGGTGAATGTGTCCTAGGTAAGGGTTTGGAAACAATATTTTACATATTTTTGAGTGATTTTTAGTAGTTTCTAGATTCTGGTTTGATACAACAAGTTTTAGTTTCAATTTTTTGTGAAATAATCTTGAAATGCAAATATAAAATGTGAAAAAATGATAACCCCAAAAACCTAATTTGATATGTAGTTTTTTATTTCAATTTTCAAATGAAAACTAGTATGATGCAATACTATTTAAATGATATGGAAGATAATTAGATTTTTTCGTATTTTTAGATTGAAATATTATAAAATATGTAATCCTAAAACCTTTAAATGAAATGAAAACTAGACACCCTAAATGAGACCTAATTCAATGAAAAGAGATGTAAATGAATGAAATATATTAATGTAGGATGAAAGAGGACTCCAAAACCATAAAATGCAAGGATCAAAGTCTAGTTGGAAAGGTCATGTTTACCATAATGAAACAAAGAAATGTATGTTTCTAAAAATTAATTGATGAACAATGGACCTATTTCTCTTATTTCATTTAAAATGTGTATTGTAATATGAAAATGAAGAAAAAAATGACAATGGGTATGTGCAAGATCATCATGGAAAAAATAGGCCCTTAAGTGGCAATAAAAAAATAGAAAATCAGAGTTAGACAACTTGACATAAAAATTTGAATAAGTTATCTACATTATTTCAAAAAAATGTAAAACTAGAATCTGTATAAAATTGAATGTAGTTTCTAAACTACTAGACCTTTATTTAAGAGAACAAAATCTATTTGCTGAAATTTTTAAATTTCAATGCAGTAGTATTTAAATTTCAGGGTAAAAATAAGAAGTAGGTGTCTGTCTAACCACCCTAACCACAATAAAATGATAATATTTTTTTATAATATTTTAGATATAATTTGAGGACTCATGTCCCGATGTGATGCATATTTTTTTATATTTTTTTTCCAAGTACATAATTAATTAAAAAAAAATTATTACAACTTTTAAAAAATATACAAGCTCATCTATCTTACAACATTAACTCGGTCAAAAATTCATGAAATTCATTTTTTTTTTTTAATCCTATATTATGCAAAACATATAATGTGACGCATGTTTCGGATTCAAAAAATGTGATACCATTTGAAAGTTATAGATTTTTTTCAATCAACCTATCAATCAAGACTTTATTTGTAATTATAATACAAAATGAATAATAATTATTTATTAAATTCAAAGTAAAGCATAATTTATATTGGTGGAAAGCTGAGAATCTCCTCTAAAAACCCTTTTCATTTCATCAATTTTGGGTAAAACAAAAGTCGTCAACCACATGGGCCATCATATGGCTTACATATCGCCACTTTTTGGCCCATCATGAACCTGCACATACCCCAATCAAAAGATAGATCCAGAAATGGGAAAATGTTGTCTACCTTTCACCAAATTTCACCTTTTGAAGCTCATTGATGACTCATTCACCCTATGGAAAGTGGATCCTCGCAATGGTTTTTGGAAAATTCTTTTTGGGTTCTCTTTTCCCAAGTCCGCAATCCCAAATTCTAGGTGCTCACTATTAGAAAACCAAAAATAAAATTTGTACATGAGTTTCCATGATTTGGAAAATTTTCTTGCAAATTTGATAACTTTGCAACTTTATCAATTTTTTGTGTTCAAAGGATCTTCCACCTAAAATTTCAATCACACATCAAAGAGAGAAAAATGTTGTTTGTAAGGAAATAGGGATTTTCCTTGATCAAACCCTATTTTGGTAATTAAACCTTGATATGAAATGAAACATGAAATAAGGAATGATGAACTAACAACAATATGTAACAACTTACCAAACCTTATTTGAAACATTTGATAACAAATCTACAAACTAGTGTGCAATGGCCTCGATGAATGTAGATCTTGATCATGAAACTTCATTAGAGATAATGCCTTTGATATGCTTGGATTTATCTTGAACAGTACATCACCATATTAGCTCAAGAAACATTCATGATGCAATAAATATTTGAAATGATGAATTAATCTTGATTGATGCAATATTATTCTTCAAATCTACCCTTGAATGCCTTGAAATTACTCTTGAATTCTCTTGAAGTGATCTTGTGAAAGTACTCTTGATTTCTCATAAAATTCCAAGATATTAGGATGAAACATGGTTAAATAACCTTGTATTTATACATAACTTAATAGTAATTATAAAAATTCAAATATCATAAGCCAACATTGAATTATAGATTTTAAATCATTAAAATACCACCAAAAACATAGTTTAAAGGGGCCTCCTAGGTCTAAGTGAGGTGCCATTCACCATAGGGCGAATGTGTCCTAGGCCACTTACCTTGGACATACATTTCTTAGTGTTCAACATTATGTATAAAATAGGGTCATATGTCTAAGTGAGGACACATTTACCCTATTGTGGATGGGTCCTATGTCACTTACCTAGGACACAAATCTTCCAAAGTTGTGTTGTGTAATGGAATTTATGAATGTTGAGTTTTATACCTAATAATTTTCATTTAGTTAGGTTTTGATTTTAATTAAAGTGGCCAATTAAGGAAAATTAACCTCAATCAATTAATAAAGCCCTAGATTATTGTGAAATTTTAAAGGTACACCTTTCAACATAAAAAACAATGCACAATTAAGTCCATTTTATTTAAAAGGGACCTAAAATTAATTCGAATATGGAAATCATATTACAACACTAAATCAATGCATAATTAAGCTCATTTTATTATTAATTATTCCCCAAATTAAGTGTGAAAAAGGGATAATTTTTCCTATAGTACATCACCCTATAAAATTAGTTAATTTTTCTTGATCTACTTGTTATAAAGAACCAAGTTAGTTAATGTGAATCTGGGTCATATCATGGCTTGGAAGCATTGAAGACATTCGTTTCAGTTTTTTGAAAAAGAGGTAATTTAATTATTAGCTAATGATAAAAACTAATCCAAGCCCATGTCTCTCAATAACCTAGGAAATGGTAACTTGTCTATGAGAGCATCTTCAAAGAGGAGACCACAACATAGAACAACATAATTTTATGCATGATTATTAGAATCCCCTATTTCATTGTATTTTAAAAAAAATGGTACTTTAATGTTTTTTAGGCTTGGAATTTTTGTAATTGTCAGTGATAATGAGTTACAAGTAAGGTATGTTATAGGGCTAGAATGGGATTGACTTTGATTAATATCGAATGTTTTCTATTGCATAGATGACTTTTTTTTCAAGAGTTGGTTTATGATAGGATTGGTTAGTCATGTATTTTAAGAGTTTCTAGAATGTGTAAGATTGTTAATAATGATGGGTCAAATATTATTTAATAGTTGAATTATGGAATATGATGGGAAATTGTAGCATTGAAAATTTTCACCCATGACAATTCATAATATTTTTTTCTCCCCCTATGTGCTTGGACCTAATTATGGATTAATTACTCAATTTATAAATATTCTTTGAAAATAAAACATGGGGAATCAAATTAATCTTGTATAAAAAAATTCCCTCAATAAAGGTGGATCTATTCTAGGGCACACCACACCCTATACCAGCTAATCAGGCCCCAATTTTAAATATGATGGTGTCGGTAATTTATTATTTCAATTTATAATTTATATTGTCAATCATTGACATTTGATTTTTTGAGGAAGTAGAAAAATTGCATATAAATACATATTATTCTCACCATTCTATTTCCTAGGAAATATATTGAGAAAATTAAACACTCTAAAATCAGTTAAGGGAAACCAAGGGTAGAATTAGAAACATTATTACAACACTTTCATCAATCAAGCTCACATTTATAAGGCATTAAGATGAAGGAATAGATTATGTTCAAGGAGATATTGTGATCAATCATGCCAAATCATGAATATTTATTGAGTTATCCTCTACATGCTACTTATAACACTCCATTATGTTCTATGAGATAACCTTTTATAGGTCTATCAAGCAATCACGACATCCATCAATCAACATTTGTGGAAACTTTTATTATATCACTTCATCAAGGGTTTCACATCTGAATAACATTGTAATGTATGATTCACCATTTTAATCAATTATTATTATTTTAGCTTCTACTAGACCTAGGGTATGTCTTATTTATCATCATCAATTACTATACATGGAGGTAGAAATACCAAAATGAGGTTTTACCTAGGCAAGCCCCTATATAACACAACTTTTTCCCTATTTTCATGTGTGAAGGTCAAATATGGAGGTTTTCGTAGGTGATAGTCTCAAGGAATATAGTGCAGACATTAATACACTTCTTGAAACTTTTATTTTTGAAAAATGAGTCGATTATAAGGTATCAGGCTACCTACGAAATTTAATTCAAGCTCAAATTTTCATCATAGGTTCCTTTCGATGTCTTAGTCTCATATATGAGTTTTTTTCCTACCTTTCTATTTTCATATCCAGTGTTATATGTCAAATAGGTTTATCAAATCACACATAAAATGTATCATCCTCACCACTCAAAAATAAACATAAACACTAGGGGATTTCCTCTACATTGTGACAACAAGCTAATAAAAAAACCTTGGTCAATATATATTTAATGTTGAATCAAGTGAAAAGGATATAATCTTAATTATCCTAATTTGATCTAGGATAACTTTTCATAGTCAACAAAAATAAGTGGATTGAAATTTAGATTAGTAAAGGGAAGCAAAATATATTGTGGAACAAAGTTATAATGGTTGATAGGATTTCCACATGAAAGCTAAAACCCAGTTATAAGACCATTACCAAATTGCATGACAGATTTTATTACTAGATGAGTGATATTAGGAATAGAATATATGATTTTAGAAGAAAACACTTTGTTCGAATTTGATTTTGAGGAGAAGAATTGTTGATAATTTAAAAATCATTAGCTATCATTGAAATATTTGAATCGATTATGTGAGATAGACTACACAAAAATTATATTCCTTGTGAATTATTGACTAATTTATAAGGTTATATATTTAATAGGGACAATTTCTCTAAAGTAAAGTATACTTGCGGACTAGCAATGTATTTATATATATATATATATATATATATATATTTTCTTCAAGGGCATGTGTGATATATTTTTCCAACCCCAAGTCCAAATGAATGGATTATGGGGAAAAGGACATTGGTAAAATATCATTCAAGAATTATTATGTTGTTTTAGTTCCTTTTGTGAAATGGTTAGCAAAATTAAGATCAAAATTAGAGCTAGTTAAAGTGTGAGAAGCTATAATTTAGTAAATTTATTAGCTAAAAGTGTTGGATATAGAGCACAAGGTTGTGATTCTCATGAATCAAATACAAGATTCAAGACACTTAAACATTCATAAGATAAAGAATATTGAATAAAGTGATAAGAGGAGTGTAATAAAATAATTGAGAGGGAAGATATGAAAAAATAGATCAATGAATGTTTACAATAAACTATCTAAATTGGACTAAAGAAAAAAAATAATATGGGATGAATGAAGAAATGCAATCCTTTTTTCTAACTTTCTAGGAAAAAATGATAGAATATAGTTTGTTACAAAAAATAATAGTTAATACAAAGAGTAGATCCAATCAATAGGTGGAGGGAAGAAATTGTCACTAAAATTTGAGTGAAGTCCGGTAGGATAGGGGCATGGGTGTCATAATCCAATAATGAAATTTTTTAATATGTACAAGTATAAATTTAGAAGAAACAATACATCTAGATCTCAAACTATAAAAACATAGATCTCAAATATGACCTAACTCAAAAAATTTAAGGTGCTGTATTTTTTTATGAAAAGTATATAAATTTAGGGTTGTAAAGAACTTAAAGCAGCAAGTGGGTTTAATGTACACTTGACATATTTATGCTTCAATAATTCCAAAATATTATAAAATATTGAATCTATTTCTAAAATGGTAAATATATATATGCATATATATAATTTTATTCATTCTTTAAAGAATAATGAATGAATAATTCTTAACTTTTTTAAAATTTGGAGAAAATATAAGGAACAAGATATTAAAAATAATCTAATTCTTGATCAAATTATGGGATCTATGTTGTGTAAATAAAAAAAAACTGTAAGATTGAGTAATAAGAGTAGGTTGCCCTCTTATCCTAACTTTTTGGCATAATTATATTTTGATATTCATGGATAAGCCTTAAGCTCCCCGAAAGAGTTGGTATATAATACTCTACATCAAGCAAGATTTGGATGAATATTATAGCCACCCAATATTTATGATCTTCATGAAATCACAAGAGATATCAACTATGAGAGAATAAATCCATTCTACCAAAGGATGAAAATCATAGATAATGATGATTTTATTCATTAATAAATTATCAAAGTTGATTTACACATAATATGACCTAGTTATAGAGACATGGTGATACATAGGGCTAGACATGATCATGAAAAGTGTCTTAATCCTATTTCATGAGATGAATAAATCAACTTTATTAAATGACATAGTACACAGTCATGAAATGAAATCCAAATAGATATGATTTGGTACGAAAAATACTTCTAGAAAAAGAAACTAGTACCTAAGTAAAGTCAACATGTAAATATAATGTACTAATTAATAATAGGTAAAAAACCTATTTACACCAACACTACCCTTAATTGAATCTTAAGGAGTAGATTATTATTTTGTAGACATACGAAATTAACATTACTAATTAAACATCACATTTGATCATTCTTTCCTCTTAATTAATTAAATAAAATTAATTAATTAACTTCCTAAAGCCCCTTCATTTAATTAAATCATACACATTTAATTATATCCATTTCCTCTCATTTGATTTAAAATAAATACAAAAATTGAAATCAAATGTCATATCACCTAAAATCCTATTAGATTAATCAAATCATGATTAGTTTAATCCTAATTACATGAATCCTCTAGATTCATCCACTTGCACAATAAATAATTTAAATTGATTTATTAAAGCACCTATTTTCCCTCACAAGGGCATATTTCTTGGGAATATGCCCCTCATTAACTCTCATGTTTGACTTTTTTGGACAAACACAATTCCCCCCAAAATCTTCAACCATATTAATTTATTGCCATTTTCAAATTTGAATGGGCACATTGGCCAAAAAATGCACAAGCATGGGCCAATCCCATTATGACAAGTGGATCTTTCTTATTGGATGGGATTTAGTCCCACATTGGCTAATCTTGGCTTCTCCTCTCTCAAACTTCATGTATAAGTTCAATGCATTTTCTCTCATCTGGATCATCTACAATCTGTAATTTGAGCACAATCATTATAGGCAACTTGAGTTCATGAGAATATCATCATTTATCATCTAATTTGGTTTATCAAGGATTGGGAAAGGGCTCTTTCACATATTCAAAGAGCACCAATCCAATATGGGATAGATATATTTCATGTTTTACATGCTTTGTTTATCTTTGTCATTTATTTGCATTTTTGAAGCATGATGTATTATCTCATATGGATGTTGAATATTTGTTTTGTTTGAAATACTAATCATGCTACTAATGGTGTGTGTTAGGATCAACCATATGCAGATTTTGATGTCCACAAAATGGCGCTAAAAGGATGGCATTGTGTTTATTAAGTAAGCCAGGATTAATGATTAATATGTAGCTTCTTATATTTTTTCTTTCAGGAGTGAGTGATCACTTATAACTGGGAGTTTTACTATTTTTATACGGTCATCATTTATTTATGCTATTACTTTTATCATTTTAGTTATGGTTCTCAAATATCCATGCCAATATACTGTAGAAGACTGATCCATAGATAGTAATAATGGCATGACCATTCACCAATCTACATAATATGTGTCCATTCACTTGTTCTATTGATTTCTATAGTGCCAATATACTGAGATCAGTATGGTCGAAATAGATTTATTTAGGTTTGAAGACTATGGACTGTCGATATTTGTCTTTGTTGAGATACAGTTCATTTCTCTCTGAGTGCATTTTGGTTTCACTATCATCTTTTCCTGTTAAATAAGTAATCCAAAGAGATTAAATCATAATCTAAATGGGCCTTACTATAGCTTTATTCTCTGTATTATTTTTGACAAGTTCTAGAGGTTTGTATGTTTAAAGTAGATTTCGCTGAATTTGAAGATCATACGCTGCCTATGCTCGCCTTTGTTGAGATACAGTTTATTGAATGCATTTGTGGTCTCTCTATCAGATTTTCCTTTTTGAACTAATTTAAAATTCTGTAACTGTCGTGCATGTCTGTGCCAGTCCTTTCTAAAATTTTATGAGGTGTACTATCTACATTTCTACGCACATTTCTGAAGTTGTGGTTGCCCTTACAAATGCATATAATGTCGATTTTATTCAACTTAGGTGGCTGTGTTCAAACTATATAATGCTAACTTGAGTGTATACATCATCTAAAAATGATGGAGACATAATATTTTATTTGCAAACTTTGCCTGTCAAGTGAAAGTGCGTGAATATTTACTATGTACAATCAATGAAGCATGTTTACCAATAACCAAATTTATATGTAGATCTATGTCGCTGACATCGGAATTATTTTTTAAAGTAGTGAATGCATATGTTTCTTCCCTTGTCGTCATGTTATGGTACTTCGGTTCAATTTATGAAGACAAACTAACATTTTTTTTTAGTCGATGAACGTCTTTTCAAGCTCAAATTCATCTAGACCAGATCCTAAGCTTTCCAACACATCGAAACATGGTCCAATTTGGTGCAAAATTAAAAGTGATGTCACCCACATTTATTGCACAATCAATCTAGATGCATCTGAATAGGACCTAAGGGACGATCCTACGAACTGAGGTTATAGAGACTGAAGACAAGCTCCACCTACAATGTTTATCGCCTGGTCAATAATCACACGGTTTCAGTTTTCTCTGTCGCACCTATTATAATGAGGAACTTTTTTTTGCTTCACTTTGTAAAGCTTTCGTACCCGTATTTTACTCGCACTATTATTATAGCTCATAGATAGGCTCACTTGCCTACATTTTGGTCACACAAATTGTAACGTTTTTGTCCACTATGCCTCTACATGGGACAATCATAATAAGTATTTAATTATCTTCAGCTATTACCCTATGATCTCTACCATCGTCTCGATAGCAGCATCACCAATGATAAATTTATTGAATCCAACCCCATTAATGGCTTAAGATTTCGATGGCAGTCACTAGCCAGAATGGTGGGAGTGAAAGATCGAAGGGCGTGATCTTTTGTTTGCATAATATCTTATGTTCATTTAAAGAAAATCAGTCCTAGATACAAAAGGAAGTGTTGCAGATCTTAGCTACCCTAGTAGCTAGCTAAGCTAACTACGCATCATAATGTCCACCCACCCTACTTTAAATCATGTTTTTTTACTATTGCTTTGGGTTTTTTAAAATACATAGATTCCCTATTCTTTATTTACGTGAATTTATTTTGAGATCCTTTTTTATTTTTATTAGGATTTGCATGTTGCATTAACTAACAGTTGATCAATCATGCTCCAGAAATTACTTGAACCAAATATGCACATAGGTCGGAGAAATTTTCCAAGATGGCAAATTTATAACAACAGGTTTTGAAGAATGTATGCAGCCACCTCTAGTTCCAACAAACACCAAGCTTTAACCTTTCTAGAGGCATTTCTTTGGTTCAGTGGAGCAAAGACATCACATCGCACCAAACAAATATTTCTTAAGAATTAAGTGTCCATGATTCCATCGCTCCATGTTGCATGAGTAGAAAGGCCATAGTCAATAGTTGTGGAATTTGGTTTTACATCCAATCGAATTAGCGGTAAAGTTTGTAGAAGTCATGCACTGGTACATTTTGACAAGTAAGTAATGTATGTGAGAGTTGCGTGTGGAAATAATAGTCGTGACCCATACATTCAAAACAATCACGTGGGAGTAAAACATTCTTTAATTTGATAAGATATCAGTTTCTATTTACATTGATATTTTGGCATGCTATTACTCATCGCTTTTATAAAAGTAGGAGTAATTATTAGATTTTTATTTCCTTTGAGCTTGTATAGGAAAATAGATGACAAGCAAGGAAAGTGAGTGGAAGCAATTAATGATGGTGTAGACTTGCCATGTGGACATAGAAACTATCACTTCCTCTTAACTTGATTTGTCTTTGCATGAAATTTGTGGGTATGTGCAGGATCATGATGGGCCAAAAACTGGCAATGAGAAAAAATCATGTTTTGAATTGGCTCAAAAACGTGGAAATGGCCTAGTTGACTTTTCTAGGTTCGGGTAATAGTACTTCTACCCAAACCAAAAACCAAAGGTAGTTTCCAAAAATTAGATATCCGATTTGTGGAAACTGTATATTAAAAAACAACCAACTCTTCAATTTCATTTTTCACTGTTTGACATGGGCACAAGAGGTGAATCTAAAATCCGATATCCGTTTTGATCCGATATCCAATTTGAAAGGTATGTATTTGTTTTTTTCGATCTTGTAATCGATTTTTCAATTAATTTTGTTAAGTTTAATTAGGTTTTATTAAAAAAAATTCAAGAAAATGGTTTTGTATTGATTTTTTATTAAAACTTAATGTTTTGAAATGGATCTTGATTAAAAATTAGTGTCGTTGATGTATTTTTATCAAAAATAAGAGTTTTTTATTGATTTTTGTGAAAAAGTATGGTTTTTTTTGGATTTTTACTAAAAACTAGGGTTTTTTTACAATAATTTCATATATATTGTGTAATTTCAATTAGTTTAATTGGTTTTTAACTTTAATTAGGTATTATGGCTGTGAATGTAAATCCACAAATGCCAAATGCTCCACCACCTCCACAACCATCAATTGAAGACTTAATTGGTAAAAAATTGGGGCAATTGAGGGGCATTTGTGAAATTTATCAGACAATGCCTCGATTGAGAGATATGACAAACACATTGAGAGAAATAATTAAAAATATAGAAATACTATCCACCCAACATAATTCTTTTTATTTGTGGCGAGAATACATGAGGGAGTATTATCGATGTGGATTGTCTTACGATGATGTGAAAGATCTCCAAATAACCAAAGCCTAAATAGCCTCTTTATTCATTGACCCCTGCGCCGGTTTTCCAGTGAATGTTAATAGAAAAAAACTTTCCATAAAATGGTGCATGCATAGGGAGATTGTTGCTAACTTTTGGGATCGTTGGTGTATGGTTTTTAATAAACCACTGAACAATAATTCTAACATACCATTTTACTTTATTAAAAAATTATATGTTGAGTTTGTGTTAGGGCATCATGTCAATTACTTTGACATTAAACCCTTCCAGGGCATCGGTGGAGGTATGCCCCAAGATAGACCAGGGGTAGTTAGAGTAGTCCCACGCCCAAATGTTCCCCTTCCTCCCCTTCCTCCCCTTCCTTCGCCACCTCCAATATATCATCCAGAGATTATCGAGGATGCATCCACATAGAATATTCAAGCTATTCACTCTTTGAGTGGTCATTTGGTTTCACATTCTTCTACAGTAGCTTAGCCAAATTTTGGTTATGTTGGTGAAATCTCTAGTGCTGCTGCATCATCCTCCTCAGGTCCACATATTTGTGTGCCGCTAGATATGCTTGGGTCCTCTTCTATAGCCCACTGAGCATCACTTGGACACTTCTGATTATGACCTCCATGATGTGGACATTATAGATTAGTCGTAGGCGAGTGGAGTACACCCTACAGAGTCCTCTCTTTCTAGACAGGGAGATGCTGGAATAGTGACACAGGTAAGATTTAAGTTGTAATTTTATAACTTGCATTTTTTTTTAAATGAATATTAATAAGAGATAGTATCAAGTACTAATATTTATTTACATGGTCTATTTAACAGTTGATGTCTGAGGAGGAGCTCTCATGGGTGACTAATAACACCCTTAGGGCCATTTCATTTGGATTGGACACACACAATATATATTTTTGCACTCACTCAATTACATTTTATATTATATACTTCCTTGTCATTTGAATTGTCATTAATGAAATTATATAATAGCTTATATGTTTATCTTGTTTTCCCCTTGTAGGAAATACCCAATGTGAGTGAGGTGCAACCTCATCCAGACTATGGAGGCACAAATCTAGATAAGGGGAAGGTAATTGAACTCAAATTGGATTGAATTAAGATTTTTAAAATCTTATATTGATTATACATACGTCGACATAGATTGGTAGTTTCATATGTACTTGTCAATTTTATTTACAGGCAATTATGAGCTTTACAGATATGTTAGCAAGGGACACACCGCCTAGAGGAGTAGTTATTGGAACACCTCAAAGAGTAGGTGTTGAAACCCATCAAAGAGGAGGTGTCGAAACACCTGAAGGAGATAAAGAAAAAGATCAACAGAAAGAGGTACATGTGCTTATTTTATTTTTTGTTTGGTAAATAAGTTCTTATTACCAATAATCATATGCTAACTTGGATCAATTTTATGTTTTTGTTCACATATACAGATTAGCATTTCAAAAGTTGATTTGGTATATTCTAGGACTCCTGACCCTTTGAAGAGACGTATATTTTAGGTAATCAAGATTTCAATTTTAGAGTTCAATTAAAATTCAATGTATATTGATTTTGATGTTAATTATTTGATTTTAAATTATATAGTATAACTAATCTCAATTGTGGTTTGAATTTTTCCTGTGCAGCTACCTTCAGATCCAACGAGTGCTTCAAAGAGGCTCCATTTTGATGATCCACCAGAAGTTTAGGATGAGATAGACATTTTGGCATGTAAATTTTGAATACATATTGAGATGGCATATGCCACATTTTGTAAAACTTTGTTTGAGTTGGCGTCGATGCCATTTTTGTATATGGACATACACTTGATTATTGGATATAATTTGATATATAGAAGTTGACAATTGAAATTTAATTTGTTCCTCATGTGCATGATTAAACTCTTTGAAAGTTTTATCCTGAGCAATGGTTAAATATCAATGTACAATATCTTAAAACTTAATGGTTATATTATGTAGTTTATATTTATATCACTGATTGCATTGCATTACACATCTTTCAAACTCAAATCATTATTTCACATTGCATAACTAACAACTAGATGTTCATAGATGAAAAATTTTCAATTACAATATAGTTTTTACAAAGTCAACCTAAGGAGTTATGCAATTACTTCACATTTCATAACTAAAAACTATGAACAGTTGTCAATTGCATTTGTTTGTCATTGAATTCTATGAGACCACATTTCTTTGAAGTTTTTTTTCAAATAGTCCACTGCCTTGTCTATGCTACCACATTTTTCATACATGATAGCGATCACATTAAGTTGTAATAAATTAAATGATAGCCTATGGCTATTTAATTTATACTCATTTTATTTAAATGGATGAGGCTGACTAATAGGGTAGGGTTGGATGGAACAATCATTGTTCCATGCTCTGGGTCTTGCTCGCAAGATCTCCTTGGTGTCTTACTTCATCACCTTAACCTTTAGGACCTTCTTAATGTTTAAGTACCCCTGGTTCTCTTGGCCAACCCCACTACCATCACAAATCAACCTACCAAGTCAATCTTGGTGCAATGTCTCTAACTCTTCCTTAGCCCTTAATCTACCCTAAAGACCAACATTCTCCAAGAACTAAAGCCCTTAATCTACCCTTAATCAGTAAAATGAGTTCCAAAACTCATTAAGCCTTTCCACTCCTTATCCTCCTGACCACTCTTGATCAAGACATATTCCTAAGCATCTAACTCTATCTCAATGGTCGAAAGAAACGAACTAACTACAAAAGAATGCTTGAACCAAAGAAACTAGCTACCTACTATTCCACACAATTCTTGGAAGAAAATTGCACTACATTCTACATAATTCACAGTGTCGGGATCACTCCATTAATACATAATTCAAAGCAAAAATTAGAAAAATTACACAAATTCATCACTGTCTTCTCTTGTAATCATAAATTTCCAATAATGCAAAAGCTTCCAACCTTCCTCTCAGGTCAAGGCACACCCTATATAGGTCAAAAAAATTAGTTATGCCTCCCCTTGGCTGGACATTGTAGTTACCTTGTGGAAAATTTACAAAAATGTACCATTTTGCACTTTTTGCCAATGTCTACTAAACTGATTTTCTAATCTCATCAGTAAAATGAGTTCCAAAACTCATTAAGCCTTTCCAATCCTTATCCTCCTGATCACTCCTAATCAAGACATGTTCCTAAGCCTCTAACTCTATCTCAATGGTCAACATGACCTTCAAGGTAACACATCAAAAACAAAAATTCATCCTAGACTTCCTAATTGCCTAGTGTTTTCTACGTGCTCCTGGACCACCGACCTTCCTTGATATTATTTTGTAATTTATTATTTTCAAGAGAGGCTGACCTCCTTGAAGAGTCACCTTATTTTGTATGAATACGAGGTGATGTTTGTTCATTTCCGCAATAAAGTTCATTTAGCATAATTTGCAATCCAAGCAAATGTTTGCACTTGAGTAGTAGTGCTTCATCTTGCAGCAGCAGGCCAATTTCAAGGAGAAGCACCCAAATACATTGAATCACTCCGAGCTGCATCGGAGCGACGTTTTCCATTAAGAGTCCAAAGTGCTAAAAGGCAGCAAACTTTGACGGACTATTTCTTGAAAACTGTGATGCTTACAGACTCTTCATCTGAGGATATGGGATCTTGTTGAGACCATCTACAATAAACTCTCTTAGATTTTGCTATCTCGAAGGCATTTTCCCGTGGGGATGAGTTTTCAGATGAGGGAAAAGTTGCCAAATGCAAGCAGTGTAAAGCTGCAAAGTGGTGCAACTTTCATTCTCAAACTCGTACGACCCAACGGACTATTCCAACATATCTAGATGGGTACGTTTACACCAGTTATGGTTCTCTTTTGCACCCAAATATGTCAAATCGCTTCAAGCTGCATCGGAGCGACGTTTTCCCTTAAGAGTCCAAAGTGCTAAAAGACAGCAAACTTTGATGGACTATTTCTCAGAAATCGTGATGCATACAGACTCTTCATCTAAGGATATGGGATCATGTTGAGACCATCTACAATAATATCTCTCGGTTTTTGCTATCTCAAAGGCGTTTTCTTGTGGTGATGAGTTTTCAGTTGAGGGAAAAGTTGCCAAATTCAAGTAGTGTAAAGTTGCAAAGTGGTGCAATTTTCATTCTCAAACTCATACGACCCAATAGACTGTTCCAACACATTCGGTTGGGTATGTTTATGATAGTTATGGTTCTCTTTTCCACCCAAATATGTTGAATCGCTCTGAGCTACATCGGAGCGACGTTTTCCCTTAAGAGTCCAAAGTGCTAAAAGGTAGCAAACTTTGAAAGACTATTTCTTGGAAACCGTGATGCTTACAAACTCTTCGTATGAGGATATGGGATTGTGTTAAGACCATCTGCAATAACCTTTCTGGGTTTTTCCTATCACGAAGGCGTTTTCCCGTGGTGATGAGTTTTCAGTTGAGGGAAAAGTTGCCAAATGCAAGTAGTGTAAAGTTGCAAAGTGGTGCAACTTTCATTCTCGAACTCGTATGACCCAATGAACTATTCCAACATGTCTAGATGGGTACGTTTATGCTAGGTATGGTTCTCTTTTGCACCCAAATACGTCAAATCGCTCCAAGCTGCATCAGAACGTTTTCCCTTAAGATTCCAAAGTGCTAAAAGGTAGCAAACTTTGATGGACTATTTATTAGAAACCGTGATGGTTACATACTCTTTGTTTGAGGATATGGGATCATGTTGAGACCATCTACAATAACATCTCTCAATTTTTTCTATCTCGAAGGCGTTTTCCCATGGTGATGAGTTTTTACTTGAGGGAAAAGTTGCCAAATGCAAGCAGTGTAAGGTTGCAAAGTGGTGCAACTTTCATTCTTAAACTCGTACGACCCAACGGACTATTCCAACACATCTGGATGGGTACGTTTACGCTAGATATGGTTCTCTTTTGCACCCAAATACATCAAATCGCTCTGAGCTACTTCAGAGTGGCATTTTCCCTTAAGAGACCATAGTGCTAAAAGGTAGCAAACTTTGATGGACTATTTCTCAGAAACCATGATACTTATAGACTCTTCGTCTAAGGATATGGGGTTTTTTTGAGACCATCTACAATAACCTCTCTCAGTTTTCTCTATCTCAAAGGCATTTTCCCGTGGTGATGCTTTTTCAGTGGAGGGAAAAGTTGTCAAATGCAAGTAGTGTAAAGTTGCAAAGTGGTGCAACTTTCATTCTTACGACCCAACAGACTGTTCCAACACATCTGGATGGGTACGTTTATGCTAGGTATGGTTCTCTCTTGCATCCAAATACGTCGATTCGCTCCGAGCTGCATTGGAGCGACGTTTTCCCTTAAGAGTCCAAAGTGCTAATGTCAATGAAATGTGGGGGCAGAAACATTTAAGGTTGAATCAAGATTCTACAAGTCCTAGCTCTTGCTCAATCAACTTGAATCAATTACATGGAAAATGAAATTCACAATGAACTTTTTACTTTTTTGTTTTTCAAAAAAGTGGCAAGCCACTGTAATTTGTTATATATAAATGGGAGATATTACAAAACTTGGTTCAAATGAGCATACCAACAAGAAAGAACCATGAAGAAAACCTCCGGTTGTAGCTCAATTAAGTACAATGGCAGACATTTGAATCGTATTTAAAAAAACATCACAATATATAGATTATGCCTATACATAGTTATGACCTTTTTACATTGTTTCACATTTCAAAATTCAATTTTTACAAAATTTTCCTATTTGAGGCATTCAAGGCATAGTCTTCCACAAGAGTAGTATGTTTTCATTGTCATTTTCATGTAGTGCCTATTTGAAAAGCACCTATACAAACCATCAAGGTAGCAATTAAACTACATATAATAGAAAATATGCTTAGAATAACCAATTGATATTATTGTAATTTGTCACATACCTCTCTGAAAGGATTAGAGTTTTCTATTGTTGCAGAAGGTCCATGAGTGATCGTGTTAGGAATATCACAAAAAATTTCAAATGATAAATCTATATTGTAACAACAAAAAATATGCTTAGACTAACAAATCCATATTAATCCGAACATACTGAATGATGATGATTTGGTAATGCAAACTATAAAAGATGCTTTGAATAACCAATCTATATGAAAGTAATATGTCGCATACCTCTTTGAAAGGATCAAAGTTGGCTATTGTTGTAGCAGGTCTATGGTCAATCGTGCCAAAAATATTGTAAAATTTGTCAAATGATATATCTATATTGTCACAACAAAAAAGAGGCTTAAGCATTGTACTTTCCATTCTTGAATATGCTATTTGAGTGTGCCTAAAGGGTCATCTCTTTGCTTAAGAGTATCCAATATTGCTTCATGATCAACATTACTAAGTTTCCTTAGTTGTTTTGTCTTTGGTTTGGCATGATGCTTCAACAACTTAACATTTGTTGCCATAACAAGGTGTGAATACATGAGAATGGTTTTTTGTTTCTCGTAGTTTACAAACATAGGTATGCCATTCTTTCTAATCATGTATGTTCGTAACCAAGTTCTTGCAACCACAACTGAACCTGTAGGATACATGAACTCATCATCATCTTCCATCAATTGTGTTAGCTTGTGCTTTACCCGCACACATCGAGCCAACCGATATTTTGATCTCTATTCATTCCCCTACGGTGCAACAACTGCAAAAACATGTCCTAGATGTAGTAGATCTAAAAGCAGGTCGTAATCAAGTGAACTTTCCATTGTGTAATTTTTCATGGATATAGTTTGAGATAAAGGAGTTAGATACTGTGGAACCCATGTATCCACCCACTCACTTGACTCACATTGATCCCACTTGCACTGAATACAACTCTGACAAAAACAAGCCAACTATCATGTCCAAATGGTCCATGTGCTTGCATCTGAGCTTTGAAATGAATGCATCTTTGAAGAATCTTTGATTGTATGGCAATCCCATATGCCTCCCATTGTACCCTCCTCAACCAACCAAAAGAATCTATGCACTGTTGAATCAAGTGTCCCTCCCTGTGACAATGTTGAACTACACCAATCAACAATAGAACGTGCATCATTGAATTTTTCTCTTGAAATCTTCAATTGCTCCTTAACTAGAGCTCTTTTTACACATGCACCTGCTCCATCATGCTCCCCTTTCCCATGCCCAGCTTCAAAAAACTCCAAATATTAGGTACACCCCTCTCTACATGCATTCTACTCAACCAATAAAACATACGAGCATTCTTGAATTGACCTGTACAGTTATCTGACCAAATGAGATGTCGGCCCAGTACTATATCGTGCTCCTACAAGAACTCAAAAAAAATCTTGAAACAATGTTGGACGTACCCAGATGAGTGAGATCTATCATCACTCATATAAAAATGATGCTCTCTAATTATCTTTTGATCCTCCTCTATACTATCAGGTGCATGTCTAAATGTTATGTGGATAAAAATAGCAATCTGAATAGAATTGTAATACTAAGATTGTACATTGTTTTGTGGTTGCAATGTGTAGTTTTCAGAAAAATCAACCACTGATATAATAGTGCCAATCGGAAAAGAGTCCTTACATATCTTGAATTGTTGATCCAACCACTGAGACCTATGACTATTCCTTGCATATTTGTAGAAAAGATTGTCCTTAAAATTTGAAATAAAATCAGCAACACTACATTCTTTTGTAACTAACTCGCATCTAGAACTTTCACCTCCACTCTCTAAAGTATATTTGACTATCTCCTATCTCTTTTTCTCAACAAGATTCTTTCCAAATTCATGTTCTAAACCCTCATGAAAACATTGAACAAACTTTGACAAGCCACCACATTGTGAGCACTTCGCATTTAAACAATCATTTCTATAGAAAAAGGAACCATCATCCCTAGAACATAAAAATAGATCTAGCAAGTCCCTTGATGATTTCGGAAGATGCATTGCACCACACTCCTGCAACATTTCATTAGTATGCAAAGTAGAATGGATATAGCATAATAGTTCATGGTACATTGAAAATTCCACATGGTATTTGCAACAACAAGTATTACGAATCTTAAGAGGCACACAATAGAATGGCTTCAAATATTCAAATGCTCTTTGCGAGATTTCCATATTTGGATGTGTTTGATTAAATTTGTTGAACAACATTGTTTGGCTTGATTCCAAGAAATGTTTAGGATGCGATGTATGATCTCAACTGCCAATTCTTAACTTTAAAACATCCTTTGCATTGGGTGATACTCTAGAGTTATCATGCCAAAATTGCTGAATTGTCTACTTTACATTATCGGTTAGCTTCTTATCAACACGTGTAAGCCTTCTGGCAAAAGCCCATGTATCATTTTGAAGAGGATCATCTATTATTTCTCTTCTTGCAAGTGCTCTATCTAAACTTTTACAATTTAAGTCAAAATCAATACAAGTTTGTCTCATAAAGTGAGCTTTTTTCAATTGATGGCTTACTATGGTGGTAGTAATGACTCTCCAAACAGCTCTCTTATCTTTTTCCTTGTTATTTTTTCCAATAGACTTGAAAGCATTAAAAATATTTTTGACAATAATAGAATTTTTTTCGGTCCTCTTGTTCAGACGAATCTTCAATTTGGCTAGCAAAGGTCTCATCTTTTGCATCTTGAGCAATTGAACAAAAAGTTGGCATTGCTCGGTCAATGTTTTATCGCTAAAATATTGGTTGAAAAGTATTCTAGCCCACAACCGAATAGTTCATGTTGACCTCTTGCCTTCAAAATTGTTTACAATGTTATCATCAATTTCAACTAACCATTTAGGGGTCCTTGAAGGTCTTGAATTTGGAATACCTCTTTCTTCCACACAAGGTTCTTCATTTCTCGTGTAATCTGGTGAAACATAATTTACACTTGCTTCAATATTATGTTCAACATCTTCATTTCCAACATTTTCACCTTGAACATTTTCAATATCAATTTGAACAATTTCATTCCCAATTTCAATATTATGTTCAACATCTTCATTTCCAACATTTTCACCTTGAACATTTTCAATATCAATTTGAACAATTTCATTCCCAATTTCAATATCATGTTCAACATCTTCAATTTCAACATTTTCATTATCAATCTCAATATTTTCATTCCCAATTTCAATATCATGTTCAACATCTTCAATTCCAACATTTTCATTATCAATTTCAATATTTTCATTCCCGATTTCAATATCATGTTCAACATCTTCAATTCCAACATTTTCATTATCAATTTCAAAATTTTCATTCCCAATTTCAATATCAAGTTCTACATTTTCACCTTCAACATATTCAATTTCCTCATCACTTGAAAGACCATAGGGCTTAGGTTCACCAATATTTAACATACCTTGTCTTTTCTTTCTATGACCTTCTCTATCTCTTTGTCTATATCCTTCAATGTGTTCTTTTCTCAGCTTTCTCTTACGTTTTTGCTTCCGACAACTGCTGCTCCCCATTATACCAAATAAAAGATGCTAAAAAATCAATATGTATGACAAATTTGAGTACAAGAATCTCCTAAAAGTTTATTTTTGTCTCTTCCTATCTGAAACCATGGGTTTGTCGCCTGCAAAGTGCTGCAAACAGAATGTAGGGTCCGTTGGAATGCACAAACACGGCCCACATGGGATTTTTCTATGGCCCACAAATTGGATATCCGATTTATAAAACATGTTCTCCAATGGTAAGATTCAACCTCTGGACAATGGAGTTCCACAAATCGGATATCCGATTTGTACACACATGGTCCAAAGGGAGAGGGAGAGGGAGAGGGAGAGGGCAGAGGGAGAGGGAGAGAGAGAGAGAGAGAGAGAGAGATAAAGGGAGGGAGAGTGGGAGGAGATAGGGATAGGGAGAGGGAGAAAGGAGAGGGAGAGGGAGAGGGAGGAGGAAAAGGGTCAGTGGGAGAGTGAGAGTGAGAGTGGGAGAGATAGAGGGAGAGGGAGTGAGAAGGAGAGGGGAGTGTGAGAGAGAGAAAGAGGAGTGATTGAGTGAGAGACTTGAGAGGGACAGGGAGAGAGGGAGAGATAGAAGGAGAGAGAGTGAGATGGAGAGGGAAAAAGGGTGAGTGGGAGAGTGAGAGGGAGAGAGGGAGAAGTAGAGTCAGAGGGAGATGGAGAGGGAGAGAGGGAGAGGGAGATAAAGGGAGGGAGAGTGGGAGAGTGAGAGAGTGAGAGAGTGAGTGGGAGAGGGAGAGGGAGAGTGGAAGAGGGAGAGAGGGAGAGGGAGAGAGGGAGAGAGAGGGAGAGGGAGAGGGAGAGGGAGAGAGGGAGATGGAGATAAAGGGAGGGAGAGTGGGAGAGGGAGAGGGAGAGGGAGAGAGATAGGGAGAGAGAAGGAGAGGGGAGAGTGAGAGAGAGAGAGAGAGAGTGATTGAGTGAGAGACTTGAGAGAGATAGAGGTGGAGAGAGCATGAGGGAAAGAGATAATATTTAAATATTTTATAAATTGGTAATATATATATTAATTATTTATGGATTAACTAACATATTGAAATAATATTAAAATATTTATAGATTAACTAAAATATTGAAATAATATTTAAATATTATACATTTAATAATATATTATATATTAAATACATAATTCGGCAAGAGATTACCATAAATTGTATATTAAATATATTACATTATAAAATTTATTGGATATTATATATATTAAATTATAAACTTAATTGCATTTTTAAATAATATATTAAAGATTGTAGAAATTATTTCAAAACTGATCTAAAAGATATCATATATCGAATTCAAATCCAATATCCGATATTCTGACACAAAATTTAATGCCTTGGTATTAGGCACGGGATTTGGTTCGGACCTGCCAATCCTAAAAGTCAACACATAAAATGTGTTTAACAACTTACCTTGTTTTTCTAGACTTCGCCCATGTGGCTGACGTCTTTTATTTTACCTAAAATTGATAAAACGAAAAGGGTTTTTAAAGGATCTTCTCATCTTTCTACCAATATAAATTATATTTTCTTTAGAATCTAATAAATAATTATTTTTTATTTTTTATTAGAATTACGACTAAAGTCCTAATTGATAGTCTGATAGAAAAATATCTATAGCTTTCAAACGGTATCACATATTTTGAATCCAAAACATGCATCACATTCTATACTTCGCATACTATAGGATTAAAAAAAACAAAAATGAATTCCATTAAGTTTTGACCAAGTTAAGGTGGTCAGACATACGAGTTTTTATATTTTTAAAAAGTTGTAATAAAAAAATCATAATTAATTATTTATTTAAAAAAAAATTAAAAAAAAATATGCATCACATCCAGACATGAGTCCTCTAGTTATATCTAAAAATTTATAAAAAAATATTATGATTTTATTATGGTTAGGGAGGTCAGAGAGACACCTAGTTTTTATTTTTTCCCTGAAATTTTAGTACTACTGCATTGAAATTTCAAATTTTCACCAAATAGATTTTTTTTTACAAAAATTAACCTAGTAGTTTAGAAACTACATTCAATTTTCCACAGATTCTATTCTTACATATTTTTGAAATAATAAATTATTCAAATTTTTATTTCAAGTTGCCCAACTCTAATTTTTTGAATTTTCATTGTCACTTGAGCACTTGTTTTTTCCATGATGATCCTGCACATACCCTTGTGTAACTTAACAAAGCTAAATGATATTTCATTGTGCCTTTCATATGCCATTTGTTTCTAAATATAGGCTAGAGAACACTCATCTCGATGAAAATTTTGACTTGTGTTGATAACAATAAAAAATGGTATCACTCAACTAGTTATATTATGTTCTTGGTGATGTATTGAAAATACTTCACCCACCTAGTTTCTATCAATAACATCACTATTCTCATTAATAATTTTTTTAAAATTTTTTTAGGCAAAGTGATAAATAAATTCTTTCTATCATATTGTTGTTTACACCTTATGAACATTAATATTTCAATATTGATTATTTTATCAAACTTATTTTCTTATGTATTGAATGCATGCAAAGGCAAACAAGGCGAGCCTCTAACTACAACAATTATGGACTTCATTTATGAAGGGAATAGGCATTATAAAGACATTTGACGTCAAAATTTGAGGAAGAGTTGGCATAGTAGAATTTTGGAGTTTAATGATATGACAAATAAAGTCCGAAGCTACCATGGAACTAGTACAATTTGAATGTTGACATTGGAGGTTGACTTCGAAATCAAGAGAAAACGAAGGCGAATGGAGTGGAGTTAGAGATTTTTTTGGAATCAAGATTTGGAAAAAACATTTTTTAATGCTTGTTTTAACAATCTAAAGCATCCATTTTCTACTCTCATTTTTTAATTTGGGCTTAAAATCAAGCACTAATTTGATCTTTTCAAAGTCGGTTAAACTAAACATTAAAAACTTACTAGATTTCGATTTGGGTTAAAATTGAACAAGCAATCTTTCACACTTCATTTTTGGTGCTTCTAAAACAAACTCATCATTGCTTTATGGACTTAAAATGAATAAATTTTTGTCATGTTTTGCAATTTTTTTTACAAATTAATATCATTTAAAATGTGTATACGCTTGTCTGGTGCTTCACAATGATCTTGAGAATCAAAAGCATTTTTGTGATATTAAGTTGTCAAAAATATTGCCTCCACATTTCGATTTGGGAATTTAAAATTGAACAAAACATCTTGCAAGTGTGAGTAAACTTATTGTGAGTGTTCTCCCTTTGTTTCTAAATGAAGGTTTATCAAACTACAGATTATTTTATTCCCTTTTGTCTAACTTAGAGGGTCTACTTTGTGGGAAAAAGTAATCACCCAAGGGAATAATCCAACCGGGAACACACTAAAGCCAAGTGACTTCCAACCAGTATATAAGTGTGGATTCTTGAGGAAATTTCAAGAATCACGAGGATTATTCTGACAAGATGGACAAAAATGGACTCTTTCTGATATTGGATAATCCCCCACGAATGGAATGCCCTCATTAGAACCATTTTTTTAGAAAAGGTCAAAACCTTATCTATTTTGTTGGTGCAAGAGGTCATGTCCTCTGAAGCCACCCCATGTTATACATGTGGTTTTATTGTAGATATGGAAAGTATGCCATGGGAGATTCATGGATACTAATGCTTGGCTGACCCAAGAAGTTTGTGTCATGGAGGGGAGCCAGTATGGTCAAGCATTTAGCCATCTACACAAAATATGCGCAACTGGATTCGTCCAAGTGGGAACCCAACAAAATATTCTCTCATCATCCTAGGGTTGTAAAAGTGCTTGGAAGTGAATAATTCATTGCTTCGTCCTTCAAAACATTGAAAAATAAACATTCATAGGACCTTCAAATTTCAAACCCCTTTTACGAAACAAATACCTATGATGAATTTAAGCACTCTTGCTTTCCCTAGGGATCATATCCTTAGAGGTTTCTAAGTGCTTGGATTCTATCATCATTTTTTTTCAATAAGGTTAAACATAGGAGACTTTTTCCCTATTTTCCTTGATTTCCACATAATGGACTTTGTGGGATGAAAACGAAAGTGGGACATTAGACATACAATTTGAAAGATAATCAAGCAAGTGATTTTGGTAAAAAGAATACACTAAAGAAAGATGAAAGCTAAATTGGATTACACATTTTTTTTCTAAAATGATTTCCCGCGAGATCAAAATCCCAAAACCAAAGTTCAAGAAGCTTAGTCTAAAAGCTCGTGAGGAGCGTCTTGAGAGACTTTTCAAATTTAGAGAAAGATTGGCTTACAACTTTTATAAAAAAGCTTCAAGAAATAATCCTGAGTTGTATGCATCAACAAAATCCCAAACTTTTTGAAAGGTTTTCTTTCCTCCCATAGTAAGTATAGCGTGTTCTTCAACACCGATGTCTTGTAAGAAGAAGTGTTATCTAGGTCAAGTCTAGGATCAAATTCAATCACTTTCATCCATCTCTCAACCATCAAAATCAGTCAAAAATCACCTCACCAACAACTCTTGGAAACTTTGTAAACATATTTTATGCTAAAATTTTAGGTGAAATCAAAACCACTATGTTTGACTTAACACACCTAGTCAAACCATTATCTTATACATGAGTTTTCTCTAGGATAACACAACTTCCTAGGGTTTACAAGTGCACAATTATCAAATTATCACCTCATTTGACTTAACACACATAGACAAACCGTAAACCACTCTATCAAATTATCTTATACATGAGTTTTCTCTAGGATAACATAGCAAAATTATCAAATCATCACCTCATTTTACTTAACACACATAGACAAACCGTCCTCTTATGTACAAATCCACTCTAGGATAACACAATATCCTAGGGTTTACAAGTTCATTTATCACATTTTGTTTGACTTAACACATTTAGTCAAACTATCAATCCAATCACAATCAATCAAAGTCCTTAAAAGTTTAGCATTTCCTTCAAATTTTCTTTAAGAGTTCCATTCATCTGTATCACTCATCTTTCATTTATCTCATCCTCGTCATCCCTTTGATCCTTCAATTATACTAGTTCTTCGCTTCTTTGAACCTAAGGTTTAGACCGATCTAGAGAATTAGAGGTTCATCTCTTACATTCTTGAAAATTGATCTTCATTTTATGGTTCAAACATGATCACAACACAAGAGGAACATGGAATTTAAACTTGATTCATACATCATGAGCAATTCAAGTCAACCAAACTATTAAAGTCTCACAATGCCAATTGATTATCGAAACTCACATTTATGCAATTCAAACATGGCATCATTATCTCCTCCAAACTTCAACGATACGAATGTGAGTATGCAAAATCTAAAGTTTGGAACAACTTTCCCAATGATAGATTTAAATCCAAGTCCAAATCTACAAATCTATCAACCAAATGCTCAATGCATGAGTTTTCAAAACAACATTATCCTACCAAATCCATACATGCCAAATACAAGTTTGTTGAACATGAACATTTCTAGTCCACACTTGGTGAACTTTGGGATAGATATACTTGCAAATCCCTCTAATGTTGTTCAAAATCCAAGCAATATGTTGACAACTCTAGGTATTGATCCAAGTGAAGGTAACACCACGCAAAATCAAAGTTACCTAAATCAAGGCAATATGATTCTCAACCACAACAATGTTCAAAGTCAACCTAAATGCCAAATCAAAAAATCATACCAAATCATCTCATTTTTCCATCGATATAGCAATAGTAGGTGGAAACCATCCAAGCAATCCCAAAAATCAAAACCATCCCCAACCCACCACCACCACTACCACAACCGCCAAAATACAACATGACCAATTCATTCTCCATCATGTTGCAAGCCGCACAAAAATATTCCTGCCAAAAGGAACTCCAAGCCCAACAAGCCACACAAGTTGTGCAAGCGACTCAAGTAGCCCAACAAGCATAGGCTCAAGCTCAAGCCCAACACCAAGCTCGGTAGGCACAAGCACAATTCCGAACACTATTGTAAGAAATCCATCAACAAGTGCATCAACAGGTAGCTCAACAACAATCCCAACAAAAAGCATTATTGGCACAACAACAACACGACCAACAACAAGCATTGTTGGCTTAGCAGGAAACACAGGCATTAATCGCTCAACAAATCTTGCAACATATTCCCACCAAAATTATTGAAAACAATGACCAAGATCAACCCATTAATGAGCACTTTGAAGAGGTTTCCATCTCATCCAATGATCAAATCAACACACACTAAGAACCACTTTTCAATCATGATCAAAACTCACCAACGATGCCCAACAATGATCCAATTCAAGAAATGTCAACATCACTTAGTGTTATGGTTGAAGACATTGACAATATCTCCACCATAACGACTAAGGACAATGATCAAAATCAATCTGTCAATGAGCACATTGAAGATGTTTCTACCCCATCTGATGATCAACTCACCATACATCAAGAGCTACTTATTAGTGATCTATTTCAAGATATGTTACAATTATTTGATCCCATTGACATAATCTATAATCCATTGAACAATGGTCATATCAAAAATGTCTCTACATCACCCTATGAGTTAGAGGACATATCTCAAGAATGTATACCAAAGCATGATCAAAATCTATCACCAAGGTCTAGCAATGTTCCTTCCCAAGACATATTGACATACTTTGACCTCATGGATACAAATATTGAAGGAATTCCTCGCTCTACATTTGATCCAAATCCATTCAAATAAAAGGTGGATACTAAGCCACTTCCCATGCCTAAGGACGATACCCAAGAACCCCTTGTAAGCAATCCATCATGTGAAATTGACCCATGTCAAGAACCCTATCCAAATCATATCGAAAGTAATTCCAAAATTATTCTAGATCAAGAATTTGTATATCCAAGATACTACAATGATATAATGAGCACTCTTTTATTTATAAAAGATGTTGCAAATGATGATTGTATCCATATAGCACACACTCATCCATCTACCCATGAGATGCTTTCTTTGGATGGACACGTAGATGGTATTCATTCCAAAAAGAGTCTCATACTCTTGATATCATTACCAAGGAACAAGAGTCTCCTACTCTTAATATTTGTACAAATGACCAAGATGTAGAAAAATTTGGAGACATAGCAAAAACAAATCATGAAGAATACTTCTACAAAAGTTGGGAATCAGAACCATCCTTTAAAGACATATCAGAAATAGATCATGAAGAAGGCTCCTACAAAAGTCATGAATCAAAAACATGTTGTGAAATGAATCATGAGGAAGAGTTTTATGGGGAAAATGAAGCATCAACACTTCTTGAAGAAGCACTACAATCTGATATCTCACAAGATCAAGCTAAGGCTATCAATCAAGAATTCATCTCACATATGGAGGATCCTATCACTTATAAATTTGGATCACTCACCTTTCTTAGGGCAAGCTACGTCATCAATAAAGAAGTTGTCACTTTTGAAGATCCAACATAGAGAAGAAAAGGATTAGCACCTTGTTTCCAAGGTAAATCATATCCTATTGCAGATAAAAATTTCCAGCAGATGAATTATCAAGGTAGAGGATTAGGCCTTGATGAACAGGGAATCCTGGAGCTAGTGCAGATTATTGGAAATCCTACGCATCAAGGCCTTGGTTATTTGACAATTAAGGGATATCAACATATCAGTAATAGTTCCACAAAACTGGGGGAAACTTCATCTTGAGCAAACACCAATATAGGGAGCATGAAGGATCCTTATGATGAAATTGATGTCAATACTACAACCTGCCACATCACAAATCTTCATCCACCCATCACCTCATCCACGAATTGGGACCAAAAACAAAATAAAGACTCGGATTAAAGCATGAAGAACATTATCAAATCAAAAGAAGCTAAGAAGCATATTAGACAAATCAAATACAAGTGGATACCAAAGAATACAGAGAAATATTATCCCTGTCAAACTCCATTAGTCAAAGAAACTATGGGAAAAAATAAAAATGGGGCAAGTATCTATCAAAGATTTCTACAAAAGAAAAATCATACTTCTCAAGCAACATTAAAAATTGGATCAAGCAGCTGGTCCTAATTCCATTCACACTTCCATATCCACCCATCATTGCTCATCTTCCCAAGTTTGGAGAGTCAAAAGTTCTAAAATATCAACCAATCCATCCTTTATTCCTAAGCACACTCCACCATCCACACCTCCACACATGATATCCAATTCTCACATTGACCATTTGTTGGCAATGACCCTTCATCATAAGGATTCAGAAGGCACTCTATCACGATGTGCGCACAAAGACAAAGTTAATGCCGGTGTCAGCAAAGCAGATCAGGAATCTCTAAAGTTTCTTTCAAGTGCACGTATCTTGGAAAAAAAACTTCTTCAAGTAGGATACTGATGGTATTTCATGACACAAGCATCAACATCAGCACCACTACGTGGTTCAACATCTGCTAAAATCTCTCAGAAAATGCAAAAAAATTGAAAAAATGTCCTAAAAAAAGGTGGTTACCATGATGAAAACCTGGCAAATAGGCATCTTGGTGACAACAAAAAATATAAAAGTATAAAAATCCAAAAAAATCAGGAAAAGTATTGAAAACGGTAAAAATAAAAATCATCCTTCAGCGAAAACCACTTCGGTGGTGCTTTGGACAAGTACCATGATGAAAACCTAGCAAATAGGCATCATGTGTAGAATCGAGCATCTACTTGCACTGGTTCAAGACAAAGCATCTTATCACACCCATAATAAATCTAGCATTTTTCCATATCATCCGTTCATCCATGAACAGTTTATCCAACCCATTACCATTTATCTACCTTATCTTGATCTTGATGAAAGTTTGGTGCACACTTTACACTTGCTTGTTGTAAACATATTGACATGGGTCATTTTCATTGATCCCATCCTACCCAAAGTTTAATGAGCCTTGAGGCATTATCCGATGAGAACCCTCTATTCTGAGCACACTTATCTTATCACAAGATAATTCATATCCATTCGTTCGAGAATCCACCCATGACATTCCTTGCATTGCTAGACACTAGGGGCAGATAATTACATCTTTCTTCATGAATAAATCTTGTATATGTATCCTCCAACTTATGTGGTGATCCAAACATTGGAAAACATGAAAGAAAATTCGTCAAAGCATTTGTGAGCCAAAAATCCAAATCACTAGCCCATGGCATATTTTGACAGGAAGATGTTCCTTATCAAGTTTTATCTTTCATCGAACATTAATTTGAACAATTCATATCAGTCGCATCTAATGTGCACATTAGTGTCACATCAAATCATCAAAACATTTTTTTTCCAAATCAAGCTTCATCACTCTTGATCAATCAAATCCAATCAATTATCACCTTGTTTGACTTAACAGACTTAGTCAAACTATCATCTTGTAAACGAGTTTACTCTAGGATAGCACAACTTCCTTGGGTTTACAAGTTCATTATCATCTTTGTTTGGCTTAACACACTTAGCCAAATTATCAAATCTAGAACCACCTCGTTTGACATGACACACTTAGTCAAACTACCCTCTTGTATGAGTTTACTCTAGGATAACACAACTTCCTAGAGTTTACAAGTGCATTATCACTTTTGTTTGACTAAACACACATAGTCAAACTATCAATCCATCAATCTTATCGATCATTCTTAACCTTGGTTTTTAGAAAAATCCCAAAACAAAGCGCTGACATCATCACGTATCCATATCCAGATCGTCAAAATCATGTAAAAAATTCAAAAACATCCAAATCATCAAAAATCCAGAAACATGTCGAAATATCAGAAAATCTTCAAAAAATTCATCAATGAGTCTTGTCATTCTTTCACCTTATCTGAACTACATCGTCTCTGAGCTTGAATGTAGGCAGGGTTGATCTTTGATCATCCCCCAAGACAGTTAGGTCAGTCCTTAAGCATTTGTCGTACTAGCAATCCATTTTCCCATATATTTTTATAGTTAGGTTAGTCCTTAGGCATCTGTCGCAATGGCAATCTGTTTACCCATCTATCTCATCATTGAGTCAAATACATCACCAGTCAAACTATGTGGTATCTGTGTGTATAATGTAGGCAAGGATAATCTATGGATCAGCTCCCCAGACCCCTAGGATAGGTCTTTAAGTTAGTCTCTTCATCACAAATCTTGAAAATACCAAAAAAACAGCCTCAAAATATCTAAAAAATCCAAAATGTTGCATCCATTTCATCTCCCTTTCACCCATGATTGTCATCACCCAAAATAAAATTAGTCATTGCTTTCACCCTTTTGTGAGTTAGTCCGAAGCAAGTCTAGCAGGTTCTAAAGTGAACACCTAATTGTCATAGTCTTAAGCCTAAGTCAGTAAGCAAGCAAGTTGGTCAACTCAGAGTATAGATAGCTTATCACCCAATTAGTCTCCTTGAAACCTTGATCACAACATGTCCTAGGATGAAACTTTCCCATGATGGACATAAGCATCAGGTACCCCATAGTAGTTTAGCCTTGGCTAGCAATATGAAGAACATTAGCTTGTTTGTTTACTTTATTTTGGTCTTTGTTGACTTATCTTAGTTCACGCTTATTTCAAGGACCTCTTGATGATGCTTAAACATTAGAGAGAAAGGAATGAGGCAATGATCATTATATTTTTATTTATTGTTCTTGTTGGATATCCTTGTAAAATAACTTCATCATGCATACTTTGTTTGTTTTTATGAAGGATGTTTTAGGTATCTTATTGACCACATAAGAAGGCTTGCCTTCTTATGTTTTGGCTCGAGATGATTAGAATATTTGAACTACATTTTGAATAAGGTTTAATTTTTCAAGTGTGAACAAGAGTATTCATATTTGTTTGATGAGTCAAATTCCATCACACTAGGTGCCACGCCATCCTAGTTCTTAATACCTTGATGCATCGCACCTACATGTGTTATCAAAAATAAAGAAAGGTATGCTCGTTATCTCTCCCATCCCTGGTTAAGCAATACATCATCAACATTCATCATCATATCCAATAAAGTCTCGAAAACTAATAGGGTATATGTAGGATCATGATGGGCCAAAAAGTGGTGATATGTAAGCCATAGGATGGCCCATGTGGCTGATGACTTTTTTTTTACCCAAAATTGATGAAACAAAAAGGGTTTTTAAAGGAGATTCTCAGATTTCCACCAATATAAATTATGCTTTACTTTGAATTTAATAAATATATACTATTCATTTTCTATTAGAATTACAAATAAAGTCGTGATTGATAGGCTGATTGAAAAGCATCTATAGCTTTCGAATGGTACCACATTTTTTGAATCCGAAACATGTGTCACATTCAATGCTTTGCATACTATAGGACTAAAAAAAATAAAATTGAATTTCATGAATTTTTGACCAAGTTAAGGTGGTTAGACAAATGAACTTTAATATTTTTTTATTATTTACTTGGAAACAAATTATCAAAAAATATGCATCACATCGGGACATGAGCCCTCTACTTATATCTAAAAATTTATAAAAAAATATTATCATTTTATTTTGGTTAGGGTGGTCAGACAGACACCTACTTTTTATTTTTACCCTGAAATTTAAATACTACTGCATTGAAATTTCAAATTTTCACCAAATAGATTTATTTTTTTTAAATAAAGGTCTAGTAGTTTAGAAACTACATTAAATTTTCTACAGATTCTATTTTTACATTTTTTTTAAATAATAAAGATAACTTCTTCAAATTTTTATGTCAATTTGTCTAACTCTAATTTTTTGTCATTTTATTGCCACTTAAGGGCCTATTTTTTCCATGATAATCCTGCACATACCCAGTAGACTTGTTGTACTTCTACATCTTCTTGGATTTAAGGGTTGATCCCTCTCATTCTTCTATGCTCTTTCGCGCTAACAATGCATCCATCCTGTATCCATCTTGCATCTTTCATAATCATTTCATGTCATCATAGCACAACATCACCCATCACATCCATCTCATAAACATTTCATAATCATCTAAGTTTTTTAAGAAAATATAGGTTTTTTATTCTAAGCATCTTCCAAACATCTCATTTTCATCATCATTCTCATATAGATCATATAGTCTAACCATCCATACATTAATTTTGAAACTCTTTGTCGCGAGATCCACCTCAATCTTTTCATTCTATCTCTCAATGGGGAAATGTACTAACATACTTCTTTTCACTGGGGCATCTGAAAAAATGAGATTTTTTTTTAATTTCAATGTCAGTGGCATCATTCTTTGAACCAATGCAACGAGTACATTGCCTCAAAGAGGGGCAAAATGTAGACATACAAAATTAATATTATTAACTAAACATCACATTTGATCATTCTTCCCTCTTAATTAATTAAATTAAATTAATTAATTAAATTAAATTAATTAATTAACTTCCTAAAGCCCCTTCATTTAATTAAATCCATTTCCTCTCATTTGATTTAAAATAAATACAAAAATTGAAATCAAATGTCATATCACCTAAACTCATGTTAGATTAATCAAATCATGATTAGTTTAATCCTAATTACTTACACAATAAATCATTTAAATTGATTTATTAAAGCACATATTTTCCCTCACAAGGGCATATTCCCAAGGAATATGCCCCTCATTAACTCTCATGTTTGACCTTTTTGGACAAACACAATTCCCCCCAAAATCTTCAACCATATCCATTTATTGCCATTTTCAAATTTGAATGGGCACATTGGCCAGAACTTGCACAAGCATGGGCCAATCCCATTATGACAAGTGGCTCTTTCTTATTGGATGTGATTTAGTCCCAAATTACCTAATCTTGGCTTCTCCTCTCTCAAACTTCTCCTATAAGTTCAATGCATTTTCTCTCATTTGGATCATCTACAATCTATAATTTGAGCACAATCATTATAGGCAACTTGAGTTCATGAGCATCTCATTGTATATCATCTAATTTGGCTTATCAAGTATTGGGAAAGGGCTCTTTCACATATTCAAAGAACACCAATCCAATATGGGATAGATATATTTCATTTTTTACATTCTTTGTTCATCTTTGTCATTTATTTGCATTTTTGAAGAAAGATGTATTATCTCATATGGATGTTGAATATTTGTTTTGTTTGAAATACTAATCATGCTACTAATGATGTGTGTTAGGATCAACCATATGCAGATTTTGATGTCCACATATTCAAATTATGTGAGGATGGGTCTTAGATATGAGGATATGTTAGGTACCCATGTACAAATAAAATATCTCACAAATAGAGAAAAGGAGAAAACCTAGTGGGATAATTCTCTTTCCACAAAGAGAGATGAAAAAATTATCTCAATGATTAAGGATAAGGAAAAAACCAATGTGAGTAAAAAGACCCCCCATAGGAGAGAAGAAAAAGAGATACCATACAACCCCCGCTTAATGTTGAATATCCTATAATTATTATATATTCCCAACATTGAATGTTTAAGATGATCAAAAACCACCAAACAACATTCTCCCCTTAGGAAGAAATAAAAATAAGATGGTCTGCAATATTTCTTCCCATTCCTAAAATGAAGGTGGAGGAAGAAGAATGCTCATGAGTCTCCATTTTTATGTTGATTATTGTCACGTGCACTAAAAAATAATTATAGGCCACACTAAAAAAGAAGAAAATTGATAATCTCCTAGAAAATGTTATTGAACACAATCCAAAGGAAATGATACTTACTCTAAATATAGTGAAGCATCCCTAAATTTTAGTCCAAAATAATTCACACTCATGTCAAATTGTAGAGAATGACCAAAAGGGTTAGAGTGCTCTCTCAAAACAATTGAATAAGGATCATCTCCATCGGTGAGAAGATGAGAAATCAATGTTGTTTCCCTAGTCACAAATGTGAGGCTTGTAATATGATCCAACAATGTATGTCAAGCACTCATCCCAAGTATCCATGTTTGGAGGAAAATGCATGTCCTAGTGCACTGAATTATAAGGAATCAAATGTATGGCAACAAAAGCATCATTAGGTACAATAGTAGATGAAGGAGATGAAATAACAATACATACCATTCCACTACAATTATCAACCCCAAATGATATTATATTAGGTCAACATATGATGAAGTAAGAATAATAAAGTATTTGGTTCATGCTACTTCAAAGGAATTAGGACAATGTATGCCATTGGCAATATAAAGCTACTACAACTGATGAAGTTCATAAAGAATTTTAAATTATCAAGTTCTTTCAACAACCATACTTTTATTTCACTCTTTTTCTTCTCATAAAAATCACATTTTAATTTCCATGCATTAGAAGACATGTTTCCAACCAACAACAAACACAATACTACCCCCCTAGATTACTCAGTCAAGAAATCCCCAAAAAAATATGATTGTGGCACTTTATGCTCTGTGTGATCGTAAGTACCAATTGCCAAAAATAATGTATACTTGATCTTATTACCTACAGATACCATTGTTTTATAGAAGCTCAAAGTAAATATTTTACACATAATGAGATCAATCTGATCACACCAGTACAAAGTACATAAAAATTGTGTACTTTAAAATTTAATAATTCACCCAAAAATGTTACTATAGGAGATATAATAGAGCCTTAAAAGTTCTAAAAATGAGAACGACTTAGAAACACCTACAAGAATATGAAATTTCTTCAGAACCTAGGCATCAAAATAAAGAATTGCACAACTACATAGAGCACAAAATTATACCCTAAATAAAACAAATTTCTCACAAAAATGGGGTTGAATGACTAATTTATGGTCAGTTGAAGTCAGACAATAAACTAAAAAAAGAGGGGGGAGGGGAAATTGGAGGGATATGCTAAGAATCATTTGGTTGTCAAATTTAACATACTCATAGATGAAAGTAATTTGATTTTCAAATTTAAGATAGTATTTCTCGTGGTCATTTGACCATCAAATTTAACACACTATTGGATAACAGACATTTGGACATCAAATTTTAGATACTCTGGTGAAATAAAAAATCACCAAAATATTTAATGACAAAAACTAATGGTTATATATATGAAAAAGGGTTTTTGGGTTGTTTCAACACAATGGAAGGGTTAGATTTTACCCAAAATACTCCAAAGGGATGACTCCTTGCTAGATTTTGAAACAAAAATCCCTCCTCAAATCCGCATAAATTTTTCTGTAGCTGTTTGATTTGGATGAAACAAATGAAAAAATGACTTTATCATACCTTATGTGTTAAAACTTAAATCTTATATTCATTTTCAAGTATTCGATACAAGTTATTCAGCTTGGGGTGAGGGTGAGGTAGATTCCATAGGTGATCCACTTAAGTGTGCCCTTTGTGATGATCATGTATGTGTAAATAAATATTTATGAATATGATGGTAAATTATGATGTATTAGATTGTACTTATTGAATATAGTGTCTGAATAAATTGGTAAATATATGACATATTATAAATGTATACTTGTTGATAGATATTATTAGCCATGTTAAGTTCTATTTTGCAGCTTTGTTCCCTCTAGTGTCAACTACTCTCATTTAGAGGAAGGTTTTCTAGCATAATTATGGATTGAGGGACAAAGGTCCTCCATTGAATTATTGTGATTTTTTGAAGGATGTTTGCTCATGTGCTAGCCAGTGAAATCCCATAAGAAAATTGTGATTTTCTAAAGATTTTTTCCTTACTCTACTCCCCCACAAGTAGAAACATGCTTGTTGGTTCATAGTGAATACCTAATCGTTGAGACTAATATCACATGGGTAGAGAATAGGACCTTAGGGACAATGGAATTTGGACTTATCTTTTCTATTGGTCATTGACACTTGGTACTTTCAAAAAATAATCATCAGAGAGTTTCCAAAGTAATTGGTGTTTCATAGAATCTTCCACTATTATTATTGACACTTAGACCTTTGAATGAGTATAAAAAATTAGGATAAAATTATATTTTCACATTTCGAGTAGATATTACACTAAGTAATAAAGAGGAATAAGATTCAAAATCCAAGATAGTGTAACAAGGTGATGGTATTTGTGTCTTGGTAACATGTTCGGGAGGAGAAAATTCGGTAGTGACGATTAGACAATACCAAAATAAGGAATATGATATTTTAAGATGGTAACAAGTGTACGACAAAAGATTAATTTTTTTGGAAAAATAATAAATACATGTAACTAATCTATGGGATAATTTAAACATATGATTATATATTGTTTAACCTAGCATTTCCTTGGTAGTGTGGGATCGTACATATTTACATGATATTTTTGTGATGTTTTAGGCCATCATGATATTATATTTCATTATACATATATATGTGGTTTGAGATCACCATTCCCCTCCTCCCCTTGGGCGACTTTAGCAAAGTCTTATAATGTAAAAAAAACTACGTTATTTACTTATTGATGATTTATATTCTTAGATATTGTGCCAACAACATGAATTTTAAGGTTCTTGGGTTACTTAATAATTTTAACTTTGTGAAAGTCTTATTTTTATAAAGGACATATTTAGTTATATTTTTATTGAATTGAAATCTTGTTATGTTGTTCTTTTGATTTTCAATTCCTACATTTATTTTATGAGATGATTGTATTTTAATTTATGTTACTGGTATATTTTTTTGAGGCATTATTGATATTTATAAAAGTATTGGCATACATGGTGTAATTTGTAACTGTTTTAAACTTCTATATCCAAGAGGGAAAACAAGTCGTTTATATAGGGGTATGTGCAGGATCATCATGGAAAAAATGGGCCCTTAAGTGGCAATGAAAATTTAGAAAATTAGAGTTAGGAAACTTGATGTAAAATTTTTAATAAGTTATCTATATTATTTCAAAAATATGTAAGAATTTAGAATCTGTAGAAAATTGAATTTAGTTTCTAAACTACTAGGTTTATGTATTTTTTTAAATCTATTTGGTGAAAATTCGAATTTTCAATGTAGTAGTACTTAAATTTCAAGAAAAATATAAGAAATTGGTGTCTGTCTGACCACCCTAACCACAATAAAATAATAATATTTTTTTATAATATTTTAGATATAAGTAAAGGAATCATGTCCCAATGTGATGCATATTTTTTTGTAATTTTTTTCGAAGTTAATAATTATTTATGAATTTTTTATTATAAAATTTAGAAAACATAAAAAATCGTATGTCTGACTACCTTAACTTGGCCAAAACTTCATGAAATTCATTTTATCTTTTTTTAATCTTATAGTATGTGAAGCATATAATGTGAAACATATTTTAGATTCTAAAAATGTGATATTGTTTGAAACCTATAGATGTTTTTCAATCAACCTATCAATCAAGAATTTAGTCGTAATTCAAATAGAAAATGAATAATAATTATTTATTAAATTCAAAGTAAAGCATAATTTATATTTGTGTAAATCTGAAAATATTTATAAAAACCCTTTTTCTTTCATCGATTTTGGATAAAAAGAAAGTTGCCAGCCACATGGGCCATTATATCACTTACATATCTCCAATTTTTGGCCCATCATGACCCTACACATACCCATAGGTGAGTAGATGTCTTGGAAAATATTATTATGAGATATATTATTTCCTAAGATTTAGATAGCTTTAGGGTATCAATTATAGATAAATGGTTGCTTAGTGAATAAATATTGGGTATACATTTACATATTATTTAGGCTACAAGAGCTACATTGGTATGATTCTATCATTATTGAGTGTTATATGGCATCATCCTCCTCATAAATCCCATTGTGTTTTTTCTTGATTATTAGGGGAAATAATTATTATTCTCGTATTGTATTCAAGAGAATGAGTTTTAAATTAATTATGAAACTTATTATAGAATCTTGTAATATTGGGAATAAAATTTAATATTCTTTTAAGATGTGATAGACTATGACTATGATGGTAAAAATGAATGTAATCCTTCTTATTACACATTAAATGAATTAGAACACAATACTTGTGCTAGTCCATAAAAATGAGTCATGATGAATGATAAAAACTTATTAATATGGTTCTAATTATAATTTTTTCACTCAAGTTTAATGAATGTAGTAGATAATATATAATCTATGTGACTTGGTGTTCACTCTTTCTCTTGAACGTTATAGATTATTGTATCTTGTGTATGAATCTTACTTCATTTGTATTATATTCCACCTATTATATGAGAATTTATATCATATTCTTGATTAATGATTGAATATTTTCCTCAACTTAGTAAGTGAGTATAACTCTTCAATAAATTTATCTATGTTATAAAGCTCAAAATTACGTACCAAACATTAACAAATTCTAGGAGGAAGTTTAAACTAATGGAAGGGGAATGTTAGTCCCAACCTTATGGATATCTATTACTTTCATATTTTTCCTTGGTGGCTTCCATTAATGTTTGTGATACTATTCAACATGTGAAATAGATGACCATATATTGAAAAAAAAGTTTGTGATGTTCATTATTATAAGTGGTGTATGTGATGTGTGTTGTCATTCATGTGGGTATAAACCATATTATGAATTTAATCAATGATTGGAGTATAATTCAGTCATAGCAATAGTTACTCAACTATTTCATATTGCTATTTTTGTAGCATCATAAGTTGTCACCCTTGACAATTATTTCACACTAGGTTTCTCTCCCTCCTATGTGATTGGACCTAATCATGTACCTAATTTCTTAAATTATGCATCCCATGGCCCATTTTAAAATTTACTATAAAATCAAATATGAAAGCTCAAAGTATGCATTTAATACTTCCCTTGATAGTTCTGATACCAAAAAGGGAGGGGTCTAGTCTATGGAACACTACGCCATAAACATCTTAAGTTGGCACCAAATTTAAATAGGTTGATGTTGGTAATTTACTTTTTGAAATTCAAAATCCTAATTTTTAGTCATCAAGGTTTCATTTGAAAAAATAAATTAGAATTGCATATAAATACATAGTATTTTCACCATTTTAATTATGGAGAAAAAATGAGAAATCTATTGAGAAAATTGTAGATCCTAAAATCAGTCAAGGGTAGTAAATAGTAGATTAATCAGCATTATTTTCAGTCGAGAATTATGTCAATCTTTCATCATGTTTTTTCATGTTTTGTGATCATTTATTTTGTGAGTATTAATCCTTGTATGTCATCAAATCAAACCAATTCAAACAACGAGGAATCCTTGAAGGTGATGAAGATGACTTCAATCCATCAAGGAGATAAGATCTTAGTGGTGAGTTGCTGAAAATTGTCAATACATCATTTATTTATCATTTAGTCTCTATCACTCAAAAGAAAACACTCTCTAAATAAATTTTTCTATTGTGGAGGTATAGATACCAACATGGGGTTTGACATATGAAATCCCCTATATGGAACTACCCTCAATCTCTCTCTTTATTATTGAAAAAAATGGTACAAAATTATCGTATGTTAATCGTTGGTACTATTTTAACTATTATTCTTGAACCTTCTTAGAGGTTGTGTTAATTTTTTTGTTACTTTCCTTGAGGATGATTTTTTTTAGGAGACCTAGTTGAAAATTATGTGAAGTATTATTCTTATGTGAATAAATGGATATGTGTTTTCAACTTAAGAAGTGAAAGGGAAGAAAACTATGAAATATGCCTTCCCAATGGTAATATTTTGGAGAGAGAAGTAAACAAATCTTTTTAAAAATTATAATTAAAAACAAATTAAGACACATATAGGAATATGAGATATAAACAATGAAATGACAACAAAAAACTTATGTGGGAATTTTTTTTCTAGGAGAAAACCCACACACGAAAGTAGAGATCTCTTGTATTATAGTAAAATGAATATTAAATCCTATACAGGAGTGAATTTTCACCTCTTACGCAAATTCCCTTTTTATACATCCTCACCTTAGAAAACCAAATCCAAAGGCGAAATACCAAATAATCATGTTGCCTTCGTTCCACTTGGCATCTATTTTGTGTGTTGACAGAGGAATAGTTATCAAGGATGCCCATGTAGTGCGAAGATGTTTGTGTGGCATAGTTACGTCCCTAGCAAATTCTGACGTTTCAAACCTACAGAGGCATTACACTTCGCATTGGAGGTCAATTTTTAATGCCCTCTTCAACCAATCAACTTGGAATATGGTCATTTCATTCATCTTCTCCTTCAAATTCATTCATTCTCATTCCATTTTATCTCTTCAAAATCTCTAAGAACTCTAAGCATTCAGCTCAACTCTATACACATCATTCTCTAAGAATTTAAGCAACACTTTGCACTCCATAACAACAAAAACAACAACTCTCCATAAAATCCGTAGAGTATGCATAGAACAGAACACCATTGTAGGATAGGCCTGAGTCCTCTCATTTTCTCCCCCATTGGCTAGTGAGATCTTGGTGGAGGTGGTAATCTTTCTACTCCTCTCATCTACGATTTGGTTGGGTAGCATAACACTATTTTGTAGTTCTTTTGTGTTATTTACTTCATTTATTTTATTATCACACTTTTCTCCATTATCATTATCTTGGTTGTTTGTCGAGGTGGAAACTCCAAGAGGAGGGTCAAACTAAGGTAGACCCCTATACAACACACCCAACAATTTTCATCTCTCTTGTCTGTAGGTGGAAGTATTCTTTGAGCTAGATTGTGAACGAGTAACTTTGTGAGATCATTCTTGCCATCCTCACTCTTGCATATTTACTTTATCATATTCGTGCATATTTTACCTACTTCATAGTGTTATTTTGGCCCTTTAGAAGTAACTAGCTAGGTCATTAGTCTACTTTATCATGCTCAAAAATGTCTCTTTAGTCCTGTGGTTGTACAAACACCAACACTCCTAAGAGATGCTAGCATGCCACACTGTCATCTCAGAGCCACACTTTCATCCTTAGGCAGAGAGCTCCTTGAGACACAGTGTTGACCTTGAAAATTGACTCACCTAGATCCATTTTGAATCTCGACTCTACAGAGTGATTGAAGGACCCTATAGTCATCATCATTCTCATCTAATGTTTCCTAATACTCCTTTTAAGTTGAGGTAAGTTAGGGCAGCCTTCTACTCTCTGCCCTCCATGACCTAGGGCCTTGACATTGTTTGTCCCCCTCTCTTACATTTTTGGTGAACCCAATATCAGCCTACATTTGTTCATTTATGGGTGTTGAAACTTATCTTGTGTGCCTAGTGATTGTCATGTCCCTATGCATTGTGAAGGTTCATGAGCATCACAACCTAGTCTATAATCTCTGGGTACATTTTCTAGAGAATTCTATGACACTTTTCGATGGAGAAGATGAATGTCACCTCTAGTTTCTCTACATGCCTTTTCTCTAGAGCTATGATGGGTCTTTTAGATTAGAAGTAGTTGTCGAGGGGCGAGGTAGAAATCCTTCATGAAATTGATAACGTCACCACTCCTCCTGAATCTGGAACACCTTCATCGGTAGATGAACATGAAGTTGTTCATATTTCTTTAGAATATGTCTCTGCCCTTACCAAAGGGTTAGATGACTTCTAGAATTAGTTTGAAGGAAACCCGAAGATGGCTAGGGCCACTCGGGTTATTAGTGAATTAAAGTATATGGGAAAATATTGAAAGAAAATAGAACACCTAGCTAGCCTTTCTAGTCTGACCAAACCATGTGCCCCTTAGAATAATGCTAGAATTATACAAGGGGCCACTTTTCAAGACCACGAGAGATAGTTGGGGGTATCGATGCCTCCCATGTGTGTATAAATGGTTGATGTGGTTCCTTCAATTAGCATCCCTTTTTTCTCTAAAGGATCCAAAACTATAAAAGAGAATAAGATCCCCTTGGGTTTCAACTTCACCCCTCTTATCACATCTAGCAGTGGAGGTTTTAGCAGGATGAGTGGTGGGGGCTTTAGTAGTGATTGTAGCTTCGGTGGAAGAGGTGGCGCTAGTGGAAATGGGTATGGTGGAGGTCATAGTTTTCAAAGCAGAGATGGATCCAATGGAGGCTCTACTTGTGGTGGTCGTTCTAGTAGTGGCTCCAGTGGTGGCCATGATGGCGATTCCAGAGGTGGCGCCAGTGGTAGTTCTAGAGGAGGTTTATGAATACTCTCCTTCAAAATATGGGTAAGATGCAAAGATCATTGTTGATTCTCTCGCAAGCCTCTACCTAACCTATCTTCCAACCCTTCTTCTGACATAGCCTGGTGTTGGTGGAAATCCTAAACACTCCTTTCCTGTCAAGGATGGAGATTTGTAAGTTTGAGAAATGCAATGGAAAAGGGGACTCATAAATGCATGTGTCCACCTTTAATGCCTTATGTACAAACTTCTTCAATCATGATGCATTCATGGAAAAAATATTCCCTAGATATCTAAAGGATACAACACTTGAGTTGTACTTTTCCTTGCCCGATAATTCCATATTCAAATTTTATTAGCTTGTGAACCAATTTCTACTACAGTTCCAAGCCAACATCAAACCTAAGACGACCTTCTCTAATCCTATCTAGTCTAAGAAAGGAGATAACAAGAAGATTATTCATTTTGTAGTGTGATATCAAGTTCTCTTTTCACAAATCTCATAGGTCCACTACTTGATTCCGATGTCTAGAAGGTATTCATAGGGAACTTACAAAGGCCTTGGGTATAGAATCCTTCATGAAATACCCTTCTTACATGCATTTTTTTGCAACCCTACAAGATTATCAATAGATGGTGGTCTAGTTCAAGGGACCTTCCTCGAGCTTCTATCCTGAAGGAAAGGCCATTGTGTCAATCTATGGAAAAGGAAAAGCTATTGTGAATGTAGTAGCTACTGCAGATGACAATGGCCTCAAATGAAAAAAAAAATTCACAAAGGTCTTAGAATCTTATTCCTCCATCTTGCAAAAGTTGTTGCAGGATAAGATCATAGCTTTTCCAAACCCTAAACCTGTCAAGGAACCTTACCCTACCTGGTATGATGCGAATACATATTCTCAATACTATTGAGTTAATGAACATGATACTGAACTGTTCATGCGCCTGAATCATGATATACAATATCACATCAATGACGGTACTATTCATCCCAATGGAAGGAAACAAAACATGAACAAATCAATGGTGAAAGCTAATAGTGAATTATAGATATACACGAACCTATTTCCATCAGATTTTGTGAATATGATTAAAGATCCTTCTGATTTTGTTACTCAAACTGAAGCATATGTTAACATGGTTATTGTTATCCCTTCTCCTCATCTTGTGATCGGTTCACTGGATGTAAAATTTACCTTGCAGGAGTTACTGATGAACAACAAACCTTATTTGCTTTACATTCCCACTCGCCTCAATGGAAACATTGTGATGAGGATTTTGATCGACTGCATAAGCTGTATGAATTTTATTACAAAAGAAATATTGTTACTGAATTCATTATAGATGGAAATGTACGAAGAAACAAAATCCACCATGCACACACATGATGGCCTTTGTCTCAAACCATATGGCTTGATAAAATTTTCTATCCTAGTTGGACCAATGACTATTAGCATGGTCTTTAATGTTATTCTAGAGTCATATTGTTGAAGCTAGGCATAACTTGGCTAGCTTTGATGAATGGGATCACCTTTGTAATTCATAAATGTTTAAATTTTTCCCATGAAGGTGTCATGCACATAGTGCATGAAACTAGATACCTACTTGTGGTGTCTCGTGGGGGATTTTTATTTGATCACTTTTGGCCCGCCGCTATTGGTCTGCTCCCTCCAAGGATGAACCTACTTTAAGAATTATTTAAAGTATAAAATTGGGGCAAGGGACAGCCAAAACTAATGCTTCATGTAGTGCAACATCCAACTACCTCCTCTTCCCAAAATAGAAAGGAGAAGCTTACTCCTTCCCTGGAAACCCCATCTACCTCCCTTCCTTGGGAGGAGTATTGGATGTTTAAGCTTGGTATTTATCTACTATGTTCAATGGTGCCTGCTTGGCATAGACCTAAGATTAGAATATCAGATCTTCCTACTAAACCACCTAGACATTGGTACTACTTGTATGACAAGAACAATTCCCCCCATGGGGAATCTTTTATGTCCCAGCCTCCACGGCCTCCTTCTTTTTCTCCCAAAGTAGTGAAAGATAAAATACCTGCTACCAAGGTATTAGAGCCAACTCCTCTCATATTTTTTGAATGTACTCCTCCCACTCCCATTCAAGAGACTAAACCTTTTTTTGAAATAGCTATGGAGGACACTCACATGGCTAAGCAAACTTCCTTATAGTGGAAGGAAGAGTATATTTCCACCCCTGTATCAACACCTTTTTCCATGTACTCCTTTTTCCTCCCCTCTACTTTCATTCAAACCATCTCTATATCTCTTTTGCCTTCTACTATGAGTGCAAATGTGTCTGACCCCAAAAAGATGCAGGTGTTCATTGCTCCTTAGGTGGTGCCATGTTTTTTGAAATTTTTTCCGAATATCCTCCCTTTTCTGAAGCCCATGGATATGACTAACACCTTGGTCATATCTGTTGTTTTTCTTTCCTCATTTGTGGGGAGTTAGCCTCCCCCGATGAAGCAAAAGGTAGAGAGTGGTCCTTCCAATAATGGATGGTGTAGGAGGATCCCACCTCCTCCAAGAGGTGGCCTCGTGTTGGCTTGTTCTATCTTGGTAATAGAACTAGTCTCGACTTCTTCTAAGTTCATCATCACTCCAGAAGTGTGCAATGAGCCTATCAGTGAACCTCAGATGCAATATCCTTCATATGTTGAGGTAAAACATGACACTCTTGTTAAGTGCATGTTTAACTCGATGGATGAAGTTTTGACCTTGTCAACTATCTTCACAAAATCGTTGACCTTAGCTCTACAAGAGCTAAGTGGAGGAGATCTTATGGTTCCTTCTTCCTTATCCCTTATTGTGGGAGGGTCAAAAGATCCTCCCATTAACATTCCACCATTGTAGGTTCATCCTCCATCCCCCTACGATGATCTAGAATGGGAAGTGGGTGAACTTTTGGTTGATCAGTGTTAGCGGGAGGCCTCTTCTTTATCTTTAGAATAAATGTGTGCATTTTTTGTGATGTGTTTCCCTGATAATCATGCTATGTGTGCCTGGATGACCCTCATCACCCCTATAAGAGCTTAGATACAAGCATGGTGTTTCATTTGTAAACCTTCTTACATTTGTATCATCATTACTCCATGTTTGTCATTGACTTTTGGAAAATTGGGGACGATGCAATATGTTGGGGGAATTTAGGCTTCCGTACCATGTTGACCCAATTTTTTATTTTTACTTTGTCTACTTGTGCATTCTTCACATGGCCTTATATAGTAGGGGTTGATGAAATATCATTTATATACTACTATTGTACTTATGTATATGAGAATTTTTGACCTTGAAATATCAGGCTACCTTTGTGCCCTTTCCTCATTTTCTCTTCTTTTTTTCTCTTTTCCTTTATATTTCTCTCTTCTTTGCTTAAGTTGTCCCTCTCATGTGTGAAAATGACACCTCTACATCACTTTGATCTATAGAAAATACATTCATTGCCAATGTGTTGGGTAATTTTTCCTCAACGTTCTAGCTTGTTTCTCTTTTGGTATTGGCATTTTTTCTCTATTTATGGCATTTACCGCCATACTACACCTAGCTTATTTCTACCCTTGGTGGTACTACGGTTAGCGAAGACCATAACCGCGGTGGTCGCAATGAAGTTGTCTATGGTGGTCTAGTGGTTACCACCATACCGCGGGTGGTGGGTCTACTCACTGTAGTGGCCGCGATAAGACCACCCGTGGTCGGGTCTGGCAGTTATCACCATACCACGGGCGGTGGGTCCACTCACTGCGATGCCCATGATGAGACCGCTAGCAGTCAGCACTAGTAGTTACCACCCTACCATGATTGGTGCTCGATGTGACCACGGTGGTCGTGGTAAGTCCAGTGGTGGTCAGTGCTGATAGTTACCACCCTACTACGTTCGATGCTTGGTGTGACCGCGGTGGTTGCAGTAAGATCATTGATGTTCTTCTAGGTGGTTACCGCCATACTATGAGGTGTGTTGGTTTGGGTTGCGGTAGCACGGTAGGAGCTCATATGAGCTCAAGGATTATTATAACCGAGTTGGACTCGGTGTTAGAGCGGCAGGCAAATGAAAGGTTGGCACGTGGCAGAATTGACTACATCTGGTTAGCCGAAGACAAAGAAGGGATAGAACATGGTGAAGGCTTGGGTGAGCTTAGGGGAGCTCACCACCACATTGCGGGTGGGTTGAATGGACTCAATGGTAACACGATAGAAAGAAATGGGCTTGGAGCTCGGTTGAACAAGCTTGATCGAGCTGGACCAACAGTCAAAGTGGGACGGAAAATTTTTTGGCAACACTTGGAAGATCTTTATGATCAGGTTGGTCGAAGGTTTATTTCTTGATTATTAGCGGGCTACATTATTTGATGGAAATTGACAGACATGTTTAATGTTGCACGATTTGATGCATGTTGTTGAAGCGATGCACATTATTAGTGAAGTATGGGTGCTTGCAAGTAGATAATTTATTATCCTGATGATTTTTGCAAGCAGGGATGGGCTAAACAAGTTCGCATATAGTATATGTATTCTAGTGTGTAGATCGATATAGAGAATGAGCGATAACAAAGAGAGGCTAAGAGTGTTTGAGTGGTTCAATCGTGAATAGTTAGACTCTTAGATCTGGTAAGATGTGAACCTCTGAGGCCAAGAGGCTGAGCTGGTAGTGGGGCTGGTTCTGACAGTCATTTGTGAGGAGCTGAAGGGAATCTATATAATATGTCATAAGAACATTGTGACTATGTGATGATTCTGATTTGTGTTTCCAATATTCTTTCTCTAGATAAACAAGATGTAATATCCTGAAGAGCATAACTCTTATTATGTATTGTAACCATTTTAGTTACTGAATAATACAAGTGATTTGAATTTTTTGGAGGTGGGGTTTTTTTTACCTGAAAAGGTTTTCCCCATGTATATCTGTGTGTTCAAAGTTTTGTCTTTCATGGTTATTTGTTTGTGTTGAATTTTTTACTTGTTAAGCATTTACTTTCCTCAATAGGATCAATGGGGGATCAACTTTGCCTATTTCTGCTTTATGGCATGGTTGGTTGTGTCTTTTATGTGATTTTGAATTGAAATCACTAGGGCACTACTATCTTAGATGTCTATCTTGATGACAAAACCAAATCCATATCCCCAACAAGTGGTATCATCACTAGTAGCTTGTTGCACGTGATACCAAAAAGTGGTATCCGAGCATGTTTTAGGGAGGTCAAGGCTTGATGTTTCCAACAAAGTGTATCAGATCCTTCTCCTAGTTGCTAAAGTTCTAGGTTTTCGGCTATGTTGATTTCTTAGCCTGGCAAGCTTGAGGAACTCTAGGGAAATCAGTTGGTGATTGATCCTTTGATGAGTGGAAGTGTGTGCTTCTTTGATTCAACACACAGTTTGAAATACGTTGGAGATGACTAAGGTTGGTCATGTTGTGGCAACATGGTCTGAGGCTCTTGATCACATCAAATGTTCCTGATGCACTGGGTGTGAGATATGCTTATGGTTGTGTTGTAGGGAAGCGTGGTGTTCATACTGGGTGTCTGTGAGAGGATCCCTTGCAGTATGGAGTTGCTTGGGTTGTTTTTCAACCATGAAGTTGTGTGCTTGTGCTGGGTGTTTTGACTTAGCACTAAAGGCTATTTCTTTGGTGCTCTGATTGCATGGAGGCTATGAAGTGACGTTGCTGTTCTGCAACTTGTGGATAGCCTTGCTCTCTCATTTGTGTGTGCATGACTATTGCATTGGAACTAGTCTAAAATAGACTTGTTGTTCCTGAATCCATGTGTCTTGCACTTGCACGGTTTCAAATTCATGTCTTTGGCTTTGAAGGTTTTGTGTAGATTTTCCTAAAAATTCTATGACACATATTCATGTTTCTTTTCATTGTTCTGGTTAACTATGATGGTTGTGTGTAGAATCCTGAGTCATCTAGATGAGCAGCGAATATGGAGATGTGTGGGTGTTTTATAAAAACTATGGTTTTGCAAGTTTTACACAGTCAAGATACAACTTGGGTTATGTGGAGTTGTTGTCTGCTATTTTTGAGATCTTGGCTTTTGGGGTGTGACTGGATGAGATAGTTGCAACTCAACTTTTTTGGAGGAGAGTTGTCTTCTCTGGATGGGAGTGCTAGTATGAGTTTCTCTTTGAGAATTATTGTGGTGTGTTTGTTGTTTTCCTAGACTATGGTGCTTGGGTTGTGGATGTGACTAGCAAATCAGATTTGTTGTTGATCTAGTGTTTGAGTCATGCTTTTCTGATTTGGTTGTTCTCTTTAATTATCTTAGTTTTGTGTTTCCAGTGTAATGCTAGATTTACAGTTTCATTTGGTTGCATCAACAAGTTGTTCAATGTTGTGGGTTATCCTTACCTACATGTTTATTTTGAGACAACTCGAAAGTGGACTATCAATATCCATGAGGTTGTAATTGTGTGGTGCAAATCTGATTAGTTGACCTAGTCTATGGCCAGTTGTGCATTGGCGTGGCTATTTTGAGATAAGAGAAGGAATGGTGTTTGAGTACCTGAATAGTCAGTGATGGGGACCTGAGTCATGCGAATCACGATGTCATGGAGAGCTAGATACACTAGCTAGTGTAAGCTTTTGACAATGATGATGTGGTCAGTCATGGTACTTGGAAAACTCACGTTACAGTGGGAGCTTTAGAAATGATAGGTGTCCTTCTTTAGTGTTGTATTTGTTGTGTTCTTTTGCATCTACATGTTCACTATTTCAAGGTGTGCAACATCTTGGAGCCATGGAAGACATTGTTAGTTTTGGATGAGTTCGTGGTGGTGCTTGACAAGTGATGTTGGTTTTGGTTTAGAGTTGTTTTCTTTATGTGATGGGTACTCTTTCTTAGATTTTTGGCATTTTTCTTTGCTCTTGAGACCATAGCTAGTTCACTTGAAGCATGGTATCTCCTAAGGGGATGTGTAGATCATGGTGTCATGATAAGTTCATATCTTAGGTTTTGAGATTTCATAATGGTCTGGGGTTTCTCTTTGTTTTGAGTACATTGGTCATATGCTGGAGGACATCATGTTTATTGGAGTGATGTAGTTTGGAGTTAGTATGAGATGATAGGTTTTGATACTCATGGATGCATGGAGAATAAGGTGACGATAGAATTATTTTGGGAATGTTTTTGTTATAGCTGAAAGCTTGAGTAGCCTGCACCTTGGTTGAATGTGAATTCAACAGAGACCATGAAGGAGAATGCTCCTTGGTGAGTGACAGTGACTTGTAAATCTTGGATGAGCATGTTTTCTTTTCTTCTTGGTATTCTCGGAAGTGGTGTCACTTTGAAAGGTATTTTCCCATTATATATTTCAGATGTGTGTTATGCTTTATCTTCCATGATATGAATCTTGAGTTGTTTTGAGATTCTAGAGGATTCATAATGGAAGGTTGATAGCATAGTGTATCTCCTTGTGCTTTTCAAGACTGATAGGAGAGGGTTATATGGGTTAGTTTGATCTTATTTGAGGTGCTTACATCCATGGATTTTCTAGATTTCATTAAGTCTTTTCCTTTGGAATGTGAAGAAGATCATTATTGTCACAACTGGCATTTAGAAGTGTATGTAGGAGGATGCTACTTGTTTTGATTTATAGTTTCTCTCTATTCTGGTCTTGTTCATCCTGATTGTTCCTTTGACTTTAGATGCAGGTTTCCTTTGTGGTTCCAAGTTGGTCACAGTTTGTGGTCATGTGTTGTCACTTGGGTGATGACACAAAGGTGCCTTTGATACTTTCTTCAGTCAGGTTCAGAGGAGTTTGGAAGAACTATGAAAGATAGTTCAGAGAAACATTTCTTGTAGCAGGTGGTTGAGGTGTTGCAGATCAGTGTGGATGTTCCTTGGAACTACATGGTTACTCATTTCTATATGCAGGGATTGGTGGACATACTATGCCTAGATCATGTGTGATGGTGATTTGTTTGTGCTCATCTAGACAATACCTTTGCAGTAGGAGTACCTGGATGTGTTTGGTCTTCCTTGACTGGTTGACACATGGTGCTTGTTCTTTTTGAGATGGCATGAGTTTACTGATGCTCATACCATTGAGGTATGGGTGATTGGATGGTTTAGCACAAGTTGTGGGTGTTGGTTCTCAATCACATGGGTTTGATAAGTTGGATGAGGGCAGTCAATTTGTGGTTGTTGTTCTAGCTAATGGTTTCTTGTTCTAGAGAATGTTTTTGGTTTTTGCTTTCTATTTTTTTGTTGTTTTTTTGGTGCCTTTGCCACTTGGAGGATTAGATGTTTATGTTCTAGAGACTAGTGCATATACGCCTTGGCTTGCTCCTTTTCCTGTGTTGGATGTTTAGTGCTATAGCTAAGATGGTGGAGATATTTTGATGTCATTGTAGGGGTCTTCATTGGAGCATGGAAGCATGGTTTTGGTCCTTGTTTGGATGTTTGGAGGAAGCTTGAAAGTCTTCGGAAAGTCAGAGATTGTTGGGAAATTTTTCCTCAATGTTCTGGCTTGTTTCTCTTTCATCCTTGGCATTTTTTCTTTGTTTATGGCATTTACCACCATAGCGTTCCTAACTTATTTCTTCCCTTGGCAGTATCATGGTGATATGTCTGCCAATTACCACCATACCATGGTCAGCGAAGACCCTCACCACAGTGGCCATGGTGAAGCCGTCGACAGTGGTCTGGTGGGTACTGCCATACCGCGAGTAGTGGGTCTACTCACTGTGATGTTCGTGATAAGACTGCCTGTGGTCAGTTCTAGCGGTTACCGCCATACCGCGGGTGGTGGGTCCACTCACTATGGTGGCCATGGTGAGACCGCAAGCGGTTAGCACTAGTGGTTACCACCCTACCAAGGTCGGTGCTCGGTGTGACCATGGTGGCTGGGATAAGTCCACTGGGGGTGAGCGTTAAAAGGTACCATCCTACCACAGTCAGTGCTCGGTGTGACCATGGTGGATGTAGTAAGACCACTAATTGTCTACTGGGAGGTTACCGCCATACCACAAGGTGTGTTGGTCTGGGCTACGGTAGTGCGGTAGGAGCTTAGATGAGCTCGAGGTAGAGTTTGACTGAGTTGGACTCAGTGTCAGAGTGGCAGGCAAATGGGGTAAACCCATAATTGTGGTGTACAATTTTTATGAGGAAGGAAATTCGTAAAAATTCTCACACATTCAAAATTTCTTGTTTTTAAGGGTTCATTCGAACTAGGGGTTTCACACGAATGCAAAAGAGGGGTTCGGTTGAACCCCTAGTTCAAGCAAACCCCGTTTTGCATGGTGAGTTCGCTCGAACCCTATGATGTCACATTTCTTCATAGAAACGAATGGAAAATTCAAGAAAAAGTGGGGTTTGAGTGAACCCCCCTTCACCCTTTCAAGCGAAGGGGGGTTCGCTCGAACCCCCCTTTTTTCCCTTCTCCCCCTCTTCCACCAAATTTTAGTAGATTTCTACCCTCTGAAGCTCGGGTTGAGGATGAAAATGGAGGAGACTTCACAAACCCTATTGTATGATGGTAGTCCTCAAAACAAGCTATCCAATGAATTAAATTTTAATATATTTTGGTTTTATTATGTATGTGTTTTCTTAGTTTTATTAAACATAGGTTTTTCACTGAAAATCAAGCTCTTTGTTTTGCACATGTGTAAAAATAGTAGATTATCAAAAAAAAAAAAATTAAAATATGTTGAGGCTTGGTATTGATGTCCTTGATCCATTAAAAAAAATAAAAGTGAATTTTGATTCATACAAAAAAAGTTATGTTGTATATAGTCTGCCTATGTATCAGTTGCAATTGGTTTGTTTTTGAAACTTGATTAAGGAAAAAATATTCAATAAAAAACTATGAGACCAAATGAAAGTGCTAGATATCATAGATATAAATCTAAATTTTAAAAAAATAGAATTTTATCCTTCATACAAAAAAAGGTATGTTGTATATGGTGAGCGTCACCTTTTAAAATGTTGTTTTCTGAAAAAAACCAAACCAATTTTGGTGGGAGATGGCAAAAAAAGTGCAATCTGATTCAAAAAAATTTGAAAACAATATTTTTAGAATCTACAGACAAAATGTGATGAGACTCTCATTTAAATCATCTTCAAATTCCTCATGGTTTAGCCGCTACAGGCTCTCGAATATGAAGATTTATTTAAAAATAATAATTGCAGTGTCCAGTTTGGCCAAAAATTGTAAACCACTATTGTGGGATCCCCCAACGATGGGTTGGCACATGGTAGGATTGAATGCATCTTGTTGGTCGAAGACAAAGAATGGACAAAGAACAATGAAGGCTTAGGTGAGCTTGGGGGAGCTCACTGCCATACCGTGGCTAGGTCAAATGGACTCAATGATAATATGATAGAAATAAATGGGCTTGAAGCTCGGTTGACCAAGCTTGACCGAGCTGGACTAACGGGTAAACATGTTGCTTGATGGGTGCACCCATGAAACCACTTTTTCACTCTATGGAGTTCACTTTTCTCAGTTTCCTTCATGTGAGAGATCTTAGCGGAGACCTTCCTTATAGGTTTGTGGGTCTAAAAGGTTCTTTTCTTTGTTTCCTTCATTTGAGAGATCTTGCAAGACACCTTCCTTGTAGGTCTATGGGTCTATAACATGCTTTTCTCAGTTTCTTTCATGTGAGAGATCTTGGAGGACACCTTCCTTGCAAGTTTGTAGGCTTGTAAGGCGCTTACTTATTGGGGCTTCCTTCATGAGAGAGATCTTGGGGGTTGCTTCCTTGTAGGTCTGTGGGCTTTTAAGACACTTTCTTTCTTCAGCTTCATAGTTTTGTGGAGATATGAACTCATGTTTTTGTCTTGCAGTCTTAGGTTTGCTAGATCACGGTTTGCTTTCTCAATTGTTTAGGTATAAATTTATAAAACTAATACTTCTCTAATATACTTTACCAAAGCACTCATAAGTATTCATGCTCACTAAAGTGGGGCCAAAATGTATATGAGAAAAATTGCATCTCTTATGAAAATTCCCCTTTTATGCATGCTCACCTTAGAAAATCAAATCTAAAATAAAAAAACCACATAAGTGTGCTCCCTTCATGCCACTTGGCATCTATTTTGTGTGTCTATAGAGGAATAATTGTCGAGGATCCCCACACAGTACGTAGATGTCCATGCGACACACTTACATCCCAGGGAGATTCTTGTGTTCAAAACTTGTAGAGGCATTACATTTCCAGTTGGACGTCGATTTGTAATGCCCTCATCAATCAAACAACCTAGAATATGGTTGTTTCCTTCATATTATCCTTCAAATTCATTCATTTTCATTCCATTTCATCTCTTTAGAAGCTCTAAGAACTCTAACCATTCAACTAAGCTCTCTACACATAATTCTCTTAGCATCTAAGTAGAACTTTGCACTCCATAGCAACAACACCAACACTCCATCAACTCCATAGAGCAAGAATAAAACAAAACATTATTATAGCTGAGGCTTGAGTCCTCTCATTTTCTCCCCCATTGGCTAGTGAGCTCTTGGTGGAGGTGGTAACCTTTCTACTCCCCTCCTCTAGAATTTGGTTGGGTAGCATAGCACTTCTTTGTAGTGCTTTGTATTCTTTACCTCATTTCTTTCTTTATCATAATTTTCTTCATTATCCTTATCTTGGTTGTTCATGGATGTGGAAACACCAAGAGAGGGGTCTAACTGAGGCAGACCCCTATATAGCCCCCCAAAAAATTTCCTCTCTCTCGTGTGTAGGTGGAAGTATTCTCTGAGATAGTTGGTGAATGAGTACCTTTATGAGATCATTCTTGCCATCCACACTTTTGCATATTTACTTTATCATATTCGTAAATATTTTTCCTACTTCATAGTGTTTTTTTCCCCTTTGGAAGTAACTAGCTATGTCATTATTCTTATTTCTCATGTTCAACCTTGTCTCTTTAGTCCTTTGGTTGTATGGATGTTAGAACACCTAAGAGATGCGAGTGCGCCACACTATCATCCTAGAGCCATGCTTTCATCCTCAAGAAAAAAGATCCTTGAGACATAATGTTGACTCAAAAAAGTGACTTGCCTAGGTCTGTTTCAAGTCCCAGGTCTGCAGAGTGATCGAAGGACCCTATAGACCTCATCATTGTCATCTTGCATTTCCCAACACTCCTTTAAGGAAAGTTAAGTTATGGAAACCTTCTGCCCTTGGCCCTTCATGACCCAGGGCCTTGTATGGTTCATCCTCTTCTCTTACACATACAAGCTACATAGCTTTGCTCTTTAAGGGGTCAATTCATAGAATGAATCTAACAGTGTTTCCTTACATTTATTTTCATCCTCCTCCTATTCAAATGCCTTATGGCATTCATACAAAATTCACAACAATTACAAGAAAAATTGTCATAATAGACACTTAAACTTCTACAACCATTGAATGGTCATAATCGTAATCCCACTGAGTCATTCTTTAACCATCATGGGGTTGCACTAATATTTCATCACTTTGCTAGTTACCATTGTACCACATGATACTAATCCACTGCAATCCATCTGAATGACCATTGTGGTGTCATGGGTTATCACTATACCACAAACCCCCTCATTGGACTATCGTGGGGTTGCAGGTTCTGTACCACCAAACCGTAGATCCACCTCATGGACTATCACAAGGTTGTAGATTCTATACCACCATATCATAGACTCTCTCATCTAACTTTCATAGGATGGCAGGATATGCCGCACTACAAAAAACCTCCTCACATATTGTTGTGGGTTGGAAAGTAGCGACTGCTCCTCACAATATCAAAAGCTCCCTTGTATGACTATCACAAGATGGTGGGTAACAATTAGGTGAACCTTTATCCCCAACCCACTAGCTCTAGTTTAGATCTTCATGGTACTATATTTTAGAAGGCTTTGACTCCGCTAAGTGTTTTCCTAATTTTAGAGAGCCCTAACCAATAATTTTGAGATATATTTTTTCAACAAGAAGAACCATGTGATCTATTGTGTAATATATTTTATTTTGGGAAATAAATCTAGGTTGAATCAATATGAAGTTGTGAAGGTTTTTCTTCTATGATTCCATGTTTTGTGAAATTTTTATAAGGGTCATTGGGGATTCTCTTGACTCAAAGGTATGGAAAGAGGCCAATGGATTAATGAACCATTAACATTGGGTGGAAAGCATGGTTCCTCCATTGGCTATTGGGCTATATACATCTTATAATGTATATGATAATCATTAATTTTATTTGTTGTGGATTCATATGATTTGAAAGGTTTTAAGCACCCACTAGATTTCTAGAAATTATGTTAAGGAATGTATTCATTTCCTTGATGAAGACTAATGTACCACACCATACTATTCCACCGCAATCCATCTAAATGACCATTGTGGTGTCATGGGTTATCACTATACCACAAACCCCCTTATTGGACTGTCATGGGGTTGCGGGTTTTGTACCACCAAACCATACATCCCCCCCATGGACTATCACAAGGTTGTGGGTTCTATACCACCATATCACTAACTCTCTCATCTAACTTTCATAGGATGGTGAGCTATCCCACACTACAACAAGACTCCTTGTAGATTGTTGTGGGTTGGAAAGTAGTTATTGTTCCTCGCAATATCACAAGATCCCTTGTATGACTATCACAAGATGGTGGGTAACAACTAGGTGAACCTTTACCGCCAACCCACCAGCTCTAGTTTAGATCTTCATGGTACTATAGTGTAGAAGACTTTGAATCCGCTAAGTGTTTTCCTAATTTTAGAGAGCCTTAACCAGTAAGTTTGAGATATAGTTTTTCAACAAGAAGAACCATGTGATCTATTGTGTAATATATTTTATTTTGGGAAATAAATTTAGTTGAATCAATATGAATTTTCGAAGGTTTTTCTTCTATGATTCCATGTTTTGTGAAATGCTTATAAGGGTCATTGGGGATTTTCTTGACTCGAAGGTATGGCAAGAGGCCAAGGGATTAATGAACCATTAAGATTGGGTGGAAAGAGTGGTTCCTCCATTGGCTATTGGTCTATATAAATCTTATAATGTATATGATAATCATTAATTTTATTTGTTGTGGATTCATATGATTTGAAAGGTTTTTTTTCACCCATAAGATTTCTAGAAATTATGTGAAGGAATATATTAATTTCCTTGATGAAGACTAATTGAAATAATTATTTCTCTTGACCTATACTCATAAAATTTAAGGAGTGGATGATTATTTTTTGTATGTAATATGAGATATAGGTTGATTTCATTTTCTCCGATATACATTGAAAAAAAATAGAAGAAAAATTTAATATACATTTCAAGACATGACTTCCATAAATAATAAATATATGATTTCAACTGCAATATATACAAAATAAATAGTGTAGACACTCAAATTTGTCCTCGCAATCATCACATCATTAAGATATTATCACCACATCATCATTCATAATGCATAATAAATTATAATCATTCATAATCCATTTGCATCATAAGTCATAAACATCATTTCCATATTAAATCAATTATCATCCATAATTGTTTCATATTCATCTCCATTAATAAATCAATAATCATAGTCATTGATTATTATTTCATAATAAACTAACTATCATAACTTGCATATTAATCATATCATTTGCATAAATAATTCATGAAATATTGCATTTTAGTAAACCATTTTTAATCATTTTATTCATATTTAATCATTTAGGTACATTTTAATCTAGTAACCCTTTATCACTTTCATTCCCATCCATAACATTTAACCCAACAATCTAGGATAATGGCATTTCCTTCTCCCACATCTCTTATACCATATTTCATCTTCAACCCCTCTCCATCATCAGCGAACTCCTATTTAAATGAGATTTTCCTCTCATTTTGGCTCTCACAAATTTACATACTCATATCATCTTTTCATCTTGATTGTATTTCTCATTTACCATAGCCTCTTTATTGCATTTTGTGCTCATAAAATCTGAGAGCAAATGTATGAATAAAGATCTTGGTGATAGGGAGACAATAGAGATTGATTTATTTTAAAAGCATTGTTTTGTTTCTATAGTTTAGTTTTGTATTTCTAGTTTTTCTTTTAATTAGAATGACTTTATTGATGTGGGATGAAATGGTGGTTCTTACTCCATAGAATCATGCAATTTTTTGGCTCTACAAATGGTGAACCCAACATGAACGAGCAATCGTTTCTTTGTTTCTTGATTTTTATTGTTGTCTAATTTTTTGATGTTGTTGGGTTGTTTGAAACCATATCAAGAGTATCAAATTCATTGTAGAAGCATGAGAAATAAATGAAATCACGTTTTTCTTTTTGCTGGCACTTTTTTCTCACTACTGGATTGTTTGAGATGCCCAAAACATCACTAAAATTGCCCTCTCGCCATGAAGAATGCCCCAGGCATTGTTTTTGAGGTGAAAGAATTCATTTACAACAAGTTAAAGTTTTTAAAAAAATTATTTGAATCAAAAAACTTGATAACCATACCCCTTGCATTGTGCTTCAAAGCTTTGAAAAATCTTCTGTTGGAAACATTAGAAGGCTTTTAAAATATTGAATTTTCTTCTTTATGCTATTTTGTGCTTATAGTGAGCATTCCCATTTATGCATCTTTATCAAAAGCCATAATTTAAATCTTATTTGGGTACCTTATATTTTCTGGTTTGCAGCAAACAAAATTTTTCCATTTCTATTTTAAATGTTTCTACAATAACTTTATTTCAATCCTGGCATATCTATTTTCTGTGTGTCTATTTTTTGCAGTTTATTTTGAGGTATTCTGAAGCATTTTAAAACATTATGTCAGAGGATTCATCTGCCCTATCCATGTGTTCATTCCATCAGAGCATTGTTGCATGTTGTTGAAGATTTTAAATTAAGTTTTCAATTTAATTTTAGTTTTTAATTTCTAGTTTTAAATTTAAGATTTAATTTAGTTTTAGATTAATTTTGATTTAATTTTTAGATTAATTTTGATTTAGTTTTTAATCTAATTTTAATTTAGTTTTTAGACTAATTTTTAACTTTGTTTAGAATTTTTGTTTCTAATTTCATTTAAATTTTTAATGTTTAGATTTACTGTTTAGTTTAGTTTTTTATTTTATTTTTAATTTAGCTTTAATTTAGTTTGTCATGTAGTTAGATTTATTTTTAAGTACGCTAAAGGTGTATCCTATTTGAGCTTCACTAGCTTATTTTGTCCATCTACGGTGAGGAATTTGCAATAAGGAATGGCATGACGGTCTGAATGATCATCACCATTCCTCTATTTTCATCGAGAACTCGATCAAGAGATATAATCATCGCTTTGAGCTGATGTTCACTCATCACCTCCACTCTCAGAAGAGAAACATTCTTCTTCAAACTCTACAAAGCTATCATGCCTTTCTCTACATCAACAATCAGATGGAATCCATTGCACAGCTCCGCCATAAACTCCTCCTCCCCCAATTTCTCTGTCATTACTGGTAAATAATCTTCAAACCCTAACTCAATTTTTGTACCTCTTTCATCTCAGGACAAGAATCAAATTATTGGGATGGCATTCAAATTCTAAGTCTGATGTGCCTTGAAAAATAAACGACCATAAGACCCACATTTCAGAACAAAAATGGTGACGTTTTTTTGGGTTTTTATTTTGCAACAATTGAAGTTGTGATCTCAAAAGGAAATTTAGGTTTGTGTAAATTGGAGTCCAAATAATTTTTTAAAAGAAAATTTGTTGTGTTCAATAGAATATGATTCATGATCTCAGGAGGAGACTAGAGTTTGAAGAATTTGTGAAAAGATTTTCATGAATTGAATAGGTTCGCTCTTTGAACTTTGGAGGATATTAGGATTTCAAGAAACCAGGGTTCGAGTAAATTAGTGTATGAAGAATTTGGGGTTTTGATAAATTATCCGAAACTAGTTTAGTGTATTTTACAGGATTTGAAGAAATCAAGGTTCAAGGAAACTAGTGTATGAAGAATTTGGGGTTTTGAAGAATTTTCTAAAACTAATTTAGTGTATTTTGTAGGATTTCTTTTGTGACCAGAAGAGAAATTCGGGGTTTGAGGAAAGTTAGGATCTGAAGGATTTATTATCAGGGTGATAGAGGTTGTAGTTGTAGCGAGGGGGAATTTGAGGAATTTGGTGTTTGAGAAGGTGGATGAGTTGCAGCCGGGGATGATGGGGCACACGATGGTGGTGAAGGTGGTGAGTTTGAAGCTGGTACTATAGAGGGTGCACCCTAACCCTATAGGAAATTCCAACCTCCACCAGGTATGCATTACCGATTGCCTTGTTGGAGACAATACTGGCATAATTATATTTGCCAGAAATGAACAATTTCTATAGGCACTTCTACGAATCATGCAAAAAATGGTAATAGAGAGAGAAAGTATCATCCATAGGTCAAGAAAAAAATTATGGTAATATTAAAGCAATAATAATTATACTTGGGATATGTGGCCATTGTTGTGATCAAAATTCCATTTGGGTATTAATATTATGCCTAGAATAATTTTCCTCGAGAATTTTAAGGCCACAAAATTATTACTTTTAAATTAACCGCATATATACAGCAATGGCCACACATGCCTAGTATGAGAACAAGAATGTTAATACAATATGGGTAAGTTGTATAGGGTTGTTTTTTTCAATATTATACTAGACTTAGAAAAGATGAAGTGGCAAGGTACTTGTTTGGAGGAGGTTCTTTGTGAGATAAGTCAGTAATGGGGTAAGGGAGATTTGGGATCAAACTTTAGAATTGATTATAAGACATAGTATTAGGGATGTAATTTAGGAAAATTTTGTAACATAGATGACCTTAACTGGCTGATTAGAAAGGAAAGAAAACTCATTAGTTCAGGAGTGTGGCTCGAGTGGTTATTGCACCATATTGTTGACTTGTTTATTTCATTAACCTTTTACTCAAGATTAATGGTCTGATTAGTGATTATTTTGACTACTTCATAATCTTTTCCTATTGTTGTCTTCTATAAGAACTTAGATAGAGACATTTAAATTTACAATAGATTATGTTTCCTTCAATAGATCTAGAAAAATAAGTATGGTATTTCTTCTACTGTTCATAGCTATAGTAATTTGAGTACCCAGCACCAGGAAATTAGCATGAAGTGAACTTTTAAACTGACAGCATTTAGGACACTAATATAAGCATAAGCAATGACCCAATGATGACATCAGAATGGAATTAGTGTCAAGAATATTATCCTCTAACTGATTCCATTTAAGATCATGATTGGAGTGACTGGGAAACACTCAACCCTCATTTCTTGTTCTTTTTGCCTTGGTGCACAATATAGATAAGAATATCATCTTTATTTTTGTTAGTAGGAACCTAGGTAGCTTTTATGTGAGTCTAATGTGAGCAGCTTTGATATGGATTTACCATTATTTTCTTTACATATCTAAACCAATTTGAATTTTGTGTGAGTGATCACAAATTAATGTCCTTATAACTAAATTTATTTAAAGCACCATTTTGTAGTAATGAAGAATAATTATTGTTACAAAGTGGATGTTATGCATGGTTGAAGTAGCCACTGGTATTCAAATCAATATGCTATGCAAAATGGTAAAATAAAATGTCTAGTGATACAAAAAAAATCACTTATATCACATATCTTTTGTGGAATTGGGAATGGGCTTATCAATGGCTGAAAATACCATGTGAGACATGCTGGTGTGATTTTCCATTAGCCAAAAATTCATTGATTTTATCTAACATCAACTTTTGGAAGGTTTGGTTATACTTTTTCCTTCTAGAATCCTTATTTTTGTATTTTCTACAGGAAGGCTTTTGAGTTGGACTGGCTGATGTGGAGTCAATGAATTCGGGCACCATTCAACTTTTTTATTTGATCAAACAATGCCAAAAATAGAAACATAGGAATAAGAAAGACATTGATAAAATAAAGTGGAGTATTTAGTTGAATTCCTTGGAAGGACAAAACCTAACATAAGACTAAAGGTGTTAACATTTGAACTCTTTTCCTTCTCATCTATGTGAGAGAAGCCATGGATATAATATATTAAAAATACAAGAATATATTTATAGTTGTTCAATTCTGTAATTAAATTGTTAAACATAATTAAACATTCTAAAGAGTTGAAACTCATACCCTAAAATTTGAACAATGAAAGGTCAACATTGACAATTGAAAATTGAAATAAAAGAATTGAATGAATCTCTGAAATATGAACACAAAGTTTTAAACATAAATATTTAATCATATTATCAATGATCACAAAAATAACTATTTGAAAATGTCTCCATTTTTAAAATTTACTATTATGTTTTTTTTTCAACAATTTTTGATGTGGGGGGTGTCAATGTTAGACATCCCAAAGTGGGCTACTATTGCCCTTGAAGAAGCTAAGGAAAAGGTGGGGATGTAAAATACCATGATAAACCTATAGTATAGAACAATAGGCTAATTATGCTCTTTTCAATACAAATTTTTATTTAGTTGTCAAAGTCAAGGAAAAAGAGGAATGGAAGAAGGTGCAGAGGATGTTTGAAGAAGCTGAGGAAAAGGTGGGGATGGAAAAATACCATGATAAACCTCTAGTACAAAACAATAGGCCAATTATTCTCTTCTAAATACAAAGTTTTATTTAGTTGCCAAATTCAAGGACAAAGAGGAATGGAAGAAGGTGCAAAGGATGTTTGATTGTAGCCTATGAGAACTAATCATCACTTTTCTAAATTGCAGGAGCTACACAAGCTATCAAAAATTAGAATTAGGGAAGATTTTATGGCCTCTCTTCTTTCAAAATTTTTTTCTTATCAACGTCATCTTACTTAAGGCCTCCATGTGTTTTAGGGAGGTGTTAAGAGTACAAAACCTGTGTTGTTGAGTCCCTTTGAGTGACAAATAATTGTAATATACCATTGAGCCATGTGTGCCTTGTAGGTATAGCTTGCATATGTAATGTGTACCTTGCATATGTAAATGTGTGCCTTATTGAAAGGTGGATAAATACTAGAAATCTTTTCCCCTTTTTCAATAAGTCCATTCAAGTGAACTATTCTACATTATAGAGATATCTTTCTTGGTGACTCATGTTCTTTTTGTGGATCTTTATTATTTTTTCAATTGGATTTGTGTCATCAATCATATTTTAATCCTCGAGCTTTGATACTATGTGAAATTAATGACAAGGGTCCATAATCATACAACTAATCAAACTACACATAAAATACAAGAGAATACTAGTATGTGATGATGTTAAATGACATCAAAATAAGAATTCAATTGTAATATAGAATGAATTCAATGTTGCTAGTTCTATTTTGGGTTCAGTTTGAGGATTTAACAAAAAAATATTATGTGTTGGGTTCATCCATACAAAAGAATATAAAAATTATACACATACATACACACTTTGCTTTCATTCTCCTAATTCCTATTATATCTTTGAAATGTCTATATTTAAATGATAAACCATAAAAACCTTTTTTTAATAAATTAAACACTTATCCCTCATATTCCTTTAAAATTTATATTCCTTATTATTAAGTATATACAAATATTTGTTATATATTTCCTCTAAATATTCATTAAAAAGACTCAACCATTTCAAGTAGCATTTTACAAAATTGTCAAGATGTAATATTAAAGGTTGGATGAGTTGTCTTAATGATGTGACCCACCAATAAAATTTGTTTGTTGATGTCTATGTAGAAAGCAAGGTGAAAAATGCCAAAAATATTTTTGTTTTATCGACACAGTCATCTATGGATTGTGATGTACTCATTAGTATGGATGAGGAAAATATTCCAACATCAAGGCATGATTCTTCTAGTGCCATAAAAAAACTTTCAAAAAACATAATACTAGTGGGGTAAATGTGAATACCTTTTTTTGCACCTTGTATCACACTTATATCCCAATTGTCACTGGAGATCACAAGATGGGAGGAAAACTACCAATACAAAAGTAAAGAAGGCAGTTAAATATTTGATTCAAATTCCTATTATAGATGGTAAATAATTTAATAAATGATAGGCTTTCCACCCAGACTAAGTTCAAAATAAAAATGTAGCACTGGGTATTTATTTCACAGGGAAAACAAAAAACAACCAACTACACTAATTGAAGTCTTAGATGGAAAAATATTTTTCTTCCTCCTTGATAGTGATCAAGGAAGAGGGGTTGTATTTCATTCTGCTAATCATATTTATCCATTCACTTTTACAATAGGTTCAAGAAAATTCATTATAATTAATCAAAAATCATAACTATTTGATCAATTGATGGTAGTGGTGTTTTTCTACGTTGTCATTAGAGACCTAATCATAGGGAAGTTGGAGTTGGAGGATTTTCTTGAGACTATGAGCATAGAAAAGAGTTTTTCACCATTCACAATTGCACAAAATTCCAAATTCTTGATAGTGCAAGCATAGCAAGGACTTTGTCACCATTTAAAATTCCACAAAAAGCCAAAAAATATTAGAAAAAGTTTAGTATTGAAAGGTTCTATCTGAGTTTGGTTGGATCTACTTGGGTTTATTCTAGGTTCACTCATGAAAAACTCACAAACTTAATGCCACCCTTGGTGCTATTCCCTAGCCACACCATACCAAACCCCGGACAAGTTACAAAAAGATTAAACCACCTGAATGACCCCCAGTGCAACATTGCACATGCTTTGGTTGATAAGTGACTAAATACCGGACCACCATTTTTGTGGTTAATGCAGTAAAGATACAATTGGGCAGTATGAAATCCATGCATCTTTCACACTTCCTAGAGAGTATGGGGTAGTTTTTGGCATTGATTTTTTCAATACCAAGTTCAACATTGTAACCCCTAGAGTAGATATGAGCATCTACTTCCCTTACATTGAGAAGAAATTCCATCTTACTTCTTTTAACCAATGGATTGAAAATTGTTGTTTAGGCTTGAGAAAATTGCTAAACACATGTAATGCATGCTCAAATGAAATTTTACACAACCTCAAAACTCTAGAATAATTGCAAATCCTTTCAATTTAAATAAAAATAAATATAAGTATCATTTTCTTACTCCCTGAATCATTGGTATAACAAATATAAGTAGAATAATTGCAAATATTTTTAATTTATAATATAAAATAAATATAACAAATTTGAATCATGGTATAATGGAATTTCATTAAGAACCATATCAGTGAAATATATAGAAAATGAGTATAAGGATAATGAGATCTCATATTCTTGCAATGATAAGCATAAGGCTAAATTTTCAAATGAATCTCAAAGAAAAGAGATGAGAGCAAACAAACCAAAAGAAGACTTGAAAGAGACAAATGTTTCTGAAAATAGTATAGAAAGCAAGTGGAAGTTATTGAGGAATCCTTCCCAAACATGGTAGGGTATGTGCAGGATCATGATGGGCCAAAAAGTGGTGATCTGTGAGCCATATGATGGCCCATGTGGTTGACGACTTTTTTTTTACCCAAAATTGATGAAACAAAAAGGGTTTTTAGAGGAGATTCTTAGCTTTCCACCAATATAAATTATGCTTTACTTTGAATTTAATAAATAATTATTATTCATTTTCTATTAGAATTACGAATAAAGTTCTGATTGATAGGCTGATTAAAAAACATCTATAACTTTCAAATGGTATCACATTTTTTGAATCTGAAACATGCATCACATTCTATGCTTTGTATACTATAGGATTAAAAAAAAAAATTAATTTCATGAATTTTTGACCAAGTTAAGGTGGTTAGACAGACGAGCTTTTATATTTTTTAAAAGTTGTAGTAAAAATTTCATAATTAATTATTTACTTGGAAAAAAATTATAAAAAAATATGCATCACATCAGGACATGAGTCCTCTACTTATATCTAAAATCTTATAACAAAATATTATCATTTTATTGTGGTTAGGGTGGTCAGACATACACCTACTTCTTATTTTTACCTTGAAATTTAAATACTACTGCATTGAACTTTCAAATTTTCACCAAATAGATTTAAAAAATAAAAATAAATGTCTAGTATTTTAGCAACTACATTCAATTTTCTACAGATTCTATTTTTACATTTTTTTGAAATAATATAGATAACTTATTCAAATTTTTACGTCAAGCTGTCTAACGCTGATTTTCTATCTTTTTATTGCCACTTAAGGGCCTGTTTTTTCCATGATGATCCTGCACATACCTAGTAGATAAAGCTAAAAAGGTGAGGGAAAAATAAATTAATCTTGAAATAAAAATCACTTTGATAAGTGAAAAGCTTTGGGGAAATCAATAAGAGCTCAATAAAATAGGAAAAATGTATTATTTAGGAATTTTATTTTCTATTTGTGAATTAAATAAGACCTTTAGTGAAATCGAATGACATTCTACCTTGATCATAACTCCCAAGGAAACATGTCATCCTTGGATTGTTGACATGAAACAACCAATCAAAAGTAGAATAGTTTCTGTAGACATTGAAATCTGCAAATTCTTAAATATTTAACATAGATTAACATTGTTAGCAAATCACAACATCCCTATGAGATATTGAACCATACTAAATAATGCAAATAAAACACTAAAATACTAAAGATGCTCATTGCAAGTATGATCAAACATGTCCCATAGTGGGAGTGGTGCCTCTTGAAATATGGAAAGAGAGCCCTTTCCCACCCCCTGATAAGCAAGATTGCAAAAATAAAACATGATGAAGAGCAAAATTAGTTCTTACATATAGAGAGTAACTTTGCATGGAAAAGTGTTGTCCTCAAATTGTGTTGTGTTATTTTGGAGAAATGATTTTCATTTTATAGATTCAAAGTTAGAAGCTTGAGTGATTTTGATGAATGTGGGATCATTCATAAGACAATAAAAAGATGCCACTTGTCAAGATTTGAGAGGATACAAAATGTGCAAGTTTTGGCCAATGTGCCAATTTCAAATTTGAATTTTGTTGAAATGACATGTTTAGGGGGGATCAAAGGTGCATTAAATAACAAGTTTGACTTGTGGAAGAGATGTGTAAGAGAATGTGTAAGAGCATTTAATGCTTTGTTGGAAGGGACAAGTCCTTGAGAGGGAGATTCATAATTGGAAGAATATTCCATCTTGATGCCCTTTCGAAAGTAATTAGAAGAATTAATAAATCAAAGAATTGATTTATTGGTGCAAGTGGGTGGGTTAGTTGAGAGTTTAAATTTGACTCAAGGTGAGTCAAAAGCTAGAGAATGGGTGATTATGATTAGAGGTTAGGTAATTCAGATTAATTAACTTGGAGGATTTTAGGATTTTTGGTATTTTATTTGAATCATTTTGATTTATTCAATCAAATGAGAAGAACTTAAGGACTTAATGATATAATTTGATTTATTTAATTAAGCATGATGAAGCTAGGGAATTAATCAATAAATTGTTTTAATTGATTAATAGAACAATTGGATGCATAATGTTAGTTTTGCATGTCTACATTTTTCCCCTCTATGAAGCAATGTACTCATTGCATTGGTTCAAAGAATGATGCCGCTGACATCAAAATTTAAAAAAAATTGATTTTTTTCAGATGCCCCAGTGAAAAGAAGTATGTTAGTACATTGGCCCCTTGAGAGATCGAGCAAAAAAATTTGATTTGAGGTCGATTTGAGGTTGATCTCATGATAAAGAGGTTCAAAATGGATGTATGGATGGTTATACTATATGATCTATATGATAATGATGATGTAAATGACATGTTTGGAAGATGCCTAGAATAACAAATTTATATTATCCTAAACAACTTAAATGATTATGAAAATGAGATGGATGATGTTGTCTTATGATAATATGACATATTTATGCAAGATGCAAGATGGATGCAGGATAAATGCATTGTTAGCATGGAAGAGGATATAAGAAAGAGAGGGATCAACCCTTAGATTCAAGAAGATGTAGAAGTCCAACAAGTCCACTAGTCGTCAAGAATTTATTGGATATGATGATGAACGATGATGATGTTTTTCTTATCCAAGGATGGGAGAGATAAAGAGCATAACCTTCTTTATGTTTGATAACACACATAGGTGTGATACATCAAGGTGTTAAGCACCAGGATGGCATTGCACCTAGTGTGATGGACTTTGAATCGTCAAATAGATAGGAGTAATCTTGTTCACACTTGACAAACATAACCTTATTCAAAATGCAGTTCAGATATTCTAGACATCTCAAGCCAAAACATAAAAAGGAAAGCCTTCTTATGTGGTCAACAAGACATCTACAAAATCCTTCCTAAAAACCAAAAAAATTACGTATGATGAAGTTATTTTACAATAATATCCAACAAGCACAACAGATAAAAATATTATGATCATTGCCCCATTCCCTTCTCTCTAAACTTGTTTTGTTTAGGCATCATCCAGAGGTCCTCGAAATGAGCACAAAATAAGATAAGTCTAAACAAGACCAAGATAAAGTAAAAAAACAAGCTAATGTTCTTCATACCGCTAGCCAAGACTAAACTACTGCGAGGTACCTGATGCTTATGTCCATTGTGGGAAGGATTCATCCTAGGACATGTTGTGATGAGGGTTTTGATGGGACTGATTGGATGATAAGCTATTGATACTCTGAGTTAACCAACTTGCTTGCTTACGAATCTAAACTCGAGACTTTGACAATTAGGTTCACACTTTTGGACTTACTAGAATTGCTTCTGGCTGCTTCACCAAAGGATGAAGGTGACGAGGATTTATTATGAGCGATGATTATTGTGGGTGAAAGCGAGATGGGATGGGTGCACCATTTAGGGTTTTTCAGATATTTGGATGCTTTTTGATGTTTTGAAAATCTTTTGAGGCTGTTTTTGGAATTTTCAGATGTTTTACAAATGTTTTTGATGTTTTCACATTTTTCAATTTTTTTGGTATTTTCAAGATTTATGAATGTTTTCGGATTTTGTGTCTCGAGTACCAATCCAAGATGGCCTTGCCTATGTTTAAGCTCAGATATGACATAACTCAAACAACAATTTACCTGACTACTAATGAGATAGATGGGAAAATGGATTTCCAATGCGACAGATGCCTAAAAGACTAACCTTTAACTATAAAATAGATGGGCAAACAAATTGCCAATGCGACGGACGCTTAAGGACTGACCTTAACTATCTCGAGGGATGATCAAAGATCAATCTTGCCTATGTTCAAGCTCAGAGATGACGTAGTTCAAACAAGTTGAAAGACTAACAAGACTCAATGATGAATTTTTTGAAGATTTTTTAAGATTTTAACATGTTTTTGGATTTTGGAAGGTTTTTGAATTTTTGCATGATTTTGATAATTTAGATATGAATAAGTGATGATATCAGTGCTATTTTTTGAGATTTTTGTTGAAAACCAAGCTTATGGTTGATTGATCAAATCAATGGATTGATAGTTTGAATAAGTGTGTTAAGTCAACCAAGGTGACAATGCACTTGTAAACCCTAGGAAGTTGTTTTATCCTAGAATAAACTTGTACATAAGAGGATGGTTCGACTAAGTGTGTTAAGTCAAATGAGGTGATTATGGATTTGATAATTTCGCTAAGTGTGTTAAGCCAAACAAAGATGATAATGAACTTTTAAACCCAAGGAAGTTGTGTTATCCTAGAGTAAACTCATTCACAAGATGATAATTTGACTAAGTGTGTTAATTCAAACAAGGTGATAATTGATTGGATTCAATTGATCAAGATTGATGAAGCTTGATTTGGAAGAAAATTGTTTTAATGTTTTGATGTGATGCTGAAATTCAAGTTAGATACGACTGATATTGATTGTCTAGATTGATGTTCAACAAAAGATAAAGCTTGATAAGGAACTTCTTCTTGTAAAAATATGACATGGGCTAGGGATTTGGATCTGGTGCTCACAAATTTTTTAACCAAATTGATTTCAAGTTTTACAATGTTCGGATCACTACACAAGTTAGATGATATAGATCAAGATTTATTCTTGAAGCAAGATGCAAATATCTGCCCCTAGTGTCTAGCAATGTTTGAATGACCATGGGTGGATTCTGGGATGAATGGATAAATGGATTATCTTGCGATAAGATAAGGTGTTCAAAGAGAGGATTCTCATTCAAATAAGGCTTAAAGGCTCAGATAACGTTCGGTAGGATGGGATCAATCAACCTATCTCAAGATATTTACCACAAGCAAGTGTAAAGTGTCAACCAAACCTTCATCAAGATCAAGATAAGGTAGATGGATGGTAATAGGTTGGCTAAATGGTTCATGGATAAATGGATGATATGGTTGGAATGTTGTATTTTATTATGGATGTGATAAGATGCTTTCTCTTAAACTGGTGCAAGTAGATTCTTTATTCTACACATGATGCTTGTTTTCCAGGTTTTCATCATGGTACCTCTCCAAAGCACCACCAAAGCATTTTTCGCTGGAGGACAATTTTTATCTTTACTATTTTTAATCCTTTTAATATTTTTTAAATTTTTAAATTTTTTGATTTTTTTGTATTTTCTAAGAGATTTTAATCTAATGTTGAATCACCTAGTACTGCTGACATTGATGCTTTTATCATAATGTGCCATCAATGTCTTTCTTGAAGAAGCTGCTTTGCCAAGATATGTGCAGTTGAATGCAAATTTTGAGATCCTTGATTTTCTTTGCTGATATCGGAATTAACTCTATCTTTATGTGCACATCGCAATAGAGTGCCTTCTAAATCCTTATGATGAAGGGTCATTTCCAACACATGGTCAATGTGAGAATTGGATATCATGTGTGGAGGCATGGATGGAGTGTGTTTAGGAATAAAAGATGGATTGGTCGACAGTTTAGAGCCTTTGACTCTCCAAACTTGGGAAGATGAGTAGTGATGAGTGGATACAGATGTGTGCATGGAATTAGGACCAACAACTTGATATACTTTCTATGTCACTTGATAAGCATTATTTTGCCTTTGTGGACATCTTTGATGGATACCTTTCCCTTTTTTTATTTTTCCCCATAGTTTCTTTAACTGATGGAGTTTAATAGGGGTAATCTTTCTTTGTATTTTTTAGTATCCACTTGTATTTGATTTGTCCTTCATGTTTTAGTGCTTCTTTTTCTTTGATGTTATTCTTCTTGCTTTGATTCAAATATTTCTTTTGATGTTGGTCCCAATTTGTGGATTGGGTGATGGGTGGATGAAGATTCATGGCGTGGTGGGTTGTAGTATTGGCATTGGTTTCATAATAAGGATTCTTCATGCTCACTATGTTGATGTTTGCTTGAGATGACGTTTCCCCCAGTTTTATAGACGTATCCCTGATATGTTTATATCCCTTTATTGTTGAATAACCAAGGCCTTGATTCTTAGGATTGCCAACAATCTACACTAGTTCTAGGATACCCTGTTCATGTAGGCCTAATCCTCTACCTTGATAATTCATCTGCTGAATTTTTTTATCTGCAATAGGATATGATTTACCTTGGAAACAAGGAGCTAATCCTTCTCTGCTCTATGGTGGATCTTCAAAAGTTATAACTTCTTTATTGATAAGATAGCTTTCTCTAAGAAAGGTAAGTGATCCAAGTTTATAAGTGATAGGATCCTCCACATGTGGGATGAATACCTGATTGATATCTTTAGCTTGATCTTGCAATGCTTCTTCAAGAATTTTTGATGGTTCATTGTCCTCAAAAAATTCTTTCTTATGATTCATTTCACAGGATGTTTCACGACTTTTGTAGGAGCCCTATTTTTGACATATTTTTGTTACATCTCCATAGGATGTTTCTGGTTTGAAACTTTTGTATAAACCTTCTAATATGTTTCCACATCATGTCTCTAATTCACAACTTCTATAGAAACCTTCTTCATGATCCACCTTTGGTATGTCTCTCGAACTTTCTATACTTTGATCATGTGGAAAAATGTTAAGAGTAGGAGAATATTGTTCCTTGGTAATGATGTCAAGAGTATGAGACTCTTGTTTTGAATGAAGATCATCTACATTTCCATCCAAAGAAATAATATCATGGGCAGGCAAAGGAATGTGTGCTATGTGGATATGATCATCATTTGTGACATCTTTTATAGATAGGAGAGTTTCCATCAGATCATTGTAGTATCTTGGAGATATGAATTCTTCATCTTGAATAATTTTGGATTTGCTTTCAACATGCTTTGGATCATGTTCTTGACATGGGTTGATTTCAAAGGATGTATTGTCTACAAGGTATTCTTGGACATTATTATTAGGAATAGGAAGTGTATCAATATTCTCTTGAGCTTTGAGTGGATTTGCATCAAATTTTGAGCTAGGGATTCCTTCAATATCTGTAGTTCCATGAGGTCAAAGGATGCCAATATGTCTTGGGAAGGACAATTGCTAGACCTTGATAGAAGATGTTGATCATGCTTTGGAATACTTTCTTGAGATATGTCCTCTAATTCATGAGGTGATGTACATACATTTTTAATATGATAATTGGTGGATGGGTTGTGGATTATGTCGATAGGATCAAATAATGTTAACACATCTTGAAATAGATCACTAAAAAGTGGCTCTTGATGATTGTTGATTTGATCACTAGATGGGGTAGACATATCTTCAAATTTCTCATTGATGGATTGATTTTAATCATTGTCTTCAACAGTTATGGTGGAGATATTGTAAATGTTTTCAACCATAGGATCAAGTGATGCTGATATTTATTGAATTGGATCATTGTTGGGTATCCTTGGTGAGTTTTGATCATGATTGAAAAGTGGCTCTTGGTGTGTGTTGATTTGATCATTGGTTGAGGTGGAAACATATTCAATGTGCTCATTAATGGATAGATCCTAATTTTTGTTTTCAACAATTGTGGTGGGGAGGTTTTTAATGCTATCAATAGTGGTTGAACTCTGATTATTGTCCCCAATAGCTATTAGCCTTTGATCAATGAGTTATTGGATGATATTTTTGAGTCAAATACAATATGTTGTTGTGTGTCCCTTTACTTTGCGAAAATCACAAAATTTATTCTCGTCATACCCTAGTGGTTTCACCATGGGCTCTTGATAATTCACATAAATAGGGATTTTAATTATAATTTCCTAGATTAGCCATTGCAAGATAGACTCAATTGGTTCCCTAAGTGGTGTGTATTTTCATATGTTACCTTGTGGTGATTGATTGTGGACATGTAGTGATTGATCTTTGAGATGTGGTGATTGAGTTTTTTGTTGATGTCATTGATCTTGATATCCAATTTCTTAACATTGGAGATATTTTTCTTGATGTGATTGTGGAGACAACTCAATTATTTGATGACCTGGTTCAACCAATGGAAGAGTGTATTGATTTTTGGGTGGATATGTCTCTTGGCACAATGGATCAACTACTTTGACAAGCGAAGCAATTTGATCCTATAAAATTTGATCTTGATATTCTTGATATGGTTGACTTGGTTTCTTAGCAAGTAGATTTGGAATGCATCCTTGCATTAGTTTCCTAGAGTCATGGACAAGTTGATTCTGGATAATGCTTTGATTCGGTGTGATGTTTAGGTTTGGCATTATAGGTTGACTTTGAACATTGTTGTGGTTGGGAATCATATTGCTTGGGTTTAGGTAACTTTGATTTTGCATGGTGTTACCTTGAATTGAATCAACATGTGGATTTTTCAACATATTTCCTAGGTTTTGAACAATATTGGTTTGATTTGCAATCGTATCTATCCCAAAGTTCACCAAGTATGGATTTGAAATGTTCATGTTTGGTAAACTTGTATTCGACATTTATGGACTTGGTGGCATAATCTTGTTTAGAAGAGGACTCATGCATTGATTGTTTGGTTGATAGACTTTTAGGTTTGGACTTTGATTTAAATCTACCAAAGGGAAACGTGTTCCAAAATTTAAATTCAAAAAACTCAGATTTGTTGTACCATTGAGGTTTTGAGGAGATAATGATCCCATGTATGGATTGTACAAATGCAGGTTTTGATAATCAATTGGTATTGTAAGGCTTGGATATTTTGGTTGAATTGGACTACTCATGATGTAGGAAACAAGTTTATATTCCATGTTTCTCTTGTGTTTTGACCTTGTTGACCTCTGAGCAGTTTAGGACCAATTACGAGATGAAGGATGAAAGGGGTGAATGATATGGGTGTTTAAACTTTCAGGAACTTTGGATCAATTCTACACTTCAGGACTTGGTTTGATTTGATTTGATTTCAATATTTTGAATAGGTGTGTTAAGTCAAACAAAGATGATGGTGAGCTTGTAAACCCTAGGAAGCTGTGTTATCCTAGAGAAACTTTCTTAAGAGAATAAATTGGCTAAGTTTGTTAAGCCAATCAAAGTGGTTGTGAACTAGTAGACCTTAGGAAGTTGTGTTATCCTAGAGGAAAATTTATTCAAGATGATTGATAACTCGACTAAGTGTGTTAATTAAAATAAGGTGATGTTGAATTTTCAAAAGTCTAGCATGAATGATGTTTTCAAAGTTTCAAAATTTGTTGGTGAGATGTTGTTTGATTGATGTTTGAAATGGTGGAAGTGTTTTACTTGATCCTAGATGAACCTAAGAAGGACTTTTTTTACAAGACCAAGGTTTTGAAGAACATGCTTTTCCCTAAGAGTAACTAAAACCAAAAGACCAATGTTGGCATGAAAACCCAATGACTCAAAAGGGGCCAAGAACATCTATGGTTCAATTGTCTGTTATCTTGCTTATGGTTTGGTTTTTTTTTTGAAACAAGTACTTTCTTGATTATGTTTTTCAAACTGAATGTCCAATGTCCTAAATTTCTTTTATCCCACAAAGTGAATTATGTGGAAATCAAGGAAAACGTTACCTAGCGTTGACTCTGGGAGAAAAAAATTTAGATGTTTGAATGTTTAGAAGCCTTCTAGAGATAAGAACACCTAGGGACAAGTAGTGACATTTGGACACCTCCAAGGTATTTGTTCTTTCAAAGGGTTTGAAATTATGATTATCCATTGAATGTTTGTTTTCCACTATTTTAGATCCAAGCAAAGTGTTTTGATTCAAAACACATGTACAACCCTAGGCTGGAAAAGACAATATTTGTCAAGTTCCCACTTGGATGAATCCAGCTACATATATTCTGTGCAGATGACTAGATGCTTGACCACACTGGCTCCTATTCATGACACACACTTCTTGGGTTGGCCAAGCATCAGTACCCATGAATCTCCCATGGCATACTTTTCATCTCTACAAAAAACCTGCATGTATACATGGGGCAGCTCCAGAGGACATGACCTCCTGTACTAACAAATATAAGGTATTTTTTGGCTTCTAGACAAAATTTTGTAGTAAGGGCATCCAGTTTAGGGGGTGAAATGATAAACTCCTTGTGACATATCTCCCAACCCTTAGAACAAGGGCTTTACGCATCATAAAGATATTGGGGGAGAGTTATCATGCACCGCTTCCCATTGTCCATGGCTTTCACCATGAACACAAATTTATATAGCGGTTTGGAAGAGCTTGGCTTTAGCCAATTACCGCTTTAGTCGTTCCCTTAGGGTGAGTACTTTTTCCCACCAAGACAGGCCCTCTAAAGGTACACAATAGCGAGTAAGTGCATTCGTATTTCAATGATCTTTGTTTGTGTGAACAAAGAGAGAACACTCGCAATGCCTTTTTTTCACACTAAAGAAGTTTTTTCAATTTTAAGTTCCCAAATTGAAGTGTGAAGGCAATATTTTAAACAAACTAATATCACCAAAAGGCTTTTGATTCTCAAGATCATTATGAAGCAAGAGAGAAGCGCATATGCCTTTTAAATGATATTAATTTCTGAAAAAGATTGCAAAACATGAAAAACACCTATTCTTTTTAGACCACAAAGAAATGATGATTTTGTTTTAAGGAACCAAAATGAGATGTGAAGTTTTCCTTGTTCAATTTTAAGTCCAAATCGAAGTCTAGTAAGTTTCTAAGTTCAATTTTAACCAAGTTGAAAAGATCAAGTCAAATGGTTAATTTTAAACCCAAAAAAGAAAGATGAGCTGGTTTAAAATAGAAAACAAGAGTAGAAAATGGAAGCTCTAAATTGGTATAATAAGCATTAAAAAATGATTTTCCTTTTCAAGTTTTCATCGTCAAGTTTTTCAATTTCGCTTAGTTTTCCTTTGTTTAATTTTGATGCTTGATTTCGATGCCCTCCTTGATTTCAACCTTTAACACCTTTATATATATACCTATGATGTAAATTAGAAACAAGATATTAGTCTTTTCCTTCAAAATTACTATTATCAAGTTAAGGTCAAAATACACCATACAAAATATAATTAAAAAAAAAAAAAAACTAGTGTTGTTAGTTCAAAAGTGAAGTCCCCAATATTTATGCATTAACGTTCAACCTACACAATGAGAGATCACATATAAAATCTTACAACATTAGCATTCAACTTTTCAATATTGAAGGATGCAAGGAAAATTCATGGCAGAGAAAGTTTTTTCATCCAAATTCACTTTTTCTAATAAAAGGATAGTAAGTAAACTTGAATGCAGTCAATTTGTGAGCTGAATACAGTAAATTGAATCTACTCTCCATTTTTAACATGCCAAACAAGGAATAATGAAAAATTTCAAAGCACATTTTAACTCAACAAGGGTTTGTCATCTTTGTTTTCCACCTGAATTAATTTTCTTTCATATTTGTATGCTTATTGATCTTCTACTTCTCTGATTTTACAATCTGCACATCTCATACAAGGGACTAAAAAAATGTACATGTAGATACTCATTTACTACAATAGAGGCTATAATTTTTTTTTGATGACTTGGAAACCCACTTATTACTTTAACATTGAAATCAACTGCTCTTTTAATAACAATCAGTACTAACATTAAATATGACCTGACCAAATTGAATACATAATTTACTACAAGTACCCTTACACTCTAGCACATGTGAACACCATTCAAAGCTATGTAGAAAAGACATGATTTCATGATATCAAAATAAATAAAGTTCATAGTCAAATGTCTAAAACACCACAGATTTCACCATACATATTTGTGTGCAAGATAACATGTGCAGAGAAAACAAGATCACCCGCATTATCAATGTATCTTTAGTGATGATGAGAGTTTTCATAGTAAAGATATGGACCTGGGTGCAACCTTTTCTTTGTCCACCTACTCTTTTGCACTTGGTAATCAATCTTTCATGGGGTTATAGCTCGAGGGATGGATGGTAGTAATGAGTCATTGGAAAAGATAATTCTCCAAACATCAGAGACGCCAAAGAATGATTTTTTAAGCCCCACTAAAATGAACAACTATATCCATCATAAAGATATGATTTAGATGATTTTTAAAAGAAGATCTTAGCTGTCGATTATACAAATAAATTGTTCTATGAATGACAAGTGAAAGCTAATACAAAATCATACCAATAAAAAACATAGGGAAGTGTCATACTTGCAGTTTTTTTCTCGTTCACAGTGGAGGAACTACATCATCTTTTGCATCCCACTTATAAGCACATACTAATAATTAATGTTGATTGATGATAGAGAAGATTTAACAGATAAGAGTGACCTAATGCGCAAGTAGAATAACAACATGGAATGTTGTAGTTTCGTTGTTAACACAACTAGTGACATTGATATCTTATTGAAATCTTAACACAAAAATTTCAGACTTGATTCTTTTCCTTCGAAGGTAACGTATGAGATTCTTACCCTTTCAACTTTTATTCTAGACAAGGCCTTCGATGGAATTGATATCTTTCTAGTGGCACATAAGATGAATTTGTTCCAAAAGGAAAGGATGATAAAAGAACTACAAACACATTCAAAGAGAATTAAACTATATCTTAACAAAGACAAATATAGATTATGGATGGTCCTTCAAATTCTCAGAAATCTGCTTCAAACATACTGACCTCCAGAAAGAAAATATGAATGCATTCAGAGAGAAATAAACTATATCTCAGCAAAGGCAAACATAGGCAACAAATGGTCTTCAAATTCAAAGAAATATACATCAAACATATTGACCTCTAGAACTGTAAGAAATAGTACTGAGTCGTGGGTCACCTATGTCATATTTCAATGTCTTTCTTAACTAAGCATCTTCTAAAAATGTTTCTTAGCTCTCGATTTTCTCCATTGGCAGCCTCATTTTCTTGGTACATTTTTTTGGCAGATAAGAAGACTTTTAACTAGCTATTTAAATCTACATAGACATGATAGAAAAAGACAAAAAGGAAATAACTCAGGATTCTGTTGAGAATCCACTGTATTCAAAATTTTTGTTAGTTTACTTGGCTCCAAAAGCTTAAAATTGTTATTACTGGCCAAGGCAAGAGATAGTCCTCGCTTAGAGCTTCCAAGAATGTATTTAAGGAAACCACACCAGAGGTTTGACTAAGAGGTGGATACATGAACACAGGCGTAACTAATGTAGATTCCTTGATAAGACATGTGAACTACTTGAACATTTGGAAGATATGCACAAAACATTGATCCTGGCAGTCACTTTCACCGCACATACTGATGCATTCAACAGCTGATTTAATGGATGAATATTTTATCAACTCTTTCGAGATCCCCATGTTGAAGAAATCTTGCCCTCCTCTATTTATTAGGCTCCTTCATGTTGCAGTAGGATTGATATGATTGTACTTCTCGATTTGACCAATGCCTTAAAGCATATGAATGGAAGTTTTTCCCTGTTTAAAAATCATCAAAAACTTTAAAAAAGAAGCTCCATTTTCAAATAGCTAGTTCTCTTATCCTCTCTACTTTCTAGCATGCGGTTCCTCATAGTGAAGACACAATTTTGACCTGGTATTTAGGGTCTTTGTTCATAGATAGAAGGTAAAAAGGCGTCATGAAAATATATTGTTCCTCATTCATTGTTACAACAACTGTCCACCACCCCTGTTAATGTGATCATGCAATCACCAGTAGCATATCATTTAGTATCATTCTTAGTAACATTTGAATGGAGGGAATATAGATGGGGTTATGGGTTCAAATGTTGATCAAGATCTCAAAAGAAAAAAAAAATCCTATGAACTACTTGGAAAATTCCTCAAAGAAGCATAGAAGAGGCATGTGATAAGGTACGATGATGAAGCATAGAAAAGGCACGCAACTATTAGACATATCCCTCAAGTAGAATGTCGAAGATGGAATCAAGGCCAATCCAAGATACACGTAACACTATAGAAGCAGGTGAAATTTGGGCCAAATAAGAGAGGATACTCAATATTGACAAAATAATATATATGTAAGATTGTTAGGATAATCACAAACAAGGAACTTAAATGCGTTTTGTGCTACCTGGAGTTGTTAGAACAATGAAAATCATAACAAAACTAACCCCCCCCACCCAAAAAAAAAAGGACGCTATAAAAGGCTTGTGTTTCAAAGACAGAGAAAAAGTCTTTTTTTTGCATTAACCGATAAATATAAAACAAAGAATTTTATTTCTATCTACTCTAAGAAAGAGAGGTTTATGGAAACCAAAACTTTTCATTCCTGCAATTAAAGTTGAAGTGAATAGAAACCATAATTTCTATTCTTACAATTAAATTTGATAGATTAAAATCCTAGCATAATATTATGATAATAATCAAGGCTCAATTTCAATTCATAAGAATTTAAGTTAGTCTACCCCTCCTTCTAGTGCCATTTTGTGGACATCAAAATTTGCAAATGGTTTGCACAATTCCAATATCCTCATAGAATAATACAATATTCTTCAAAATAAATGACAAAACTAATCCAAGCATGCAAACAAGACATGAAGTATATCTATTCTATGGTGGATTGGTGCTATCCTTTGTGTTGAAGGTAGCCCTTTCCCAATCCTTGTCAAGCAAATGAGATGATAGACAATGAGATGCAAAGTGAACTCAAGTTGGCTATAGTGATAGTGCACAAGTTGTAGATGAAAAATTAGAGAGGAGTCATTGAATTTATAGGAAAGATTGAGAGAGGAGAAGCCAAGATCGAGCAGTGTGGGACTAAAACCCAACAAATGAGAGAGAGCCACTTGTCACAATGAGATTGGCCCATGCTTGTGCAATTTTTGGCCAATGTGCCCATTTCAAATTAAAAAATGGCATTAAATGAATGTGGTTGAACCTTTTTGGGGGGAATTGTGTTTGGTCAAAAAAGTCAAACAAGAGAGTTAATGAGGAATATGCCCTTTTGAGGGAAATAGATGTTTTAATAAATCAATTTAAATAATTTATTGTGCAAGTGGATGAATCTAGAGGATTGAGGTAATTAGTATTAAACTAATTAGGATTTGATTAATCTAATAGGAGCTTAGGTGATATGATATTTGATTTTAATTTTTGTATTTGTTTTTAATCAAATGAGAGGAAATGCATATGAGTGATTCAATTAAATCAGGAACTATAGGAAATAATTAAATAATTGAATTTATTTAATTAAAGAGATAAGCTAAGTGAAATAATTAAATTGGTTTATTTAATTAATAGACGAAATAACGCTAAATGAAGTATGATCAGATGCATGCGCATATTTTTCATGTCTACAGTTTCTCTTTTCTCTCTCTCTTTTCCTACAATGAAAAAATAAAAAGGTGAGGGAGACGGAAATTAATTTTGACAACAAAATCATTATGATAAGTGAAAAGATTTAGTGAAATCAGTAAGAGCTCAAGAAAATAAACCAAATGTATTATTTGGGAAGTTTTTTTTTCATTTGTGAATATCCTTTTGATTATTTGACAAAATTTATGTGTGAACTAAATTATTTTCATTTAGATGGCACAATTTTTTGGTACGTTTCCACTACCTTATCAGTTGAACATATCCAATTCTACTACAAACAATTGAAGTAAGTTAAATATGATATTATAATCTATGGTTATTCTAAATTGACCAGTTTAATAAGGAAGTGACAAATTGTTGGAGGTAGAGAAGAATTATAATGAGATACAATGACATTATTCAAACAATTCCCTATTTTTGGCTCATTCTTGTATGCCACCTTTGTTGTTTTTTTGGGAAATATGCTTTGTTCTTCCAAATGAGAAATTAGAGTCTTAGGTTAGATTCTTATACTTTATTGGTGATGGTCCTTGTTGGCTTTTGCAATTTTATCTCATTAACCTTGGTGCCTATATGGAATACCCAAAAAAATTGGAATTTTTTATATATAAATAATGCACCACCAAGTCTCCATCATTGTTTGGCCTAGAAGTGTAGCCACTAGGTTTAATTAGTGTAAGAGTGGTTATTTTGTAGAATCTACCTAAATTGTAGGATATAATCAGTGCTAAAGAATTGAATAATTTTAATATCTGCATCATTTAGGCTTTGGAGCTATATAAAATAACATTTATAGATGACAGGTATTCAATGCCATGCCATTATAATTTAAGTAGAATAATTAAAAATATTTTTAATTATTATATATAGATAGAGAAATCCATTGAAATATATGGATGACTCCTTTGAAATATAAGTAGAATAATTGCAAATCTTTTCAATTTATATAAAAATAAATATAACAAATTTGAATCTTGGTATAATGGACCGTCATTAAGAACCATAGCAGTGAATTATGTAGAAAATGAGTATAAGGTTAATGAGATCTCATATTCTTGTGATGATAAGCATAAAGCTAAAGTTTCAGAGGAATCTCAAAGAAAAGAGATGAGGGAAAAAAAAAACCAAAAGAAGACCTAAAACATAACAACATTTCAGAAAATAGTACATAGGAGATAAAAGAAAAGCAAAGAAATAGAAAGAAGAGTTGAAAGGAAGAGGCATTTCATATGTCGAACTTTTAGAACATTCAATGAATAAAGAAATTATAAATATGAAGGCGACATGAAAAGGAAGGATATGCCTAACCATGTAGTGGATAATGATGATGATGAAATCAGTAGACTTGTAGATAATTGAAAGAAGATTTCAAAGACTAGATGATTACAGTTGAGATGAAAGCAACAATAAATTAATTTCAGAAAAGATGGATGATGTTGTGAAAACATTAATAAAACAAATAGAAAAAAAAATTAATGGACTGGATGGGGTGAAGAATGGAACTAAACACCTATAGTAAACAAATTAGAAGAGTGGGAAAAATAAGAAGAGAAATGAGAAAGAGAAAAGAAGGAAAAACAAATGGAAAAAATAAAAGAAACACTGAAAAGATATGAAGTCCCAACTGAGGGTATGCAATATTTCAAAATTTTCAATTTTACTGCATAGGTGGCCATCTCCCTACCTAATGAATAATTTGAAGACTCCTAAATATTCTACACATTATCTTTAAGATGGTGTCTCAACTGTTATTTATTCATATAGGTAGTATTTATTTCAATAGATCCATTAATTTTGCAACATAACCCAACAAGGTAAATATGGTACAGGTATAATTCTTATTTCTAATGGCTCTTTGAAGATCAATTTAATAGATCGCTTATTACGATCATAACATTAGCCTATTGATAATAGAACCTAATTATCTTCCTAATTTTCAATCCTTGAAAGTGAATGCTTAATTGCTAAATGATCTACCATTAGATCCCATGTATTACACAAATGTATCAAAAACTAGACCAATTTTTTCCATAATGAACCTTCCACACCTCCTCGGCATACCCATTGAACACCAAGGTGTGATTGCTAGTTTAGTTTAGATTTTAGTTACAAATTTAATTTAGTTAATGTATTTTAGATTTTATTTTTTCAGAGTTCTCTTTTTTTAATGTAGATATTAAATTTAATTTTAGATTTAAATTAGATCTTAATTTAGGTTAGATTTTAATTCATTTTAATTTATATTTTAACTAAGAATTAATTTGAAACTAACTTTAGTCTTGACTTATCTTTAATCTAGATTTAAATTAAGTTTAGATTTTGATTTTGATTTTAACTTTCACTTAGATTAGCTTTAATTTTTAGATTAGTTTTTATTTTAGAATAAATTTTTAATTTTAGATTAATTTTTAATTAACTTTAAATGATTCTTTAGTTGAGTTTTTAAAATAGATTTTAATTAGAATTAAATTTTAATTTTAATTAGATCTTAACTTTAATTAGATTTAGATTTTTAGATTTAAATTTCAACTTAGATTTAGCTTTTAGTTCTTAGTTTGGATTTATCTTTTTAAGTTAGATTTTAATTTGAAATTTAGAATAATGTTAGTTTTCATTTTAGTTTGATTTTATTTTTGGGTCTAATTTTATTAATTTGGGATCTCTTGCAGGTTCATTTGGCAAAGAATTGAAAATCAAAACATACACTTGTCAAAGAAAGGAGACATGAAACTAATAATGAGATTTTGATGCAAGATGTTCTTTGAAGACATGATTCTGAAACCAATTATCTTTTAGATTAGAAAACACTTCAATTGGTGCATTAAAAATGAATAATTGTCTTCTCTCACATAGGCCTAACTAGGGGTTGAAATAAAATTGTTTGTTGTGCTTAAAGGTGGTAGGTGAGTATGCTCTCACCTTGTGCAAACTAGGTGATCAGAAAGCCAGACCCATCTATTTTATGTGTCACCCCAATTCAATAATCGAAGTATCCTCTCCCCTCGCACACTTGTGCGATCCTAGGTGCAAGAGAAATGATTATTGAATCTAGAAATTGGACCTGCCTTGGTGGGAAAAATTACCCACCCCAAGGTGACTCAGACTGACAACAGATAGTTTTGGCCAAGCTACCACCAATCGGTATATAAATGTGAATCCTAAGGGAAAGCCTAGGATTACGAGTGTGGATGTGTCATACAGACCAAGTAGTACTCTCCAAAACCCTTTTTGAGCATAACCTTTTTAGGTTGGAGTGCCTCCTAAATGGAGCTTAATCTTGTGCCCCATGAATGGCCACTCGAACAGGGGTCCCGAACTAAAAACATTTACGTAGTTGCCAAAATCCTTCTATTTTCTAGCGCAACACCGATCAGTGTGAAGACATCCACATATTCACAATTTTTATTAGAGGTGATGAATCTTCCATGGGAGATTCATGGGGGTTGGAAGCTTGGTTAGCTTGGGAAGTGAGTGCACTATAAGGGGGAGCCTATGCAGACAAGCTTCTAGATTCACAGACTAAGAATATACGGTTGGGGAAACCCACATGGAATCTAGTCGATATTGTCCTTTCTAACCTTAGGATTTTTTCTTGTATTGCAAAACTAGAAACACACATTAATAATTGAAAAAAAACTCAAAAACACTTTCTTTTCTATGTCTTGTGTGTGTGTTAAAAAATAGACCTCAAACAAACATCACACCCAGTAACTTGCAGCATCTAAAACATTGCAAACCTCAGAGGGTCCAATAACACAAAAATACAACACAAACCTATTACTTAGATTTCTTGGGGTCATCATCCTTTAATTTTGATATTTGAATCCTTCCATTCCACCTATTCCTTGCATTCCATCTAGACCATACATTTCACCGAGACCTTGCATTCCACCTAGCCCTTGCATATCCATGATCCTTACATATTCCTAGTCTTGCATACATAGGTGACATTACATAGTCCTTGCATACAAATATCACTCCAACTAGTTCTTGCATGTTCAAACCCTTTCCATATCAAGACCATCTCACCTAACCTTTGCATATTCATATGCGATCAAATAAATCATTTAGTTGGCACTTAGGCTACTCTTCCTAGGTCTTGAAATCAAACCATTGGCTATCTATCACCCACATCACTTGAGGTTCATCATCCTTGAGTTAGGTAACATACCATTATCCTTGAGTACGGAAATCCTTTTGGATTCCACCATCTCCTACATACCCTCCCTTGATCATTGGTCCTTGTGTCTATCCATCATAACACAAGTAAAGCCTTTACATCATAACCAACTTTGAACCTAGAGTTGCCTTTGAGATCTTACATTCTTAGCTTGTCATATCATTCCATATCATTTTCATATGCCATATTATAATTATATCCTTTTCATTGCATCCTAGTCTTAGGTCTAATACATTACCTTGGATTGAAAATCAAAACCATCACCTATGACCCCTAGAACAAGAGCAAAAATGTTTCAAGAAGAAGGGAACCCTAGGGGAAAAAAATTTGATGGGGAAAACCACATTAGTGTTGCAACTAGTGAAATAAATGAAACTAATGATGAAGAAATAACCAAATCCAATATAGAAGAAGCACTTAAGGATCATAGAATCACTAAAATTCTTACGGAGGTAGTCAAACATAACCCACAAAAATACTTCAAAGCCCTTGTTGATGAGGGAATCAAAATGCCTCCTGATTTGGACATGTCACTACTCATGATGAATGACCAACCTAAATCTAGTGAATTTAAACATCCCAAAACAAATAACAATGGTAGAATCAAATATCATAAACCCTTTTATCTACAACCAGGTTACAAGCGATCTTCAAAGACATCAAAACCCACACCTAAAAATGATCCAATTTTGGATGAGCTTAGAAAATTGAGACAAGAATTGGACACTCTTAAAAATAGTGAAGAACCATCTCACAAGCTCTCCATTGAAGACATATGTCCTTATCCTTTTGACCCAAGGATACTAATACCACCTTTTCCTAACCACTGGGACATACCAAACCTCTTCAAATATAATGGAAAAGGGGATACTACGTTGGAATTTGCAGTTGATGAAACATACCTTATGAGATTATTCCCCCATAGTCGAGGAGGAGAATCTATGGAATTCTTTTCACAATTACCCTTGACCATCAAAGCATTTCAAGAACTGGTTGATAAATTTGTCTCTAATTATAGTTTCAATTGTGACTTTAAAGTGACCATGGCAAACCTTTTCAACACCAAACAAAAACTAGGTGAATATTTTGTGTCATTTTTGCAAATATGGAGATATTTAACAAAATGATTACCTTATGTCATTCCTGATCAAGAATTGGTTGACCTCTTTTCTCGAAATTTGAACAAAGAAATTTGAAGGGAACTTCGCCTCAAATTTTTGGATTCTTTTGATGAAGCCATAGAAATGGGATTCCGAATTGAACAAACTCTCATTGATGATGGAACTATAAAATTTAGTAATGATAGAGATCAAAAATTAAATTCAAACAACAAGACACCTTTTTGGGTAAACAACAAGAATGTAGTCAATGACAGAGTTGTTGACGCAAAAACAACTAAAACAAAATTGCCTATTTACAATCTCAAAGGTTCATCTTCAGATAAAGGAAAAGAAAAACAAAGAAGTTTCCCTAAAAAAATTTCACGCCATTGTGAAAATCACTTGAATTTGCATTAAAATAACTTCTTGAAATCAATATTATAACACTACCTAAAATAAAGGAGTATAACCCACAAGTCAAACCCCCTTGGTGGAATGAGAATCACTTTTGCGACTATCATAGACATAAAGGACATAAGACTAATAGTTGCAAAAAATTTTGAAATCTAATACAAGACCTTATTGATGATGGTAAGATAGCAATTGATGGAAACATTCCTTCGAGTAACTTTGATCGCAAGGTGTTTAAGAACCCTTTCCCTAAGCATGACAAGGATAAAGGAAAGGCCCCTGAATCTAGTGATGGTCTAAACTATACTACAAATAAGTATGACTATACCATACAGAACATTAGTGAAGTTGATAATCATGTAAACACTTTCATTATAAAAGGAAAAGAACCTAATTTCAAGGTTACTACCCGCAAAGGAATAGTCACCCTTAAAGGTCCTAATTTAAAACCCGCTACACCAGCTTCATTGTATAACCTCATAGAGAATTTAGGGGAAAAACCCCCATAAATTTCCATACTTGAGCTACTACGCCTATCTCCTGAGCATAAGGCTATTCTAGATAAAGCACTTTCTACTACTATAGTGCCTACAAACCTACATGTAGACCAATTCCAAGCTATGGTGGGACATATCAACTCACCTTACACTATCACTTTTATTGAAAATGATGATTCATCCCCTCAACAATCACATAATGCAACTTTACACATTGACGTCCTTATCAATAATACCAAGATCAAATGAGTTAGAATAGATGGAGTAGAAATTCTTAATATTTCTAACCAAGAATTGATCACAAAATTAGGGGATTTTTTGAAAATGTAGTTGATCCAAGGAACAAGATTACCATAAAGGAATATGATGAAGAGGAATGTTATTCTAAAGGATCAGTTACTCTAGCAATTAGAGTCAATGTTGTGGTAAAGGATGTGGTTTTCCAAGTCCTTGATCTCCCACAGAGCTATAATATCCTACTTGGAAGACCTTTGATTCATGCAATGGAAGCAATACCTTCTACATACCACCAGTGCATTAAATTCCCACACAATGGTGTTGAAATCACAATATAAGGAGATCCCAACCCTTTCATGTATTGCCATAATCTAAGACCTAAAACTGAAATCACAATCCCAAGCAATCGTGAACCACCTCCTTCTCAATCATATGTTGATCCTAAGTCCTTAAAAGCATCCACTTGATTTATCACACGATCAAACCCCAAGGTCAAAATCCATGATATGGGATGTGGAAAATACCGTATGGATAATTTACAAACAAAATAAATTTCTAATGTTGTTGAGGAGGGTCAAATTTCCAACAATGATATCAAGATATCTGCAGAAGGAACACAAAAATATTACCATCCTTGGATTGAAACCTTCTAGGATCCCGATGATACACCTGCATTTTCCATATTTGCTTCCACTCAAGCTTTTCATATTTATGATAACCCCATGTTTACCCAAGATATCTACGATAAACCACTCTTTGATCATGACCCTACCAGGGATATCCAATCATCATCCTTCCATCCCAACTACCCTAGGCTAGGATATGAATCTCCTATTTTCACATCTACTAAGACATCTTGCCCAGTCATTAAGGATGTGGAAGCTTCCTTTGAGGTTAGTAGTACCGAAAAGGATAGTTCCAAAGTCTCCATTAATGGAATCAACACTCCCATTTTCCCACTAAACATTCCTATCATTCCATCCACCTTGTAGACATGGATCAACAAGTATCACTCAGAGAAAATAAAAAGGATGCAATTGAAGAATCAAAGGAAAAAATGCCTTTTTCAAATGGAGATCTAGAATCAAAAGAAATCATGCAAAGAAAGATAGATCAAGAAAATTCCCTTGGCCAAAATAAAAAGCTATCGGACAAATCAAAAATAAAAGTCAAAAGTGAAAACGAGAAAAAGTCACTCTCCAAGTATGTCTCTTCATCAAAAATCATTGGGGGCATCTAACAAGGAAAAGTGTCAAAAAAGGAGCTTGTTGATCCAAGGTCTCCATCCACATCACTCTCAATCATACCATATATTTCGTTCAATCCATCCATGCTCACATATCCATCATACCACACCATTGGTGATGTCTTTCAATGTACCTTTGATGACAACCCCTTCACGTATTCTAGCTCATCGATCGCCCAAGCTCCTTTTTGGTTGAAGCTCAATGGCCCACATAGTGTGCATATTAGGGATCCTACCATAGTTTCTTTCATCTACCACATCTATCATCCTTCATATTTTCCACTTGTACTCCTCATCCCGATCGAGTACTTTCATCCTACACGATCATCCACACAGGATTGAAGCATCATCAAGGAAATCTATGGATCTAGTATCTATCAATTCTATACTTGGCTTTGGAGAGCTAGGAAAAAGTCCTAAGAAAAAAGAAAAAAAAGGAAAAAAGTCCTAAAAAAAAACAAAAACAAAAAACCAAAAAAAAGAAAAAAATGAAAAAAGTAAAGAGAAATCAATTCATTTAATGGTGAAAACCACTTCAGTGATGCCTTGAGCAAGTACCATGGTTAAAACCAAGAAATCAAACCCATGTTTAGAGGCTTTACTCCTTCCTTTGGATCTCTACTTGATCTTTTCATCCCATTTTTCATTTACCCTTCACTTCATAATATCCTTTTCACACTCACCATGGCTTGTGAATTGTTCAACAATCCCCTCACTTGCTCACTTTGTCATACGTACTAGATTGGTCCTATTCCTCATTGGGGAATTTTCTCAACCTTAGCCATGGATTAGGATATTGAGCATCTCACGGTCAGAGAAATCGCCATCTTTGTATGTCTGCTTGCTTGAGATCCATCTCTTTCCGTCATAAAAGGTCTTGAAAAAATCCATAAAAATCATAAACTGTTCTGAAAAAAATCCATAAAATATCCTGAAAAAAATCCATAAAAATCATAAAAGGTCCTAAAAAAAAATTCCATAAAAAGCATAAAATGTCTTGGCAAAAATCCATAAAAATCATAAAAGGTCCTGAAAAAATCTATAAAAATCATAAAATGTCTGAAAAAAATCCATAAAAATCATAAATGTCATGAAAAAAATCCATAAAAATCATAATGAAAAAATCCATAAAAATCATAAAATGTCCTGAAAAAATCCATAAAAATCATAAAATGTCCTAAAAAGATACCAAAAAATCATAAATTGTCCTGAAAAAATCCATAAAAATCATAAAATGTCCTAAAAAATCCATAAAAATCATAAAATGTCATGAAAACAATCCATAAAAATCATAAGAGGTCTTGAAAAAGTCCATTAAAATCATAAAATGTCTTGAAAAAATCCAAAAAAACCTTGAAAAAATCCAAAAAAATCATAAAATGTCTTGAAAAAATCCATAAAAATCATAAAGTGTCTTGAAAAAAAATCCAAAAAAATCAAATATTCCAAAAATCCAAAAAAAATCAAATAACTTCAAAAATCCCTCAACAATGACACTTTTAGCTCACCACATAGCTTTGAACTTTAGCAAAATCAAAATGCACCACGACTGGCAATGAAAAAAACATACCTACCAATCCATCCTGTAAATCCAACCAAACACACACAACTATGCCAAGAATCAGTTCTATATCGAAGAATGATGCATGTTCGCTTGTTTATCTTTGGTGGCATGTCTTTTAGCTTCTCCAAGATGTCTGGGACTAGAGAGGCGATGATGGGGTATGTTCACTTGTTTGTTGTCTCTGGATTGTTTCTTATTCATAGGACGACTCATCTTAAGACATGGTTATCTAAAACCATTGAGGACCTATGATTCTCTAGTATGGATGAGTGCATTTATTGTCTAATAGTCTCTTCCATGCCATAAGTATTCAGGTCATTTAGGGTCCTTATACCTAAATGCTTATACTTTATTACTAAATAAAAACGCAAAAAGTATTCAAGTTGTCTAGATGTTCATGTTATCTAGACGCTTATACTAATTTGCGACATAATAAGCTCGATGATGATAAAAGTACTTAAAAGGCACAAGAGGATTCATCACTTTTATTTTTCCCATCTTGCATCTTCCATTTATTGCATTTCATTTTCTTCATCTTTCTTGTCATAGAGAAATCAATCAACTTGCATCTCCAAATCTCATGTCCCCTAAATCAATCAATCAATCATTCTATCAACTTGTCTTGTGCTTGAATCAATCTCAATCAGCTTCATTAGCTCATCAACATGGCTATATTGATCATTTCCAGCAATTGTTCAGTTATGCCTATCAATTGTGTATTTCCATCAAATGTACACCACCACTTTATCACTTGTGCAATATCAAGTATGTAATCATTTTATTGACATCTATCAAGAGATTAATCTTCTTACAATTTGTCTTATCAATCTCTCAAGGGGGCATATCATTCTTATCATATTCCTTACTGGGATATATTTGGGGCATGTATCCATTGATTAATCTTTTTCTTTGAAACAACATGACAAGTTGCATTGTCTCAAAGAGGGGAAAAATGTAGACACTCAAATTTTTCCTCACAATCATCACATCATTAAAATATTATCACCACATGACCATTCATAATGCATAATCCATTTGCATAATAAGTCATAAATATCATTTCCATATTAAATCAATTATCATCCATAATTGTTTCATATTCATCTCCATTAACAAATAAATTATCATAGTCATTGATTATTATTTCATAATAAACTAATTATCATAACTTGCATATTAATCATATCATTTGCATAAATCATTCATGAAATGTTGCATTTTAGTAAAGCATATTTTATCATTTTATTCATATTTAATCATTTAGGTACATTTTAATCTAGTAACCCTTTATCACTTTTATTCTCATCCATAATATTTAACCCAACAATGTGGGATAATGGCATTTCCTTCTCCCACGTCTCTTATCCCACATTTCATCTTCAACCCCTCTCCATCATCAGGGAAATCATATTTAAATGGGATTTTCCTCTCATTTTGGCTCTCACAAATTTACTTACTCATATCATCTTTGCATCTTGATTAAATTTCTCATTTACCATAGCCTCTTTATTGCATTTTGTGCTCGTAAAATCTGAGAGAAAATGCATGAATAAAGATCTTGGTGATAGGGAGACAATGGAGATTGATTTCTTTTAAAAGCATTTTTTTTTCTGTAGTTTAGATTTGCATTTCTGGTTTTTCTTTTAATTAGAATGGCTCTATTGATGTGGGCTGAAATAGTGGTTCTTACTCCATAGAATCATGCATTTTTCTAGCTCTACACATAGATGTGTAGATATTAAAACTCTCACATCCTAGAAATAGATGTGGTTCACAAGGACAGTTACCAAATCTGTGTTTAGTTTTGCATTATGTATTATGTGGGTTTAGTTGCTTTGTATACCAAATACCCTAGTATGTATGTGTTAAAAAAACAACTCTAACATCCTAATAATTTCTACGTAAAAGGGGAAGACAAGGAAAATTTCTAGATCAATGCTATGTGTTTAAGATCTCGTGTTAATAAGATTTGTTTTGTTGGAATAGAACTAGGCTTGACACAGTATATTTTCACAACTTAGAATCAATGCTAAAAAAAAGCAAGAGAAAATAGATTATCAGACAGAATAAAAATAAGAAAAATAAAATATCAACCACCATAAGACTCTAGCCTTAGTCGCGTCTCCATTTCCACTGATACCAAAGCCACACCTAAAGAATTAATTGATCTAGAAAGGGTTTCCATCATTGCTATTCCTTATTGTAGGTGAAAATATGAATGGGCATCAGAGAAAATTAAGGATAGGAAGATTGGATTTCTAGGGTTTTGAAAAACCAAAAACTAATGAAACAAAATAATGTTTGTATGGTGGCCACAACCCAAGCATTATAGATCTTGCCTCCCCTTTTCTAAGAAAGCAATTGTGTGATGAAAATTTCATCATCGTAGGACATTACTCGAGCATAAAGGGTTTTTGAACCCTTGATTCTCTACCAATTAACATAGCTTATAAATAGGGAAAGAATAAATAGAAGGGAAATTAAAATTATATATATGAAACCAAATATGTTTTCTATATCACATTTCACATAGTGCCTTGTAAACAACAAATCAGGCATGGTAAGCCTCAAAATTATGCCAAACAAAATAGATAGGGTTTCACTTTTATTGTGTAAACTCGAGAAAAACAACAAAACAATGTGTATAAAAATTTAGAAATGGCATGGAATTTGGGAAAACATGGGTTCCAAAGGTCTTTCTTGCCTAGCGATTAGTGGGTCATTTGATGTTGATGACAGCATTGTCTAGCCACAAGAGTGCTTGCAGATTAGAGTGTCTTATCTTACTATTCAAAAGGAAAAATAGAGCTAAAACATAATATGTCTGGGCATGTAGTGTTTAGGGTTTATTTTCATTTTGTTTAATCTTTGTTGTAATCATAGCAATGGATAAGAATGAATTTTCACCCCTAATGCAAATCCCCTTTTACCCCCTTGCACGTTAGATAACCTAATGCAGAGGTTTAATTCCATTTAAGATCACTACTTGCATCAGACTTGGTGCCCTATTTGTGTGTTGGTGGAGGTGTTTATGTCGGGAATGCCCATGTGGCATGCTTACATCCCTAGAATATTCCTATGGTTGGAGATTGCAAATACTTTACACTTTCGATTGGAAGTCAAAGTGTAATTCCCCTCTTTGATTGGCCAACTCGAATATGGTCATTTTTCATCCTTTCCTTCACATTCTTGACCATTCCATCCATTCTCAATTTTTTTCAAGATCGATTCAAGCTCTCTCTTAATTTCCACTCATCCATTTTGAAGCTTTGTAGCAGCACTTACACTCCATTGTAGAAATCCACTAGTCCATCACTTTTATAGTGTGAGTGCAGTACAACACAATTATGGCAGAGGCATGAGTTCCTCTAATATTTCTCCTCCACAAGCCTTGAGCACTTTGGATGGAGGTGGTAAGCTCCTCTAATGTTCTATATTGTCTTTGGTTCAGTAAGCATGTATTGCTTTGTAGTGTTTTTTTAATTTATGTAGCTTGTATTTTCCTTCTTTATCATTATTCTCATCATTGCAAACTTGGTTGTCCGTGGAGGTGGAAACACCAAAATAAGGGGCTGACTAAGGGAGGCCCCTAAATAGACCCAACATTTTCACTCTTTGCTGTGTACAAGTGGAGAGATCTTGGAGCAAGCTAGTGAGGAGATTATTGTGCAAGATAATCTTCATCACCATTGCGGTAATATATTTCTTTTATCATATCCGTTTTTACATTTCTCTCTTCTTAGTCTTGTTCTTTACTTCCTAAAACTACTAAACTAGATTGTCAATCATTTTTTGGGACTGTAACCTCGTATCTCTAGTTTTTTTGTCGTACGGATTCCAATGCACTTATGACATGCCATATCATTGTGATGTCATCCCAAAACCATGCTTATGTCCTTTGACAGAGAGCTACCTGAGACATAGAGTTGACTCTAACAAGTGACTCATCTAGTCACTTTACAACTATTAGGTTTTGAGAGTGGCTGAAGGATACATAGTCCTCATCATTCTCATCCCTCCTATCCTAACTGTCCTTTAAACTGAGGTATATTTGGGAAGCCTTTCTGCTCATGGCCTTTTGTGACCTAGGGCATTGCAGTGGGTGGTCCCCCTCTCTTAAATTTTTGGTGAGCCCTACCTAAACCAACATCTACCCATTTTTTGATGTTCTAAACTTCTCCTCTTATACCTCTCGGTGGTTGTACCCTTGTGTCTTGTGAAATTTTATGAGCTTCACAACCCAGTCTATGAACTCTAGTCATGTTTTTCAAGAGAATTTTATGACACCTTTCCGTTAGAGAAGGAGGTCTCTTCTACCTTCACTACCGACCTTTTCTTTGGGTCTATAGTTGGTCTAGCAATGCAGGAGCACGTATCATGGGGTGAATCTAGACTCCTAGATGAAATAGATCGCATCCCTACTCCTCTTATGTCACCAACCTCCTCATTCATGGATGATCATGATGTCATTTGTATTCATATCGAATACATTGTTAGTCTTGGTCAAGGGTTAGGTGCATTAGAAAATCACCTGGAAAGAAACCCAAAAATGGTCAAGGCTGCTAAAGTAATCAGTGAAATAAGATACATGGTGTAGATAGACCGGACAAGCATAGATATTCTGGCTAGTCTCACTGGTTTGGCTGAAGCATGTGCCCCTTCGAGCCATAGATGCATGGTATGAGGTGGCCTCTTTGAAGAACATGAGAGACAAATAGAGATTTCTATGCCTCTTACATCTGTATACATGGCTAACGCGGTCCCTTCGGTCAGTATACCTGCTACTTTCAAGAATTCAAAGATGGTCAAAGTAAGAAGAAACCCTTTGGGTTTCTAATTCACCCCTTCTTCTGCCTTCGATGGTGGAAGATTTGGTGGGATGATAGGTGGGGGATTTGGTGGTGGAAACTTTAGAAGTCGAGGCAGTATTGGCGGAAGCGGTTCTGGCGGAAGACATGGTGGTAGTTTTGGAAGCGGCGGTGCCTCCAGTGGAGGTCACACTGGTGGTGGTAGCATCAGTGGTGTCTCTGGTAGTGGTCATGAAATTTTTCTAGGCGATGGCTCTAGTGATGGTTCCAGTGGTCCTATTTTTTCTAATGACCTTATTCTAAATACCCTCCTTCAAAATATGTGGAAGATGTAGAATCACCTAGTGAACCTATCCCAAGATGTAAAGGAGACCCGCAGATGCATGTGTTTTCCTTTAACATTTTATGTACAAATTTTTTCCATCATGACGCATTGATAGAAAAACTATTTCGCCAATCCCTCAAGGATATAGCACTTGAGTGGTATTGTTCCTCGCCTGAAAGTTCCATCTTCTCATTTGATCAACTTGTGAACCACTTCCTACAATAGTTCCAAGCCAACATCAGGCCAAAGATGACCTTCTCCAACCTTGTTTGATGTAAGCAAGGGGACAATGAGAAGATTACAAACTTTATAGTGTGCTACTAAGCACTCTTTTCACAATTATCATACCCACTACTATACTTCGATGTGCAGAAGGTGTTCATAGGGAACTTACAAAGGCCTTGGAAAGAGAAGTTCACCCTCATGAAGTACCCTTCTTTTGTGCATCTATGTACAACTTTATGTGAGTACCAACAGATGATAGTCCAGCTCGGAGGTTCCTCCCTGTGCTCTCATCCTGAAGGGAGGTCTATCATATCAATCTCTAGAAAGGGTAAAGCCATAGTGAATTTAGTAGCCACTATGGATAATAAGGACCTCAGACATGACTGAAAGTTTACAAAACTATCAGAATCCTATTCTTCCATCATGTAGAAATTGGTGAAGGATAATATTCTTACCCTGTCACCCCCTAAGCCAGTTAGGGAACCGTATCCTAACTGGTATGAAGAAAACACATATTTTCAGTACCATCGATTCAACGAACATGATACTGAACATTGTATGTGCTTGCATCATGAGATACAGGACCACATCAAGGATGGTACTATCCATCTTGATGGGAACAAAAAAAACATGAACAAATCAGTGGGGAAAGATAATAGTGAATTGCAGATATACACAAATCTATTTTCGTCATATTTTGCTAACATGATTTTCGATCCCTCTGATTTTGTTTTGTACCTCAAGGCATATGTTAACATGGTTAGTGTTACTCCCTCTCCTTGTCTTGTGACCAACTCACTAGATGTGACATTCACTTCGTAAGACGTACTAGCAAATGACAAACCTTTCCCACTCTACATTCTTGCTTGCCTCAAAGGAAATGTTATGATAGGGGTCTTGGTCGACCCCACGATTAGAGTGAATATCATCATGGAGGAGACATAGCTCTTGAAATCCCTATAAAGGGAGGAGTACAAAAATAAAAAATTCCATCATCTGCATGCATGATGGATTTTCTCTTAAACCCTATGGATCAATAACTTTTTCCATCCTAGTTGGACCTAGGAATGTAGACATGGTCTTCAATGTTATCCTTGAGTCAAACCTATTCAAATTGAAGCTAGGCATACCTTGGCTAGCTTCCATGAATGGGATCACCTCTATAATTCATAAATGCCTTAAGTTTTACCATGAAGGTGTCATGCACGTAGTGCATGATATCGAATACCAGCCTATTGTATCTCGTGGGGGATACTCATTGGATCACTTTTGGCCCACTCCAATTGGTCCACTCCCACAAAGCATGGATCTACTATACAAGAACTATGTGAAGTATAAACCTAGGAGAAAGGGATAGCCAAAGTTGACCCTTCCTGTAGCAGAGCAGTAAGCTTCCTCCTCCTCTTGAAAGGGAAGGGAGAAGTTCATTGCCTCCTGGGAAGACTCGTCTACTCCCCTCTATTGGGAGGAGTATTGGATGAACAAGCCTAGGCTACCCGCTGAGTGTGATGATGCCTCCTTGGTGAAGACCCATGATTAGGATATCGTATCTCTCTAATGGGTCTCTTGGACCCTGGTGCTACCTATACGGCAAAAAGAAAGGCTCACGAAGAGAGTTCACTCAGTGACCTCTTCCCATTCCCCCAAGCGGAAAGAGATTCCCCACTAAGGTGTTGGAGTTGATTTCCCCTGCCACTTCCAAACCTACTAGTTTTTCTCCCATCTAGGATTCCGTCCTTCCTCTAGAAACTATTTTGGAGGACACTCACATGGCTGAGCAAGAACCTTTTGTCCCTTCACAAGCTCTGGATTCAAGTTTGAAGAGTGATATAAACTTCCTTGTGTGTGAGTGTAGGTTTTAGTGAAAGGCCCTCCTAGTTGATAAATCCTCCTTATAGAAGAATGAGGTGGAGATGAACGTGCCTCCTATTGTGTCTTCCTCTCTCCCCCCTTCTATCACTATCAAACCTAATTTTGAATATCTTCTGGCTTCCGTTGCGAGTGCACGTGTGCCTAGAAAGGTGCAAGTGTTTATCGCTACTTCTTGTGGAGCCACCCCTTTTGACTTTCGTCCCATATTTCTCACATTTCCCAAAAAATTGTGGATATGGTTAATACTTCGGTTGTATCTACGATAGTTCTTTCCTCTTCTCCCTTGATCCTCATTGCTTCATCTATGGGAAGTTCACCTCCTCCGATGAAGAAGAAGGTAGAGCATGGTTTGTCTAGTAACGAAGGACATAAGAAGAGTCCAACTCTTCCAAAAGGTAGTCTCGTGCTGACTTAATTTGTCCTAGTGATGGAACCAACTCCAGCCTTCGCTGAGTTTGTCACTTCTTTCAAGTTTCTTGGTGAGCCCAGCAGTGAACCTTGGGTGAGAACTCCTCTATCCATTGAGGTGAAACATGGCACTCCCATTAAGTGCATGTTTAACTCGATGGATGAATTTTTGACCTTTTCAATGATCTTTACAAAGTCATTGACCTTGAACCCACAAGAGTTGAGTGATAAAGGACTCACAGGTCCCTCTACCTTGGCCCTTATTGTGGGAGGATCGAAAGATTCTTCCCTTAACATTACACCATTGCAGGCTCATCATCCTTGCTACGATGATATAGAATGAGGGATGACGTCTCAGTGTGATCTTGATCTTTAGATTAGACATGTGTTCCCTCGTGATCATGCTAGATGTTCCTGTATGTGACACCTATTTTTTGCTTGGATACAGGTGTGGTGTTTGTGTTGTACACCTTCCTATATATGTATCTTCAGTCTTCCTTTCTTTCCAAAGTGTGGGGAGGTTTTAGGCTTTGTTTGTTGCATTCTTCCTTATCCAGATAGATATTGATGTTTCACCTCTTACCATAGTTACCTAATATATATATAAATAAAGGTAGATCTAACCCCGCAAAACCAGATTCCCCTATGTCGCTTGTGTGTGTTCCTCTTTTTCTTTTTCTCTCTCTTTATCTTTCTCTCTTCTTTGCTTGATTTGTCCCTCTTATGGATGAAAATTATACTTCTACATTTCTTGGTCTTTAGAAAACACATTCACAATCAATTAATCTTATCTCAAAGACCCTTCACATACTTCTTTGTTAGAATTGTGGACATGGAAATCTACAAATGTTAGTAAAATGACAAAAACAACATAACAAAAATAAATATCCTTATGAAATAATTACTGCATGTTTCAAAATGAAAACAAATGACAAGAATTATCAAAGCACATAAAACATTAAATAAACCTATTCCATAGTGGATTGGTGCTATCCTTTGTGTAGAATAAAACCCTTTTCCAATCCTTGATAAGCTTGAATGAAGATGGTAGACAATGAGATGCTTGGTGAACTCAAGTTTCCTATAATGATAGTGCTCCAATTGTAGATGAAAAATGAGAGACAAGGCATTGAATTTATAGGGAATATTGAGAGAGGAGAAGCCAAGATTGAGCAATGTGGGACTAAAACTCAACAAATGAGAGAGAGCCACTTGTCACAATGGGATTGGCCCATGATCATGCGAGTTTTGGCTAATGTGCCCATTGCAAATTTGAAAATGACAATAAATGAATATGGTTGAGGGTTTTTGGGGGAATTGTGTTTCACCAAAAAAGTCAAATAGGGGAGTTAATGAGGGCATATTCCTTGGAAATATGCCTTTGTGAGGAAAATAGGTGTTCTAATAAATCAATTTAAATGATTTATTATGCAAGTGGATGAATCTAGATGATTTAGGTGATTAGGATTAAATTAATCAAGATTTGATTAATCTAATAAAAGGTTAGGTGATATGACATTTGATTCGAATTTTTGTTTTTGTTTTAAATAAAATGAGAGGAAAATGCATATGAGTGATTTAATTAAATAATTTGATTTATTTAATTAAAGAGATAAGTTCAGTGAATTAATTAAATTGGTTTATTTAATTAATAGATGAAATAATGTCGAATGAAGCATGATTAGATGCATGAGTAAATTTTGCATGTCTACATTTTTCCCCTCTTTGAAGCAATGTACTTGTTGCATTGATTCAAAGAATGATGCTGCTAACATCAAAATTAAAAAAAAACTTCTATTTTTTTCAGATGCCCCAGTGAAAAGAAATATGTCAGTACATTTACCCCTCGAGAGTTAGACTATATGATCTATATGATAATTATGATGAAAATGAGATGTTTGGAAGATGCTTTAGAAAAACAAATTTATATTATCCTAAACAACTTGAATGATCATGCAATGCATGTGAGATAAATGTGATGGATGATGTTGTCCTATGATGATATGACATGATTATGCAGGATGCAGGATGGATGTAGGATGGATGCATTGTTAGTGCGAAAGGGGATAGAATAATGAGAGGGATCAACCCTTAAATCCAAGAAGATGCAGAAGTCCAACAAGTCCACTAATCATCGAGAATTTATTGGATATGATGATGAATAATGATGATGTATTACTTATCCAAGGATGGGAGAGATAAAGAGCATACCCTTATTTATGTTTGATAACACACATAGGTGTGATGTGTCAAGATATTAAGAACCAGGATGGTGTTGCACCTAGTGTGATGGACTTTGACTCGACAATCAGATAGGAGTACTCTTGTTCACACTTGACAAACGAAACCTTATTCAGAATGCAGTTCAAATATTCTAAAAATCTCGGGCCAAAACATAAAAAGGAAAGCCTTCTTATGTGGTTAATAAGACACCTAAAACATCCACCCTATAAATAAAATAAAGCACAAATGATGAAGTTATTTTACAAGAATATCCGACAAGAACAACAAATAAAAATATAATGATCATTGCCCCATTCCTTTCTCTCTAAACCTATTTTTTTTAGGCATCATCGAGAGGTCCTTGGAATGAGCACAACATAAAATAAGTCAAAAATACCAAGATAAATTAAATAAACAAGCTAATGTTCTTCGTACCGCTAGCCAAAGACTAAACTAAGGTGATTACCTAATGTTGATGTCCATCGTAAGAAGGTCACACTTCTAGGACATGTTGTGATCAAGGTTTGATGTGATTGATTGAATGATAATCTATTGATACTCTGAGTTGACCAACCTGCTGAGTCACTGATCTAGACTTGAGAATTTGATGATTAAGCATTCACTTTTAAACTTTCTAGGCTTGCTTCCAACTGAGTTACGAAAGGATGAAAGCGATGATGATTTATTACGAGTGGTGATTATTGTGGGTGAAAGTGGGATGAGAGATGCACCATTTTGGGTTTTTCAAATATTTTGAGCCTAGTTTTTGGAATTTTGAGATGTTTTACAATTTTTTTTGGTATTTTAGAGATTTATGATGAAGAGACTAACTTAAAGACCTATCCTAGGGGTCTTGAGAGATCATACATAGATTATCCTTGCCTACATTATACACACAGAGACCACGTAGTTCGACTGATGACATACTTGACTTAATGAAAAGATAGATGGGCAAATGGATTTCCAATGTGACAGACGCCTAAAGGACTAACCTACAATGTAAATAGATGGGAAAATGGATTTCCATTGTGATGGATGCCTAAAGGTCTGACTTAATTGTCTCAGGGGATGATCAAAGATCAACCTTGCCTGTGTTCAAGCTCAGAGACGACATAGTTCATACAACAATTGACTTAGCTGCTAATGAGATAGATGCACAAATGGATTGCCAATGCAACAGACGCCTAAGGACTGACCTAAAATGTAAACCAGATGGGCAAACAAATTCCATTGCAATGGATGCCTAAAATCCTAAAATGTCTTGGGGGATGATCAAAGATCAACCTTGCCTACATTCAAGCTAGGAGACGATGCAGTTTGACAAGATGACTATATTTTTTAATTTTTTAATTTTTACATGTTTTTGATTTTTGAATGATTTAGATTTTTTTTGAATTTTCGATTTTCTCAATGTTTTTGAATTTTGATTTTCTAATTTTTTTTCATTTTTGATTAATTTTTTGAATGTTTTTGGATTTTTCGTATGATTTTGACAATTTGGATATGGACATGTGATGATATCAGTGCTTTGTTTTGGGATTTTCTTGAAAACCAAGCTAATGTTGATTGATCAGATTGATGGATTGATAGTTTGACTATGTGTGTTAATTCGAACAAAAGTGATAATACACTAGTAAACTTGAGGATTTTGTGTTATCCTAGAATAAAATTGTACAAAGGTATGTGCAGGATCATGATGGGCCAAAAAGTGGTGATATGTAAGTCATATGATGACCCATGTGGCTGACGACTTTTTTTAAACCAAAATTGATGAAATGAAAAGGGTTTTTAGAGGAGATTCTTAGCTTTCCACCAATATAAATTATGCTTTACTTTGAATTTAATAAATAATTATTATTCATTTTCTATTAGAATTATGAATAAAGTCCTAATTGATAGGTTGATTGACAAACATCTATAACTTTCAAAGGATATCACATTTTTTGAATCTGAAACGTGCATCACATTCTATGCTTTGCATACTATAGGATTAAAAAAAAAAAATTGAATTTCATGAATTTTTGACCAAGTTAAGGTGGTTAGACAGACGAGATTTTATATTTTTTAAAATTTGTAATAAAAAATTCATAATTAATTATTTACTTGGAAAATAATTATAAAAAAATATCCATCACATCAAGACATGAGTCCTCTACTTATATCTAAAATATTATAAAAAAATATTATCATTTTATTAAAGTTAGGGTGGTCAAACATATACCTACTTCTTATTTTTACCTTGAAATTTAAATTCTACTGCATTGAAATTTCAAATTTTCACCAAATTGATTTTTTTTTTTAAATAAAGGTCTAGTAGTTTAGACACAATTAAATTTTCTACAAATTCTATTTTTACATTTTTTTGAAATAATATAGATAACCTATTCAAATTTTTACGTCAAGTTGTCTAACTCTGATTTTCTATCTTTTTATTGCCACTTGACGACCTTTTTTTTTGTATGATGATCCTGCACATACCCACAAAAGAGGATGGTTTGACTAAGTGTGTTAATTCAAACAAGTTGATGATGGATTGGATAATTTTACTAGGTGTGTTAAGTCAAATAAAATGATAATGCACTTGTAAACTCTAGGAAGTTGTGTTATCTTGGAGTAAACTCGTACACAAGGGGGTTGTTTGACTAAGTGTGTTAAGTCAAATAAGGTGATTATGGATTGGATAATTTGACTAAGTGTGTTAAGACAAACAAAGATGATAATGAACTTGTGAACCCAAGGAAGTTATGTTATCCTAGAGTAAACTCGTGCACAAGATGATATTTTGACTAAGTGTGTTAAGTCAAACAAGCTGATAATTGATTGGATTCAATTGATCAAGATTGAGGAAGCTTGATTTGGAAAAAAATTGTTTTGATGATTTCATGTGACGCTGACGTGCACATTAGATGCAACTGATATGGATTATTTAGATTGATGTTCGATGAAAGATAAAGCTTGATAAGGAATGTCTTCCTGTCAGAATATGCCATGGGCTAGTGATGTGGGTTTTTGGCTCATAAATTCTTTGACCAATCTCATTTTATATTTGCCAATGTTTGGATCACCACATAAGTTGGAGAGTATAGATCAAGATTCATTCACAAAGCAAGATGCAAATATCTGCCCCCAATGTCTAGCAATGCTTGAATGGCCATTGGGTGGAATCTTGGATATATGGATACAACAAGCATGCAAAGGATGCCAAGGATTATCTTTTGACAAGATAAGGTGTTCAAATAGAGGAATTCTCATTCGGATAATGCTTCAAGGCTCTGATACCGTTGGGTAGGATGGGATCAATGAAAATGACCCATGTCAATATGTTCACCATAAGCAAGTGTAAAGTGTGCACCAAAATTTGCCAAGATCAAGATAACTTGGAGTATGGATGTAGATATATGAACATGGATTGGATACATTGTTCATGGATGAATGAATGATATGGCTGGAATGTTGGCTTTACTATGGATGCGATAAGATGCTTTCTCCTAAAATGGAGCGCATAGATGCTCGATTCTACACATGATGCCTGTTTACTAGGATTTCATCATGGTACCTGTCCAAAGCACTAGCGAAATGGTTTTCGCTAGATGTACATTTTTTTCTTTATTGTTTTCAATCTTTTTTTTTATTTTTTTTTGGATTTTTATATTTTTGATTTTTGTATATTTTCTAAGACATTTTAAACTAATGTTGAATCACTTGGTACTACTGACATTGATGCTTCTGGCATAATGTTCCATTGATATCCTTCTTGAAGAAGTTTCTTTGCCAAGATACGTGCACTCAAAAGCAACTTTTGAGAAATTTGATCTGCTTTGATGATATGGGAGTTAACTCTGTCTTTGTGGGCACATCGCGATAGAGTTCCTTTTGAATCCTTATGATGAAGGATCGTTTCCAACACATGGTCAATGTGAGAATTGGATATCATGTGCGAAGGTGTGGATGGAGTGTTTTTAGGAGTAAATGATGGATTGGTTCATAGTTTGGAACCTTTTAACTCTCCGAACCTAGAAAGACGAGTAATAATGGGTGGATATGGAAGTGTGTGTGGAATTAGGACCAACAAGTCGATATAATTTGTACATTGCTAGAGAAGTCTTCTTTTTCCTTTATGGACATATTTGATGGATACTTTTCCCTTTTCAATTTTTCCCCATAGGTTCTTTGATTGATGGAGTTTTATAGGAATCATCTTTCTTTGTATTTTTGGTATCCACTTGTATTTGATTTGTCCTCTGTGCTTCACTACTTCTTTTCCTTTGATGATGTTCTTCATGCTTTGATTTGAATATTTCTTTTGTTGTTGGTCCCAATTATTGGATGGGATGATGGGTGGATGAAGATTTGTGGCATGGTGGGTTGTAGTATTGGCATCAATTTCATCATAAGGATTCTTCATACTCCCTATGGTGACGTTTTATTGAGATGAATTTGCCCCTAGCTTTGTGGAAGTATCACTAATATGTTGAGATCCCTTGATTGTCCAATAACCAAGGCCTTGATGCTTAGAATTGCCAATAAGCTTCTTTGGTTCTACGATACCTTATTCATATAGACCTAATCCTTTGCCTTGATAATTTGTCTGTTGAAACATTTTATTTCTGAATGGATATGATTTACCTTGGAAACAAGGTGCTAATCCTTCTCTACTCTATCGTGGACCTTCAAAAGTTTCAGCTTCTTTATTGATGAGATAACTTGCTCTAAGAAAGGTTTAAGTGATCCAATTTTATAAGTGATAGGCTCCTCCACATGTGGGATGCATGCCTAATTGATATCTTTAGCTCAATCTTGTGAAATATCAAATTTTAATGCTTCTTCAAGAAGTGTTAATGATTCATTGTCCCCATAAAAATCTTCCTCGTGATTCATTTCACAGGATGTTTATGATTCACAACTTCTGTAGAAGCCTTCTTCATGATTTTTTTTTGCTATGTCTCTACAAGATATGTCTGATTTGCAACTTCTATAGAATCCTTCTTCATGATTTGTTTCTGCTATGTGTCAAGAATTTTCCATATTTTGGTCGTTTGTACAAATGTTAAGAGTAGGAGACTCTTGTTCCTTGGTAATGATATTGATAGTATGATACTCTTGTTTTGAATGAAGATCATCTACGTGTCCATCAAAAGAAGGCATCTTATGGGTAGATGGAGGAATATGTGCTATATGGATATGATCATTATTTGCAACATCTTGTATAGATAGCAGATTTTCTATCATATCATTGTAGTATCTTGGAGATACGAATTCTTGATCCTGATTAATTTTGGAATTGCTTTCGACATGCTTTGGATCATGTTCTTGACATCGGTCGATTTGAAAGGATGGATTGCTTACAAAGGGTCCTTTGATATCTTCATTAGGAATGGGAAGTGGCTTAATATCATGTTGTTCTTTGAGGATTCCTTCACTATATGTAACCATGAGGTCAAAGGATGCTAATATGTCTTAGGAAGGACCATTGCTAGACCTTGATGGAAGATGTTGGTCATGCTTCGGAATAAATTTTTAAGATATGTCCTCTAACTCATATGGCGATGTAGAGACATTTTCCATATGATCATTGGTCGATGGATCATGGATTATGTCAATAGGATGAAATAATTTCAACACATCTTGAAATAGATCACTAAAAAGTGGCTCTTGATGAATGTTGATTTGATCACTAGATGGGGTAGACATATCTTCACAGTGCTCATTGATGGATTGATTTTGATCATTGTCTTCAACCATTATGGTGGAGAGATTTTCAATGCCTTCAACCATAGGGTCAAGTGATGTTGATATTTCTTGAATTGGATCAGTGTTGGTCATCGTTGGTGAGTTTTGATCATGATTGAAAAGTGGTTCTTGGTTTCTGTTCATTTGATCATTGGATAAAATGGAAACATCTTCAAGGTGCTCATTGATGGGTTGATCTTGATCATTGTTTTCAACAATTTTGGTGGGAATCTGTTGCAATCTTTGTTGCATGAGTAAGGCTTGTGTTTTCTATTGAACCAACAATGCTTGTTTTGGTCGTGTTGTTTCCATGCCAATAATTATTTTTGTTGGGCTTGTTTTTGAGCTACTTGTTAATGCACTTGTTGATGGATTTCTTGCAATAGTGCCCAGAATTCTGCTTGTGCCTATCAAGCTTGGTGTGGGGCTTGAGCTTGAGCCTATGCTTGTCAAGCTACTTGAGCCGCTTGCGCAACTTGTGCAGCTTGTTGGGCTTGGAGTGCCTTTTGGTGGGTATATTGCAACATGATAGAGAATGAATTTTCCATGTTGAGTTTTGGTGGTGGTGGTGGTGGATTGGGAGTGGTGTTAATTATTGGGGTGAGCGGAACGGTCCCATTGATTTCCAAGGTTTGAGTGGTGAATGGTACGATTGATATTCTTGGTCCTTGAGACACTTGAGGAATGGTAGATGTGTTAACCATTGGGGTTGCTTGGATGGCTTCCATTTTTTGTCGTGATATTGTTGGGAAAATGAAAGGATTTGATATGATGTTTTTCTTTATCATAGGAGTATTGCTCAGATTTAGTTGATTGATGATTGGTAAAGGGGGAAGGTTCATGCCTTGATTGTTTGGTTGATAGATTTGTAAGTTTTGACTTTGTTTTAAATCTACCATAGGAAAAGATGTTACAAAATTTACATTAGGAAAACTCACATTTGTAACATTGATGTTTGGAGGAGATAATGATCCCATGTATGGATTGTACAAATGCAAATTTTGAAAATCCATTGGAATTGTAAGGCTTGGATAATTTGGTTGAATTGGATTACTCATGATGGAGGAATAAAGTTTATATTTCATGTTCCTCTTGTGTTTTGACCTTGTTGCGAAATTGAACTTCTAAGGTGTTTAGGACCAATGATGAGATGAAGGATGAAAGGGTGAATGATATGGGTGTTTAAACTTTTAGGAACTTTGGATCAATGCTAGACTTGAGGACTTGATTTGATTTGATTTGATTTAGATTTATGATAGTTTGACCAAGTCTGTTAAGTCAAACAAGGTGATGGTGAACTTGTAAACCCTAGAAAGTTGTGTCATCCTAGAGAAATCTCCCATAAGAGGATTAATTGGCTAAGTGTGTTAAGCCAATCAAAGTGATCATGAACTAGTAGACCTTAGGAAGTTTTGTTATCCTAGAGGTAAATTTTTTCAAGAAGATCAATAATTTGACTAGGTGTGTTAAGTCAAACAAGGTGATGTTGATTTTCCAAAAGTATAGCATAGATGGTGTTTTCCAAGGTTCCAAAAGTTGTTGGTTAGATGGGATTTGATAAAAAAATTGATGGATGAAGTGATTTGACTTGATCCTAGATGACCCTATCAGGAACTTGTTGACTAGACCAAGATATTGAAGAACATTCTTTTCCCTAAGATTTATTTAAACCAAAATATCAATGTTCGCATGGAAAACCATAAGAATTGCAAGCACATGTGTGGTTCAATTGTCTGTTATCTTGCTTAGGTTTGGTTCTTTTTACAACAAACACTTCTTTCTTAGTTTTTCAAACTCAATGTCCAATATCCTAATTGTCTTTCATCCCACAAAGTGCATTATGTGGAAATCAAAGAAATCATGGCAAAGGTTACCTAGTGTTGACTTTGAGGGAAACAAATTGAGATGTCTAAATGTTTAGAAGCCTTCTAGAGATAAGAACCCCTAGGGACAAGCAGTAACATTTGGACACCTCCAAGGTATTTTGTTCTTCCAAAGGGTTTGAAATTCTGATGATTCATTGAATGTTTGTTTTCCACTATTTTAGATCCAAGCAAAGTGTTTTTATTCAAAGCACATGTACAACCCTAGGCTAGAAAAGGCAATATTTGTGAAGTTCCCACTTGGACAAATCCAGTTGTGCATATTCTGTACGAATGACTAGATGCTTGACCACACTCGCTCCCCTCCATAGCACACACTTCTCGGGTCATCCAAGCATCAGTACTCAATAATCTCCCATGACATACTTTTCATCTCTACAAAAAAATTGCATGTATAATGTGGGGTGGCTTCAGAGGACATGACCTCTTGCACCAACAAATATAAGGTATTTTTGGCTTCTAAACAAAATTTTGTAGTAAGGGCATCTAGTTTAGGGAATGTGATCATAAACTCTTTGTGAGAGATCTCCCAACCCTTAGAACAAGGGATTTATGCATCATAAAGATATTGGGGGAGAGTTATCATGCACCGCTTCCCATTGTCCATGGCTTTCACCGTGAACACAAATTTATATAGCAGTTTGGAAAAGCTTGGCTTTAGCTCGTTACCGCTTGAGTCCTTCCCTTGGGGTGAGTACTATTTCCCACCAAGGTAGGCTCTCTAAAGGTGCACAATAGTGAATAAGTGCATTCGTAGTTCGATCATCTTTGTTTGCATGAACAAAGAGAGAACATTCACAATGATTTTTCCTCACACTAGACAAGTTTTGTTCAATTTTAGAACCCAAATGAAATTTGGAGGTAATATTTTTGACAACTTAATATCACGAAAAGACTTTTGATTTTCAATATTTTTTGTGAGGCACGCGAGAAGCACATACATCTTCTCAATGATATTACTTTGTAAAAGAGATTACAAAACATGAAAAGAACGCGTTCATTTTAGACCTCAAAGTAGTGATTGTTCATTTTATAGCACAAAAATGAAGTGTGAAGTTGATTGTTCAGTTTTTAGACCAAATTGAAATTCTATTGTGTTTCTGTTGTTCAGTTTTGGCCCAAATTTTTTAAAAAAATAAAAAAAAATCAAAACAATGATTGATTTTAAACCCAAATTGATTTAGTTGGCCTAAAATAGAAAACAAAAGCAGCAATTAAAGCCATAGGATATTACAATAAGCATTAAAAAAAAAAAAATCAAGTTCAATGTGCAATACTTGAACTTAAATCTTCGTTCCTTTATTCAATTTCGATAATCAACTCCAACAATATCCCTAAAAATAGTACAAAGTTATTAGAAATAAAGGTAACCCACCAAATTTCTTATACATCAATGTTTTAAACATAAGTTGAAAGTTATTTAGGCTTTTTGAAAATAAATGATCATATTTCAAGTGCATTGGTTACTTGTGATATGATGATTATATCTTGAAGAGAAGCTAAAGACATGCAAATTCTTTAGTTTTAATGCACAAATTAAGACATGATAATTAAAAATGGTTCCAACCTGCAACAGACTCTAAATGCTCACTTTCCCCTCCTTAATGAGGTTGGGAAACTCAAACAACCGAAATCCAATCAAAATAAAAATTTCCCTCAACTTGCAATAGTAGATGTATAATGTGCAGACCGTAAGTAAAACATAATCAAATATTTTCAAGAGGTCCACTTTGTATAGATAGCAATCAAAACATGGCAACACAATCAACATGGACACAGTTCAATCCACATCCACATCATAGTTTATTGAACTACGCAAAAGATATAGTGTGGAGATTGGGGTATCAAATCAAGTGAACACATTAGGTTGCATTTACTATTGAGTTATTATTCTTGAACAGACTCGGAGATTTTTCATGTACCACTGTCTACTGCCAAAGTGAATATACATATATATTTTTATTTACTACTGACAACTACAAATAGAAAATATTTTCTTATAGATCTGCTCCACTTTTCTAGAAATCACTTGCCGTACGTATCAAACCTAATATTAAATGAAGTCCAAAAAAATTAAATGAACCGTCTAATCACCTGTTACAAGTTAGCTCGATTAAAATCTAGCAACTAGATATCTGAGTGATAGGGAGATTTCCCTTGCAAACTCGATTGACAGGTGTGGAAGCATTAAGCGCTAGAAATGGCACTCAAATTAGGGGACAACAACTTTAAGAAATGTGAATTTATGGTATTCACACATAGAAGTAATTTAATATTGATTAGGCATATGTTCCATGTCATACTTTTTTTTGTAGCTTATTAGAACACGTTCCCTACATATAATATTTCAACATACACATGTCAAATTCTTTCAAATTGAAATCATTTGAACAAGTTAATGAAGGATTTAACAATAAGTAGGTAGCATAGAGGTTGGTAGTTGCTTTGTGTCATCTTGTCAGGCCTAGATTTCTCAAAGAGATGAAACTTTGACTTGCCCATTATGCCCATCTATTCTGCTAACCACTTACATCGACAGTCCAAATTCCTACTTAATGCATGTTACATTCATACCTATAGCATAAATCGACTCATCTAGTCATTATCAAAGAGGAAGATAGCATTATTTTACCATGCCTTGGAAAGTGTGTATATCTCTATACTTAACTCAAGACCTTGGCATGAAACCACAATAAATGGTGGTGTGGCCTCCCCAACAAGTTGACTGGTGTAGATAAACATCCTTATCTCACGTCTTGTATCAAAAAGAGTGATGCCACATGGCCTTCCCTCTATCATTTCTTATGAATATGCATGTTAGGATTGGCCGCCTCGATTGGAATGGGTAGCTGACTAGTTTTCATGCTTTGTTATGCGGCAGCTACATTGTTAGTAGTATGTGTGCTTACCATTGGCATTCATCTGGAGTAATTTCTTTTCTTCCATAATCTAAAGGTAAAGTAATATAATAAAGATGACTTTGACAACATGCATTAAATAATGAGTTTTAGTCTGAGTTCAAATGATGACCTATACAAATGAGATCCAACTAATTTTGTAAGACAATCCCAACCAAAAGTTCATCCTAGAGTGTTCTTATACCATCGTCAAGAAATATAAGTCATGAATTACATCAAGATGTGAAAGTTTCACTACAAGTATACTAAGTACCATTTTGAATCCAACCCACAAACATTACACCTTTCCCCAAATGCACAGCCACTCCTTCAAGGATAACACTACTGGATCAGATTTTATAGTAAGCCTTTCTTGCTTGAAGTATGTTAAAACAATACAAGAAGCAAATTTGTATCTTATCCATCCTTTGTACCCAACTACCTCTTAAATCTCACACCAGCTATCCTTGACCTTTGATAGGATTAGGAGGAAGCTTAACACAAATATTAATAGCTCAGCTTGTGGGTGGGTAGGGGTGGTGTGCAAAAAGTGGAATCATAAAAAAGACTCTTACATGAATAGTCTTAAATTAGCGGTGACTCCAGAGAGGTTTTGGAGACAATCATTACTTCTATTGAATGTCCGATAAGCCATTTTGTTGTGAGTAAATGCATTGGAAACCTAGACAAGGCATGTAAACTAATAGACAGACTCGCCTTAGAGAAAATACTATCTCAGGGAGGGTAATGATTGTAAGGTATGCACATAATAAAAATAAAAAAAAAGCAACAAGATCTATTTGGCAATCTGCACCTTTCACGCTTTGAAACTCACACAAGGAGAGAAAGGAAATTTAAAATGGAGAAGAGACCTACTTATGCTTTAACCTCCTGGAAAAATTCAAACTACAACTTGCATTCTCAGAATGCTTAGTCTTGGCTTCTTTTGGATCGTGCATACTCAATACCTGAGCTGGAGCATCAAAATAATTATCATGAAAGTCATCTCAGCATGGACTGCCTTGGCATGTAGTTTAGAAGGTAAAGGCTAGACTAATGATTGATGTTGTTAATGATGCGCTTGCATTAAAAAAGGATAGATATAGAATTTTTTGTTGTAGATGCAACCCATGTAGCAATAAGTGCTTCTGACATAGTACTTACAAAGCCACATCTTAGTGCTTTCATCAGTGCAGTGTTTGACAAGTCATGCAAAAGAAATCATAGAAAATATAACCTAACTATATGGTGGATAAAGTCATCAGTTGCATCCCTCTAAAGGCATTGAATCTACCATATAATTTAGAAAAGTTTCTCTATCAGTCGAGGAGAATGAATACTCTTATTTCAATGGTTGTTTCTATCTCCTAAGGGACCTTCGGTTTTAGAAGCAGCTCAAAATAGTTCTCTAAACAACATACAAGATGGTCAAGACATATATAATATCAACATGCATCACTGAGTGAAAAGAGAGAAAGAGGTGATCTTATAGTTTGTTTTTATCTGCACAAGTTTAACCTGTAGGCTTGGGGATTAGTGAATAGACCTCTCCATTCACATGGAACTTCAAGCAGTGATGACCCAAAACATCTTGCCAATCGATTCATATCTACTTAAAATACGTTTCATTAATTTTGATGTGCCCATTTTTAAATTTACCAAATTCTATCACATAGAAATATTGAATTTTTTGTCTTGATGCTATACATAGTCCATTACTAAGTATAATTGCATAATAGTATATATTTCATATGCAAGCAGCAAAGGATTCAATCTCGATGTAAATTTCCCACCCTGAGGTGTTGAGTGAGGTTTTTTTTTTTTCTCCAAACAAAACAATGTCCCTACATGGCATGCCAACACTTTTTGACAATAATATTCATGAGAGTAGAATGAAGTAACGACTTTCAAATACAAGAAAAAGAGAAATGGAATGAATTAGGTTGCTTGCCCTCCTTCTAGCACTAGTATGTGGATATGGAAATCTGCAAATGTTAGTAAAATGACAAAAACAACATAACAGAAATACATATCCTTATGAAATAATTACTCCATGTTTCAAAATGCAAACAAATGACAAGAATGATCAAAGCACATAAAACACAAAATAGACCTAGTCCATAGTGGATTAGTGCTATCCTTTGTGTAGAAGGCAACCCTTTCCTTATCCTTGATAAGCTTGAATGAAGATGATAGACAATGAGATGCTTGGTGAACTCAATTTTCTTATAATGATAGTGCTTCGATTGTAGATGAAAAATGAGAGAGAAGGCATTGAATTTATAGGAAATATTGAGAGAGGAGAAGCCAAGATTGAGCAATGTGGGACTAAAACATAACAAATGAGAGAGAGCCACTTGTCACAATGGGATTGACCCATGATTGTGCAATTTTTGGCTAATGTGCCCATTTCAAATTTGAAAATGGCAATAAATGAATATGGTTGAGGGTTTTGGGGGGAATTATGTTTGGCCAAAAAAGTCAAACAGGGGAATTAATGAGGGCATATTCCTTGGGAATATGCCTTTGTGAGGAAAATAGGTGTTTTAATAAATCAATTTAAATGATTTATTATGCAAGTGGATGAATCTAGATGATTTAGGTGATTAGGATTAAATTAATCAAGATTTGATTAATCTAATAGGAGGGTAGGTGATATGACATTTGATTTGAATTTTTGTTTTTATTTTAAATCAAATGAGAGGAAAATGCATATGAGTGATTTAATTAAATATATGTAATTTAATTAAATCGGGAACTATAGGAGACAATTAAATAATTTAATTTATTTAATTAAAGAGATAAGCTTAGTGAATTAATTAAATTGGTTTATTTAATTAATAGATGAAATAATGTTGAATGAAGCATGATCAAATGCATGAGTAAATTCTGCATGTCTACAAGAATTACATTCTCAACATGAGACCCTAACAAAACATGTTTCCTTCATCATGGGTTCATAAACAAAGGACTTGGGAACATTCCTCTTAATCAGGAATAGTCTTGATCTTCCCCTTGTATGGCCACATATCCTTCCTTTCGATTTCCGTGAAGAATTGAACATATTTCGAAAGGATTCTTTAATGATGAATTGATTCAAGAAATAAGACATTAGCTTTTGAATAGTGTGTCCCTTGATTGGCCCCTCTTCTTCACATTGGGTTCTCGAGGGAGCCCTTTGAATTTTTTTAACAAATTCTATGACATCTAGCTTGGGGGCAGCCCAACTAGAGCGGTATCATTTCTTCATGTCTAGCTCGAGGGCAGCCCAACTAGAGCGATTTTGCATCATCGCATCGAGCTCAAGGGCAACTCGACTAGATTGGTTTCATTTCTTTGCATCTAGCTCGACGGAAGCCCAACTAGACCGGTTTCTCATCTTCACTTCTAGCTCAGGGGCAACCCAACTAGACCAGTTTCATTTCTTTGCATCTTGCTTGGGGATAACTAGACTATACCTACTTCACATCCTTATGTCTAGCTTGGGAGCACCCCGAATAGACTTCAATTTTCAAAATAGCATGTCCCTTGAGTGGACTCTCCTCCCTTTTGAAGAGTTCCCAAGGGAGCCCTTTGAATGTCTTACAACTTAGCGATGGTTTGCATGAGTACCTGTTAAGTGGCTTGTGTGGCCGCTTCCTAACATGTTCTATCTACGGGTAAACATGTCACCCTCTATGACTCTATAGAGTCCCCTTTTACTTGGTTGCCCTCATGTGAGAGTTATTGGGGGATACCTTCCTTGTAGGTCTCTGGGGCTATAAGGTGCTCTTCCTAGTCTCCTTCATGTGAGAGTTATTGAAGGATACCTCCCTTGTAGGACCGTGAGCCTATGAGGCACCTTTGTACATCAACTTTGTAGTTTTGTGGAACTATGAAGTCTCTTCCTGCACTCCCAAGTTTTCCAGACCATGCTCTGTTTCCTCATCGATTCAGGTATACATCTCTTACCTTGTTACTTCTTACTAATTTACTTTACCAAAGCACTCATCAGTACTCGTGCTTGCTAAAGTGAGTGAAAAATGTATAGGCATGTATTCAAACCCCTAACAAAAATTCCATGTTACCCCCTTGCACTTTAGATAGCCTAAGGCAAAGCTTTAATTCCACTTAAGCCCACTGCTTGCATCACACTTAGTGTCTTGTTTGTGTTTCGGGGGATGCATTTCTATTGGGGATGCCCATGCGGTGCACAAAAATTTGTTTAGAACGCTTACATCCTGAGCAGATTCCTACGGATGGAGACTACAGAGATATTACACTTTCGATTGGAAGTCAAAATGTAACACCCCTCTTCGGCTAGCTAACTTGAATATGGTAATTTTCCATCCTTTCCTTCATATTCTTGACCATTCCATCCATTCTCAAAGTATTGCAAGATCAATTGAACCTCTCTCTCCATTTCCATTCATCCATTTTCAAGCATTATTGCAGCACTTACACTCCATTGCAACACTTACACTCCATTGCAGCAATCCACCACTCCATCACTCTGATAGTGTGAGCATAGGACAACACCATTGTGGCAAAGACTTGAGTTCCTCTCATTTTTATCCTCCACAAGCCTTGAGTGCTTTGGACGAAGGTGGTAAGATCCTCTAATCTTCTCTACAATCTTTGCTTGAGTAAGCATGTACTGCTTTGTAGTGTTTTTTTTTGGTTTACGTAGCTTGTATTTTCCTTATTTATCATTATTCGCATCATTGTAAAATCAGTTGTGCATGAAGGTGGAAACACTAAAATTGGGTTCTGACTGAGGTAGGCCCCTAAATAGCACCAACATTTTCCCTCTTTGTTGTGTGCAAGTGGAGAGATCTTGGAGTAAGCTGGTGAGGAGATTATTGTGTGAGATCGTCTTCATCACTCTTGAGGTAATATATTTCTTTTATCATATCCGTATTTACATTTAAATTTTCTTAGTCTTATTCTTCACTTCTCAAAATTGCTAAACTAGACTGTTAGTCCTTTTTTGGGATTCTAACCTTGTGTCTCTAGTTTTCTGGTCATACAAACGCTAGTGCACCTGTGAGATTCCAACGTGTCGCATTGTCATCCTAGATTTGTGCTTTTTTCCTCCGATAGATAGCTACCTGAGACATAGAGTTGACTCTCAAAAGTGACTCATCTAGTCTCTTTCCAACCCTCGGGTTTGCAGAGTGGTCAAAGGATACATAGTCCTCATCATTCTCATCCCTCCTATCCTAACTGTCCTTTAAACTGAGGTAAGTTAGGGAAGCCTTTCCACTCTTGATCTTTTTTGACCTTGGGCCTCTTAGGGGGTGGTCCCCCTCTTTTACTAGAAATTTGATCTTATAACGTGGCATTTAGACCACCTCAAAAATCCTCTATGAGTTTTAATTTATGCAAGCCATAGGGATTTTTGATGCCTCAATTCTCATAATTTTTTAATGTTTGGAAGGTACCTAATTGATTGAGCCTTCTTCAAACAATCCTAATATAAATATACCTACATTTCAAACTTCATTCAAGTATTACGTAAATCCTTTTACTATTTCATTGACCCTTGAAGATAATTTTATTTTAAAACATAAGAATCACACATGTAATACTCTTAATATATTTAAATCATGAAATAGTTTCATATGGGAGTAGTTAAATGTTTATGGTTGGATATTGTAAGGTTTCACAAATGGTTATTGTCTTCATATTATTTCATTCAATTGGTAGTAAAATTGTTAACGTTAACATAAATAAAACAAACACACACAAAGGAAATCATAGCTTCCAATTACCCAGTAACGAGAGGGAAGTTGTATAGTATAATTATGTTAGTACCTTAGTAAGTTAATTTTGTTACATTTCTAGTGTATTATAAAGGAAAAAAAAATTTATGTGATATTATTTATGATAGTAACCATAACCAACCAATCAAAGTTTGAATAGAAATAAAAATATATTAAAATGATATTGTAAAGGTTTAGAGCGAGCATTGAATATGGTTATGCATGAAGCAAGTTGTTGAATGTTTTCTAGTATAATCCTCTTCTTGTTACAAACTATACTATCTAATAGCTACATGCAAAAATGACATTCTATCTAGTCACACAAGTCAATTTAAATTTACACAAAAGTCACATAATAGTGACATAGAAGGAGTGTAGTCAATCTTGGAAAGCATTAATTTAGGATTTTGGAAGTGTTCAAGGCATAGGCACTTTATAGCCTTGAAAATTGCATATTTTTTATGTTCTTTGAAAGAATACGTTATTGGGATCCCACAAGCCCCAAATGATATTCTGAACAAAACCTGTCACATGCAAATGAGAAAGTACAACAAAAAGGGATGAAACAATATTGATTAATTGAATATTGGATGATTACAAAGAAGGATTCAATGTACTTATGTAGACTCAGATGAACTCAACATGAGATCCCTAAATAGTGGAGTTCTAACTGAGAGAGGAGTGAGATAACAAAATGTATGAATTAGTTAAATCACTTAATTGATTGAAATGCATGATTAATGGAATAACACTCCAGATCAGAACTAGATGATCTCTTCTTATGTTTGCATTAAGCACTAGAGTAAAATATTGATGATTAATTTACTCCAACACCCTCGATGAATGAAAATTAAGAAGAAGAGAAAACTGATGAAGGAAAAGAATGCAATGATGGATGTAGAATGGGTCCTGACACAAGGCCAGAGGAGGTACCCATTTACAACATGAAAGTTTCTCACAAAAAGAGTAAAGGAGAAAACCTCATGGAAACAAAAATCCTCTCCAAACAATAAATAGAAAGAAAGTACAAATGGAATGTCTCAAGAGACTCAAGTTCAAGAATATATGGAAATATATAATTAGATACTCCCCCATAAGAGAGAGTGAAGACTCCAAATCCCCCCTAGAATGAGAGAACCCCTATACCGATGATTCAACTAATGTGTCTCCCTTGAGGAAGAAACCAATCCAACGGTCGATGATGAGGAAATCCCTGGATGTGAGGTGAAAATGGAAGTCCTGGATGATGCTCAATGGAGAACTGACTAAAACATGAGTGTCTGAATGATAGGTTGTTGAATCAAATGTATCAACATCAAAAAAATCATGATGATGCTGAAATGGAATCTCTAAAGAAGACAGGATAACAAATGTGTTGAATCTATCATCTAAGAGGAAATTAATATCCTCGTATATGTCCTCAACAAAAACACTTGATGGCTAGATGAATGGAGCTACAATGCCAGTCAAAGCTGAAGAGGGATCCTGCTAAACAAATGTGATCTCAACAGGTGGTAGAGGTATAGAATTCTCAACATTGATCTCATGAACAAATAGAAGAACACATAAGCTCAAGTGACAAAACTTCACCTCAGATACAACATGCTCTTTGGAAGAAAGAGAGTGATCCCTAGATAGTCGAGATGGAGGACCAAAGTGTGTGAATGCATACAATCATGAAGAATGATCAACTTTCCCTATTGCAACAATCTTGTCAGTCTGACTTTCTCTGATGTGCACTAAATTAGGTGTGAACTCAACTTTCTTCCCTTTCCCACTATGAGCAATTTGATAAATGGAGAGAAGGCTAGTGGACAAAGATGGTACACATAGTACATCATTAAATGTACTAACATCAATGTCAATAGAACCTTTCCCACATACAGTCATATAAGTGTTATTACCCAATAATATGTGTGGTTAGGATGCAGCCTCAAAATATGAGAACATGTCCTGAGAAGATGCCATATGGTGTGAAGCACCTAAATCTAGTAACCATCTAGAAGAATGTGAACTGGTGGTTCCACATAATGGATGACCCTTTTGTTTGGTCTGTCCATCTGTCTAGAATGATGGTGAAGAAGAAGACCCACCTGTTGTAGATGAAGATGGAGGATGAATATTGTTTTTTATAAGAAGAGTTGTCAAATCTAAAACCTGTTTTGCATATCCATCTATCTTCTTCTCATAGCATTTAGACTCATCAGGTCTCTGGTTATTACAGTAAGAACACATGGGTCTTTCTTTCTTCGATGATTCCCCCTTAGAAGAAGGTGAATCAAAGGTGTTATGTGTATTGAAATCCTTTGCATTCTCTGTGGTCTTTGGTTTTTCTTTCTTCCCTTTACTAGTAGAGGCCTTTATGTCTTTCAGATTTTGAGAAACAAGAAGAGCAAACACTTTTGAAGATTTTATTGTACCCAGGTGGATTAACTTTGACTATTCTTGCATGAGTCATGTGGCAAACTCATCAAGAGAGGGCATTGTGAATTTGGAGCCCATAGCATCTCTAGTAACATAAAAAGTAGAAACAAAAATAGAATAATCAGAACCAAGCTTGGCAAGTAGAGAAAGAATCAACTGTTCATCTTTCTTATCAATACCACACTGCTTTAACTGAAGCCTTAAAGACTTAAGTTTTGTGAAGAGGTCTTCGACACTATCAAAATCAGAAGGATTAAGATATATTAACTCATTCTCTAACTGAGAACTCCTAAGTGTGTCTTGCTTACCAAGCAGGAGCTCAAGATAGGCCCAAACTTCCTGTGGAGTTTACAAGACTGAATGTGAAACAAGAGATCAGGAGAGATAGACATGTAAAGAGTACCAAAAGACTTGTCACATCTGTTGAACCATTTCATCTTTTCTAGAGCAACACCTGGTTCAATTTCCGTACCCACTGTGACTCGATACAACCCAACTTCTTCAAAGTGATCTCCATCTGGGTTTTCCACTCGAGAAAGTTTGAGGGAGTGAGAAGAGTTACTTGAGTTTTATCCATGATTCTAGAAAAAATACAGACTTAGAGAAGAACCAAAATAACAGTAATAGCGCCCCCAGAAAAAGAACAAAATGCCTTTGACAGCAAAAAAAATTTGATCTTAGATTACAGTTTACAGAAAATGACCAAAGAGAGTCTTCTGACCAGGCATTGTCTTCACGCCGAGCCTCCACCTGTTGGTCAATATGGCCTAAGAGCGGCTGCTTGAAGTCAATGACTCTGTGCATATCTATGCTGGGAGGCGATTGATCTATGCTAGCCAATCATTGTCGCGTTTCACTTTTTATCTCCTTGCACGCCTTGTGAAAGGAGAGTACGACCTGCGAAAAAGCTCGAGCGGCCTGAGAATAACGCAAGGGCAGGGTTAATTCCCTGTGCGGTGCAATGAGGACATAAGCTCCATTGTATTCAGAGATCACGCTACTTCCAAAAGCATCTGTGAATAGAGATCGGATTGATCTATGAGATTCTTTGCTTCATGGTGTCTCCTCCAAAATGTAGGATTCGGCCTATCAAAATGCCCGAGAGTCTAAGTCTAGGCCTGGGTGCAGTTGAGAGGGAGCTTCGCTTAGCCACATGACATGCCAAAGTCAAATTGGCCCCACAAATTATCACACACCTTTGAACTATGAGGCACAACCTGCAAAAGGAAAATCGCGTGGCCAAATTGAATGGATTCAGGGGCGCCTACAAATTGTATGGTAATTGTGCCTTCCTATCATCAAATGCGGCCTCTTCAAAAGACAAATAGAGCCTTCAACAGGGAGTAAAGGGCAACAAATGGAATTTATGACCTCTGAACGCCTAATTAGGCTGCTCAAAGAAATTCGTGCCCGTCAAATGCTATACGTGGCCTACAAACTCAATCGCCGCCTCTAATGAAAATACTCAAGCTCCTCACGGATCTTACCCTTGATATTCACGCAGATAAAGCCTCTGTTAGCACAAAGACTCCAGATCGATGGCGCCCTAGTGCGTGGGGAATACTTGTAGGAGATCCGAATTGAATGGACGTTCAGATTGACTCCCAACAGTGCTTTTGATGCTCAAAAATATTCTATAAAAAGTGAACAAAGATCTTCAGATCAGAGCTCTAATACTATGAAAGAAACCGTGATTGGGATCCCACAAGCCCCACATGCAAATAAAAAAATAGAACAAAAAGGATGAAAAATTATTGATTAATTGAATACTGAATGATTACATAGACAGATTGAATATTCTTATGTAGACTCAGATGAATTCAACATGCGATCTCTGAATGGTGGAGTTCTGGTTGAGAGAGGAGTGAGATAACAAAATCTATGAATCAGTTAAGTGACTTAACTGATTGAAATGTATGATTAATTGAATAACACTCAAGGTCAGAACTAGATAATCTCTTCCTAAGTTTGCATTAAGCACTAGAGTAAATTATTTATGATTAATTTACTCCAACATTCTTTAATAAATTTTTCTTGGAGAATTGAATACCTTGGTATAACAATGGTACACTATTTTACTTTTACATAAGATAGTGATAATTTCACTTGAACAAGGACAAGAATCATTTGGTTACTAATACCACCTAGAGTACTATTATTTCCCTTCAACAACAATTATCATGGAGCTTTTCTCTCAATCTCATGGTGTCTATATAACTTTATTGAAGCCTCAAGGTTGATTATAATTTTTATTTTTCTCCTACCACATGGAATTCCTTTATAATATAGCCCAATTTAATCAAGGTATATTATCCTCAATTTCAATCTTACCACTTTTATCCTACAAATTGATTGCCTATATTATCTTGACTAGAAATAGTTGGCCCCTCTACTTCCTCCTATATTGAGCTACCATTGTATTCTCACTAGATAGAAAAAGGCTATCTTGTGAAAATATACACTCACACATCTACATTGTTTGTTGTGTCCCTATTAATAAACTTCTTGCACATCCAACAATTTTCATAGAGAAAAAATATAATTACAATATCATTGAACAAAACTATATAGTTAATAACCTACAATTGTTTTTAAAATTTTCTTTCCTCAACAAATATTCTAAATATGTGATAGTTTAAAAAATCCACTAATGTATTGACTTGTAAAATAAGACTAATGTAGATCACAACATTTACATATCTATCTAATGAACTCATTAGGATTTATTAATGTTTGCTGAAATAAGATATGATGGTTTATACTAAAATTAATCCAAGACTAGCTCTAAACAAGTATGAGTATTCAAATTTAACCATTGCAAAAGTAAACAAAACTTAATATTTTTACTTTTTCTTTTCAAATGATAGAAATATTTTTTTTGCATAATTAATACTGTTATTCCTAAGGTCTACATTTTCACCCTCCAAAGAGTAGTCTATGAATAGTGTGAAGGAGTTACCATGGGATCCACTTTTTTCTAGATCATGGCTAACCTCTACATGGACCATTCCAAAGAAACTGTCTCCACCTTTTTCCCCTTAAACCAAAGTGGTGGAAGTATATTTGGATAATACCAACAATTATGTGCCCTATGATTGTGATAATATTGAAGAATTAAAGTGCTTGGTTTTTGTTTTACACCTTGTGCTCGCTTGGCTCTCTTGTCACCTAACTCCCATCTCCTATTTAATTGATAAGGTTTGTAATTTACCATTTTACTGCTCTTCTCTTGTTGTATACATTATGATAATTTGAATAATCAATTGTGATCTAAAATATTAATAGCAAATATTTTACCTAATTAAATTTGTGAGCATTCAATACCGAACAAGAAAAAATATTTTACTATATTCTATGATAATAAAAATATTATATAATTTATATTTTAAATATATATTAAAATTTACTAATTTTCTAAAAGTATAATTTAATAAATAAAATACAATTATTGAAAACATATAATCAAATTAATTTATAACCAAAATGTTATATTAACTTGTTTTTGAAATAAAATCCTTTTTTTTTTTTCCTTTACGTGTTCTTTGGAGAAGAACATATATATACTCTATATAGCTCAATTAATTCTAATAGTATAAAGTAATTATAAGTTCTTCAAAGAAAGTGTTTGACTAAACAATTGGAAAATAAAATTATTGTATAAAATAGAATTAAAATAAAAACTTGCACCATTCTAATATTTCTTTCCATTCCATGATGAAAATTTGGAAGGAACAAGCTTAAAAAAAAGAATAAAAGGTAATAGACATTCTATGACTAGATTTATCTATTGGATTCAATAGACGCTGCAGACATTTAGATTTGTTTTGTAAGATTAATTTACTTAAATATGACAAAATATCTTAAGATACAGTTCAACTTTCTTCAAAAAAATCGATAGCGATGAATTTTAAAAAGAAAAAAGAAGTTACAAATATTTTATGAATGATTTATTGTATGAAACTCAATGGAAAGCCCAAAATTTAAATTGTCTTTCGTGAGGATAGTGTACTTGAAAATAAGAACATACTAAAAAAGAGAGTTCAATCTGTCCCAAAAAAATTGAAAACAAAGAACTTAAACAAATAAAATAATTACAAATACTATATGAGCTATTTTATTGTATTGGACTCAATAGACACCACAGAATTTCATATTACAGAGAGTTCAACCTGCCTAAAAAGACAAAACTGTCCTTCCAACCTAAATGTAGGTCAGTATATCAAACAGAAGAAACGACAGTCAAGCACGGGTAATTGATTATATAAAATAAAACTCTTCCAATCCGCTTAATCCTATGAAGTATAAGTGTCGCTCCACCAACGCTTACAGTCATATACTGAACAAAAAGCCTGCAAGCAAGTGAGAATCAGAAGTATTCCCGTGGCCAGAACAGTGAGGAGCTGCCATGAACCAAATATGTACTTGATTCCGTACTCCCTCGCAGCAACGCTCCATCTGTTGTGATAATGCTTGTTGACGTCTATTATGACTTGGTCCAAATATTTAACTCGCGTCAGTTTAACGCATTTGCCCAAGCCATTCCACAGACTTGCCACTTTCCCGTCGTCTGCCAGGTGATTGTAGATAATCCCGCTCTTTCTCAGCAGCCGAACATCTTCCTCTGTGTCGACGATGCCGTTCATGAAATCAGTGTAGCGAGTGAAGATCAAAGCACCAGGAGCCGCCGAAGCTTCGAACGCCACCAGATTTCTGAGAACTACTTCGGTGTTGGAATCCAACCTCAATTTGGGAAGATAAAGAGTTGCAGTGGTAGGGTCAAATCGAATTGTGGTGACGTCCCCATCAGTTGGAAGGAATTTTACTCCTGCTGAGTATAAATCGGAGACGGAGGGAATCGCTAGTTCGTCACGTGTAGGAGGAGTATCGACAGAGGAATAACCTCGCTCCTCATCTTTTTCCTCATCCTCTTCGTCTTTGCGCTTAATTGAAAGAGTTTCAAAAGCGGAAACAAGACGGGTGGACAACCGTGTCACCAACTGGACAGGCCTTCCTTTTAAGACACGCTCAGGGAGTGCCGAGACAAGTTGAACAAGGGCGATCTTTAAAGAAGAGAGATACTTCCATAAAGCTTTCAGAGCACGCGTTAAGTATGTTGAATCCGGCGACGGGACATTCCCGTCCTCGTTCTTCATAGAAATGGTATCCTCCATGGCTGCTGCAGGGACAATACAGTAGTAGAGCACCTCCAATATGTGACCCCTTTCTTTTATACGCAACCTTGAACTATCCCGCATCCTCAACATAAATGGCGACCATTCTTGACAGGCGAGACTTACCAGATTGCAGAGACTTTCTTTCGCCTTATCTTGAGAACCCAACTGCATTTCCAGCAGCTTTTGCAAGACGAACAAAGGAAACTGATTCTCGAGCATCATCAGATCTCTCATAATTGCGTTGTGTGTTGCACTCCTGCGAGATGGATCTAAGACTCTGCCCAGTTGCTTCACCTGGGATGACACGCGTGCAAAAGCCTGATCCGCCCGTTTGGGGTAGAACTGCAAGCACTCAAGCAGGAACGATGCGTCCAGAACCATAAGCCATGCAAGGGCTTCCTCGTTGTAGTCAAGATATTTGTGGTAGCAGTTCCTGATCTCCCAGTCGTACTTCTTCACCTCTTCCACAACAGATTCCAATTCGCTATCACCGGTTAGCGTCTTCTGAAATCTTCGCGCAGCAGCCACTTTATTTCTCTCCATCTCGTAAAGTTGGGATCTCCAGTGGTGATATGGTCCAATGGAGACGCACTGTGGAATATAAGCTTCTGGCTTCACTGCCAACAGCTCCTTGGGCACACCAAAAATGGATACAAAAATCTCCTTTTCGTCTTCTTGCTCGCCATGTCGTTGCAGGCCTTCCTTGATTTGAATAACCCAGACATCTTGATCGATGATTACTTCATCTGCACTTATCAATTCCATGAGGCCAACTCCGAAACAGATGACGGATCACAGAAAGCAATCAGCTAAGCAAGGGATGAAAATAAGATAATCGAATACTCAAATATGCGAAACAGGAGGGCAAGTGGGTCGTATATATAGCTTCATCCTCGGCTCTAGCCATAGCGCTACTAGAATTTCACAGAAATTTCTATACTTCTATCGAGAATTTGAAAAGCATTTCTATTCCTAGAGTTTCACATGATAAATGCTTAACGAAAAGGGTTCCATTCAAAGTGCGAAGAATGCTGGTTACTCTAAGACGGTACTCGCATACGGTGGGAGAGGGCCCTCTGACAAGGCCTATCTAATCCAAAATATGTAAAGTACTAACTTAAAATTAGTTAATCTCAGACTATCACAAGATAAAACATGTAACTTAATTTTAAGAGTTTGATGTTTGGTCCCTATGTTAACAAATATTGCCATTACGCAGCACTCGATATCTGATAGATCTTGTCAAATGGCTTACATGGGGGATGGCCCTCAAGAATACCCTGCCACGTTTACATTTGAAGGATTTGAAAGAATTTCATCCTGCATTTATGATTTCCTTAAAGACATTTGAAAGTAATAATGTTTGCCCGTGTCACTGTTATTAATACTATTTTATTTTCAGCTTATTTTATTTTATTTGAAAGTAATAATATAGTTTCAATTACATCTTGGTGTGCAATGGTATGGTTTGATTTTGTTAATTTAGAATTTGAATAAATAGAGCTTAGTATTTGACATTAAGTAAAGTAGAATGCAATTGTGAGATGCTTTAAATTAAGAAGAAAGACAATAACAACTATTATTCTAATTTGTAAAATGTAATAAATATGGTTTTTTGTTTTTTTTTGACCTTTATAATATGAATGTAAACAATATTTTCTAGTGGAAATGTAAAAAGAAGATATGATTCTTCGATTTTTTTTTTTTGTTTAAAGTGATTTTCTTTTTTAATATTATTTTCATTTATTTTATATTGGATTCATGAAATGGTGTGATCTTTTTCACAGTCAAATCGTTCTACCACATTCTCAACTCTCAATCATAACAGTCAATCCGTAATGTTCATATAGAGTATGTTAGGTTTAATTAAAAATATGAGAGAATGTAGAGATTTGATTTCTAAAAAATAGGTTTTTAATGTAGTGATATTATCTACTAATATTACTATTTTTTTATATTTCTAAAAAAACCGAATGGTGGGATCTTTCTCAATCATCTTGCATCATTCTAACATGTTCTAAACCATCGATCATGAAAATCACTCGATTGGATTCATATAAGGAACGCCTTCGACATAATAAAACATTTACATAAATAAAATCATTATTAAATAACTATTATATCATAAATATTAAATACTTCTAAATTATAATAAACAAATTCTTAACTAAATAAAATAATTCTTAAATAATTCCATAGTAAACAAGTTAATTTTGAAAATAAAAGAATCTCTAAAATTCATATATTTGAATTTTATTAAGATATATGTATTTAATATATTTATATCAATTATTAGTGCTTGCATATTACAAATATTTATATATAATGTTTAGATTAAGAAAGCACACATTATAATTGATTTATGTTAAATAATTTATATTAAAAATATATAATTATTGAAAATAATGAGGTGATAATAATAAATATAAAATTAGGATGTAGGTTTTTTTTATTCATTTTGATTTCTTAATAATTATATGTGTTTGAATAATTTATTAAATGATTAGATTTAATATTTTATTATTTTTCTTAAGAAATATTGTTATTAAAAAAATAAAAAAATTGCATATTGTATGTAGATTAGTCTATGTATTCTTTGTCAAATAAATAAAATCAATCTTTTAATTTGATCACACTGAGATTGATGATCACCCTTGTCTATAATATAATTTTATCATAACCATTTGATCACATAACTATCTTTCAATTAACAATTAAGAAAAGAAAACCGTCAAAAAATTATTTAGTTTATAAAAAAAAAGGTAAATTCTTACTAAACAAACTATCCCAAAACATTTTGTGACAATTAAGTTATATTCTTAAGAATTATGTGCAGCTACATCATCCCTCTTATATCATTTCTTTTAATGGAACATTAATTCATGGTACATTATGTAAAGTTCAAAAACTAAAATCAATCCCATTGCTAGTGAGCCTCAATCCTCTAATTTTTGTTTGGGTTCAAATTTATCAAAAACCTTGCCAATAAAATTATTCAAACTAATATATTGATCTATTTTCAAATTTTAATTTGATGTTGACTCATCTAATATTGATATACCCATCATATTATATTTGAATAGAATATAACTACATTATATTTTAAATAATTTAGTCTAATCTCAAATAACATAAGATTGTGGATGATTGGAATGAAAAGTACATAAATGTGTCAAGGAAATGTCAAGTGATCCATTTACATACAAAGATTTTTTTTTTTTTTTTTTGTGCAATGTGGGAAATTGAGATATCAATAGAAGATTCATTATCATAGATATTGTTCTCCCTATTATATTGTAATTTTGTTTATTTTAAATAAAACAAATAAATCAAAACATAAAAAAATAAAAAATAAAAAATAAAAAAGGATTCTATTATTTTCTCCCTATTATATTGTAATTTTATTTATTTTTAAACTTATCCAATAATATTAATAAAAATTCAATCTTCAATGTAAATTTACTTTAAACAGTTAAAAACATTTCAAAAAAAAATGATTTATCTTTTACTTTTGAAAATATTCTACATTAATATGTATTATATGTTATAAATTAAAACAATATATAATATTTATTTATAACATTTTTAATAATTTCCTAATAATTTAAAATGTCATATATAATATTCTATAAAAATATAACAAATCAAATTATACAATCCAATAAATTTTAATATCATAATTCTAATCTAAATTTAAAAATCACTCCACATACCATCAGTCTGATCACACTTACTGCTGACATAAGTAGATAGAAATCGATAAAATATTAAACACCTTTTATAGTATTTCAGGTCAAATTATTGATTTCGTATTAGACAGGACAAAATAATACATTGAAAATAAACGTTGTGGATATCGATTTGGTAATTCTAAGCTTTAAAAATAGCAAATATTTGATTTGGGTGAAACTAGTCGGGGAGAACATGTCGGGGAGAACATGAGTTGGAAATTTAAAAGTTTATCCGATAGTTTCGGGCGTGCCGGGTCAAATTTGGTTGCCTAATCGAATCAGAATTCCTCAACAATTATTGCCGTCCAAGCACTGTACTCCCTGCAACAAATATGTACTTTACACGTCCTGAAATTTGACATCCTTTAGTGGGAATTGTCTATGCAGCTTTCAAAACGGTCAAATGATCGTATTTATTAATTAATTGGTATCTTTATTTTAATTAATTAATAAATACGATCATTTGACTGTTTTGAAGGCTGCATAGACAATTCCTAAACATTGTTCCTTTGGAATTGTCTATACAACCCTCAAAACGGCCCTTTACTGAATCCTCTCGAATTTAGCGCTCATCTTAAATAATTAATAATAGTATTCCACCACTCAACAATATATTGACTTTCAATTATTTTATGTTTTATTAGTTCAACCGGGAGGAAGATCAATATATGGATTTTTTATTTTATTTTAAGGTTTATTAATTTTAGAGGAGGAAAATGCAATGTTTATTTTTAATCAATGTCAATATTGATTTATTTTAGTATTTAATTTGTTCTTTTATGAGTTTTAATTTTATATTTTATATTATTATATTTAAAATAAATAACTTTGAAATGTATTATTTTTTTTAATATATTTTTTATTTTAAATTATATGACATTTGTCTTGAGTGGAAAAAAAATAAAATAAAAGAATTTTTAAAAATTGATAATTCAAAGAAATTTTCTTTATTTATTGGCATGGATGTCAAAAGTGCCAAATTATGTGTCTAAGGTTATCAATTTAAGGATATCATTGTGAAACATTTTCAATAATAAAAAAAAGGGAGAAAAAATAAGTGTTGCGCTAAATTTTAGACAAATCACATTCAGTATTATTCATAGTTCAGTCACAATTGACATCGAACACAAGAATAAAAAAATAATGTATTTCTATTATTTTTAAAGTTATTTGTATTCTAATCTTCATAGTCCAAGGATATAGATTTGTTTTAAGGCATGAGAACATATGTTTTGCATTCATTCCAAAGAGAGGAAATAGTCTGGAGACAACAAAGTGTGAGGATTTACCACATAAAGAAGTTACAAAATTGTTCACAGAGTATGAAGATATGATGTCAGAGAATGTACGAGGGGGATTACAACCTCTCTAGAGTAGCAGTCATCATATAGATCTTATACTGGGAGTAAGTTTGTGAAACAAAGCAACACATAGAATGACACCAGTAGAAAATGCAAAATTGAACCAATAGATACAAGAATCAAGTTGAGGAAAAGATTGATCAGAAAAAGTTTGATCCCATCTACGGCACCCACTATTCTTGCACCTAAGAAAGATGGAGAGTTGAGAATGTGTATAGATTCAAGAGCAATCAATAAGATCACTATCAAATATAGATTTACATTGCCAAGGATGGATGACATTATGGACTATTTGAGCATAGAAAATTATTTTACCAAGATTGATCTCAAGAGTGGATATCATCAGATCAAAATTAGAGAAGAAGATGAATGGAAGAATGTATATAAGACTAATGAAGGGTTTTTTGAGTAGTTAGTGATGCCTTTTGGATTGACCAATACATTGAGCACTTTCATGAGGTTAATGAATGAGGTATTAAAGAAATTATTGGGTAAGTTTGTCATTGTTGACTTGGATGATATTTTGATTTTCAATAAAACTAGAGAAGAGCATTTGTTGCACATCTAGAAAGTATTATAGAGGTTGAGGGAATAGAAATTGTTGATTAATAACAAGAAATTTAGTTTCATGAAAACAAAATTTGTATACCTTGGATTTGTTATTTATGCATCTTAGTGAGCAGATTTGTCCTTTCTCCAAAATGAACATAAAATGAATATAATTCCCAAAAAGGATGAAATCAACTCACAAAAGTTGGAGAGATTAACAATAGATTGATAATCTTCCTCTAAATTTTAGTTGAGGTATAGCTCCCTCTTCTGATATAGATTTGTATAGGAGAGATTATTTCTATTATTTTTAAAGTTATTTGTATTGAACCTATTAAACCTCATGAAGATTTCTTTTTCAAATCCTATCAAAGGTTTAAGGCAAAATGCATAGAAAAATTATCCCTTCAAAACATGTCTCAACCCATGATTGAGCCTCCTATCCTTGAAAAAACCATTATTGAACCAAAAGACGTTCCAAGTAACCAAGAACTTCCTACAAATGTGACCAAGAGACAACCAAAAATATCCATTCATGCTAAAGCACAAATTTTGGGGGAAAGAGATGCACTCTTACATCTTCTAAGGTTTTCCACCTAAAAGCAAAGAGATCTTCCACCTCAAAACTTGGAAGTTCATTCAAGATTAAGGAAAATATTATTAAAATTTACTAAATGAAATACCTTAGATGCAAAGAACTCTTAAAAGTAGCTAACTAGTAATGCAAGACCAAGAAAATGCACTTTGTTTGAAAACACAGTGTGATATGCAAACATATGTTAAGTGACCTAGAAATGAATATGAAGCAAAACAAAAAGCTATGAGATTAAAGGTGTGTACCTATAAATGTATTGGAGGCTAGGAATAAATTTGAAATTTTGGAAATTCAGATTTTTGAGCTTGGCGAAACACTTGTGCCAAACTATGCGACTTAGTCCTTTTTCGGGATGATTCTGGAAAACTACACAGAGGCCTATTTCAGCCAAATGGGTATCCAAATCTATAGAAAACTCTGAAAAAACATGTGTAGTGGGACTAATTCACCACTATTGGTGACTTAGTCCACTTTGGCTTTTCTGAATTTCGAAAGTGGAAACAGAAGCCCTCGATTTGCACTTTCTGCTCCTCTAGGTATCCAGATCTGAAACTCTACTTTTCAGCACTGTAAGTGACTTTTAGTGGATAGTTTTCCCTAGAAAACAAGGAGATATATTCAACAAGCTTTTAATCCATTCTTTAATGATCTCCAAGCTTTCAAGATACCTAAATCTATAAACACATAAAGAGAGAAAGATAAATGTAGATTGTTAGGGCATGGGGGTTTTCCTTGGTCAAACCCCTTTTGAGTAATTAAACCAAAATGAACAAATAAGATAATGAAGAATGAACATGAAATGAGAGAGTTAGAAACTTGCCATAATGATATATCTTGAGTTGTTGCAACAATGGTTGAAGAATCTTCCCTTGAATGCTTGTTTGATGACTTAGAATGCCAAAACTCTAGCTTACTTGAGAGGATTGAGAGATGAGTTATGGAGAATAAAAGAGAAGACTAGACTAGGATAGATAGTTATGAGCTGTGAAAATGAGGGGAAAACCCTTTATTTATACATAATTTTGCCTAATTTCTCAAAATACCTCATCATAGGCCGACCTTAGGGTTTAGAGGATAATATCTTGCCAAGAATTTGGATTAAATTTGATTTTTATGCCAAATGGGACTAAGTCACCCAAGGTGGTGAGTTAGTCCACTTGGGCAATTTTAAGTGGAGATCAAGATTTAAAATGTAATTAATGTTGTTTAATGGGATTGTTCTCCAAAACACACTCAAGTAGGGCCTATAAGTGCATAATGGGGCCATTTAAACATAGAAAAGGGTTAAATTATTGATGAAAAGCCTAGGAAAGTGTGAGATTTTATTACAACTCCTTCAACATTTTGAAATAAGTCTTGGTAAGTGATAAAAAGAGGTTATTTAGGTGAAATATGTTGAAAAGGTCCTAAAAAAGTGTGAAAGTGTGTTACAACACTTCACAACACTTTTGCAAGACACTATAGAATTCTTATTGATTTGCAAGGGTCCAAGACCTAATGTGAATGTGTTGGACACATTACAACATTAAATCTAGGCAAAACTAGGCCAAAATCCACATGAAAAGGCTCAAATGAGTGAAAATTTCAAGGATACATTTTTTTGTGACACATTTAGCAACCACTTTAGTGAGAGAGTGAAATTTCTTCAAACTCACACTAAAGTAGCCATTCAAGAGAAGGGGTCCAATCATACCAATTCAGATGATAAAGAATGAAAAAGATCAAAGGAGATAGTCCAAGCCCCCAGGATCCAAGATCCTAAGTCAAACCCACATAAGTGCAAGAGGACACATACAAGGTGAATGATTTATAGAAAAACAAGATACACAATCATGCAATGGAAAGAACTAAAGGAAGAGATGAATGAAAGTAAAAAGGTGGATCAAGCTTCAACCATTTGTCAAACTAGTTGTGGATTAGATCTAGGATGTTTTTCCAAAAATGCATACTCACTCTGAGGCAACAAAACTCTTGGTTTTCAACTGGATGAGAATTCCAAAAAGGTGAGAAACATACATTCATGGTTGGTATGAACTCACACACACGTAGGTGGCTATGGGGAAATTCATGCTATTGGTTGGGCTTCCCGCTTAACCATACCAAAATAATACATCCTGATAACTTTAATAAGGTGCCCCAAAATAAAATGATGTTTGAAAATTATGGTGTAAGGAATGTTCAAAGGGATTTTTCTTAGTTTGTGAAAGGTCTCATCTTAAGGAACACCATGCATAATGTCTGCAAGAGAGGAAAAGTGCAAATGGTCTCATCTTGTTTCCAAGAGAGGACAAATGCAATGTCTCATCCTGAGCAACATTGTACCTAATGCTTCCAAGAGAGGAAAACACAAGAAAAATAAAATTGCACAATAAAATGTGAGTGTTGATGTATGCCCCCACTTTAAAGCAGTTACTAACACCATGACTGTGAGAAATTTCTTTAAAGGTGAAGAATAATACATGATAGCTTATTCGAAAAGCCCTATGCTAAGTCATATGTTTTTTATAGGCTACATAATTAGAAGGTAGATTTAATCAAGGTATATTATCCTCAAGTTCAAGTATACAATTTTTATCCTACAAATTTCTTATGTTATCTTGACTACAAATAGTTGGTCCCTCTACTTCCTCCTCTATAGGTCTACCATTGCATTCTCACTAGACAGAAACAAGCTATCTTGTGAAAATGTACACTCCCAGCTCTATATTGTTGGTTGTGTCCCTATAAATATACTTCTTGCACACCCAATAATTTTAAAATTAAAAAACTATAATTACAATATCATTGATAAAAAATATATAGTTAATAACCTACAAAATCTATTAAAATTTGTTTCCTCGATAAATATTCTAAATATATACCATATTTCAAAAACTCCACTAATGTATTGACTTGTAAAATAAGACTAATATAGATCACAATATTTACATAAGTAGCTCATAAAGGCATTATGATTTATTAATCTTTTTTGAAATAAGAAATTATGATTCATACTAAAATTAATCCAAAACTAGCTCTAAATAAGTATGGGTTTTCAAATTTAACCATTACAAAATTAAAATAAACTTAATACTTTTACTATTTATTTTTAAATAGAATTAAAAAGGTTTGTCTCATTAATAGAGATATTCCTAAGTTCTGAATTTTCACCCTCCAAGGAGTAATCTATGAATTCTTTGAGGAAGTTACCATTTCAAAGAAACTATCTCCACTTCTTTCCCCCTAAACCAAAGTGGTAGAAGTATATATGGATACTACCAATAATTATTGGCCTTATGACTATGATAATATTGAATAATTAAAGTGGTTGGTTTCTCTTTTACCCCTGTTGATCACTTGGTTCTCTTGCAACCTCACTCCCATCTCCTATTCAATTGATGAGATTTGCAATTTACCATTTACCATTTAGATGTATTTTGTAGAGACGTATAGTTTGAAAATGACAACATACTTAAAGATAGAGTTCAACCTGCCTCAAAAAAGCTAGCAGAAAAAAAGTTAAAAGAATAAAAAATAAAATATGTATTGTATTGGACTCAATAAAATCCATCAATAGAAGCCACAAAATTGTACATTTTTTGACAGAAGAGTGATTCGACTACTTTTGTTGAATTTATGAAAAAAATCTATTTTACAATTTGATATTACAACTTTCCACTTTGAGACCCATGAAAAACTACTTTCGTCCCCACTATATGACCCCATGCCAGTGTCAGCCCCTCTTGTGTATACCAAAGGAAGAGTTCAACCTGCCTAATAAAACAAAATTGTCCTTTGAAAGTAAATGCAAGGACTTATATCAAAGAGACGAAATGACAATCAGGATCGATAATTAATTAATTAGATAAAATAAAACAAATATAAGTGTCGCTCCACCAACGGTTACAGGTATGGATCATTTTGTTTCAATTAAATGATATGGAGCTACATCGTCCCTCTTATATCATTCTTTTTAATTAAGCACGTTAATTTATGGTACATTATCTAAAGGTCAAAAATTAAAATCAATCCTAGTGCTACTCAATATCAATCATCTCTATTTTGTTTGGGTTTTTTTTTTTCAAGAACCATGTTAGTAAACTTATTCAATAGGCATATAACTAGCATATATATAAAAAACGCCCAGAGCTATCCTTCTCGAGGCACCTATTTTCATCATTAAGGCTATCTTAATTTCATAATGTGAAGTAATTAAAAGTTTTTTTATTATAAATTCACTTGCACTAACATAAGTTTTTCCTTAACATGTTCCAATAATAATGTCTATGTTTAATGAAAAAATAGTATTTGTTTACTCTTGATAAATAGTTGTGATTTATCTTTGATTTCTTTTTGTGATCAAATATCTTGGATTAGTATTTTTTTGTTTCAACAAATCTCTTTGATTTAATTTTTTTTTCATCAAATCTCTTTCCTTTTGATAATTTATTTAATCAAATCTATTTGATTTTGTTTTTTTATTTGATCTATGTGCTTTTGATTTATTATCTTTGATTTATTTATTTGATCTTTTCATTTTTTATTTGTGATCATATATGTATGTTAATTTTTTTTGTGATGAAATCTTGTATTTTTGATTTATGTATTCATATAGACATTAATGTTGAGAAAAGGACTACTTATTAGGCTCTTAATCTTATTACAAAATAGCATAACTATCATTTTAATTAAATTGAATAGTGGTATGATATGCTTTACATGATCATTCCTTATTATTAAAATAATTTCAAGATTGGAACAATAGTATTTAAATATTGATATCCTTACACTTATGTAAATTTATATGTATTTTCTTGATCATCTTTAAATTCCATATAGATTCTACTAAATATATCAATATTTTATATATATTAATAACATAACACTCCATGTTGATTAATGTAAAAAGTATTTTTGTAACATTTTATGTATCTCCTAATTAACAAGTGAAATAAGAATTCAAAGTTAGATTTCAAAATCATGAATTTTTTTATTAGTTACAGAAAATATGAAAAAGGTGTTAGACTCACTTTTTAAGTGTCTAAACAAAAGCATCCTCCTAACAACAAAACATTTGATTTTAATATGTAAAAAATAATAATAATAAAGAAAATTCCTAAGCCAAAGGAATGCATTCAATTTACCACACACAAAAATATTCCAACTTCTTTGTATGAAGCATGGAACACACTTAAATGTACACTATATTATATTAATAATTACTGTGATGAATAAGTTAAGTTATGACCAAGCAGAGTGAAGAAACTGATGTTATCCATTCCTTTGGTAACAAAACCAGAATAGGACTGCACTTGTGTTACTTTTCGTTTTGCCTATATATCACATTCACTAATAAGTATATTTTTGCTCAATTTACTGAGACCATACCTGATTTCATGAATGTTAGTTTACATAAATTTTCCTATGCGAATAGAGATGTCTTTTTAAAGTTGAAACTAAATACCTACTGATTTCCTTTCGAATTTTAAAGAGCGGTAGCATAAATACATTCAGATTAATGATAAACTATAGATAAATGAATAAACATAACTTGAACATTTATTAAAATTATATAAAATCTCTCCCTAATACATGTATAAATATATCTTTTGATTACGTGAGTATAAAATTATGCTAAAAGCAATGAAAATAGGAAGTTGACCCAAGGGGAGTCGGTTGTGCATTCATGCACAGGCTGCCTCCTCTAAAGGGCTAGCGACCATTGGAGGCTCTATGAGTCGCCATCAAGGCACCCACCAATTGGGTCATCAATGCAAAAGATTATATTGTTTGTTGTTGTTGCCTTGCATCGGTCTGCATTTGAATAAGTTTTGGGAATCAAAAGATTTTATGTCAGTTTCATCTGGTATCATCTTCCTCCCTCCAGGTGATAAAACAAATTTATATCATAAAATTAATCTTATCTTGAACTGTTCTCCATACACTTTTATTAAGAAAATTTGAAATACATGTATAATCAATAGTATGGGCAACCTTGAAATTCATTCAAAGCGACATATGAGTTAATCTGTCAACAATAATGAACCTGTAGAAAATAAAAAAAATTAGAAAACAATCATTCACATAAGAAGGATTAGATTATATATTAATTTAAGCAAATCGGTATTCCAGTGGCAAAACCCGTTGAGGAGATCAATTTGGTAAGATGGATTGTATCAGAATTCGATTACGAATACTGTATAAGATTGGAATTTGAAATGAACCTGCATTAAATAGAACGCTCCATCAACAACTTTAAAATTAAAAACAATACTAAAAGTAACAACTTTAAAAACAAAGCAAAACAATTCAAGATTTTATCACGGGTGCTTGTCATTTGAATGTCAATTTTTAGCTGAAGAGTTTTTCCTTACACATATTATTGATGGATGTCATTGTGAACGTCTCTCCACATAATAACAACCTTTTTTTTTAAATCATTTGATTTAATCTCAAATAATATAGGATTGTAGATTATTGGAACAAAAAGTAGATAAATGTGTTTTAAGAAAATTTGAAGTGATCCATTTAGATACAAACATTTTTTTTTTCTGAGTTGGATTGAAATTATCTGTCTTGGGTGAGATTCTTAGATTATGTAGACAACTTTATTTACGGTAGAATATTAGATTCAATCTATGCGTGGTTTTATAATGATTAATAATAAGTAATCAAATCAATTTTAACTCAAATAAAACTACCATAATTTTTTGTTAAAGAGTATTGTTTGAAAATTGAACAAATTAAGAAAATGATCTAGTGATGTGAGAAACTGAGGTATCAAAAGAAGATTCATTACCATAGATATTGTTATCCCTACCATATTGTATTTCTTTATTTTTAAATAAAACAAATAAATCAAAACATGGAAAAAAAATTATTGTATTATATTTTTCTATTATATTGTAATTTTATTTATTTTTAAGCTTTTGGAATGAAATTAATAAAAAATTAATCTTCAACATAATCTTGGTTTAAACAATCAAAAAAATTCCAAAAATAAAAATAATTTATCTTCTAATTTTGAAAATATTTTACATTAATATGTATTTCTATAATAAATAGTAAAATAATATTGTTATAAATTGAAAAAATATATAATATTTATTTATAATATTTTTTATGACTTCCTAATAAGTGCCATATATAATATTCTATAAAAATATGACAAATCAAATTATGTAATCCCATAAATTTTAATATTATAATTCTAGTCTAAAATTAAAAATCACTCAAAGAAAATCACTCTACAAATGATCAAATTCCAAGTCTGATCACACGTATTGCTGACATACATAAAAACAAAAAAAATATGAAACATTTTTTATAGTAAGTCAACTAAAATTATTGATTTCATGATAGAGATGACAAAAATGTACATTTAAAATAAACATTGTTGATATCGATTTCGTTATTCCATTTTGATTTTGTAATTCTAAGGTTTAACAAAACCATAAATTTGATTAGGGTGAAATTAGTTAAGATGAGTAAGAAATGTGAAAGGTAATCGATAGTTTCACACAAGCTAGATCAAATTCGCTTACCTAATTGAATGAGATTTCCTCAACATTTGTTGCCATCCAAGCTCTCTAACCCCTCCAACAAATGTGCAATTTACACTTCAAGAAAGTTGACCTCCTTAAGAGAACACCTCTCGAATTTAGCGCTCATCTTAAGGAGATAATAATAGTCTTTCATGACTCAACAATATATTTAGCCGATAGGCTATTTGTGTGATCTTTGGTCTGAATTTTTGTCAGCCTTCTCAGTTTTTGAGCTTTCCAACGTCGTGAAAAAGCTGGTGGATTGTTTTTTTATTTTGTTGGAATTTTCATCAACCTTCCTAGTTTTTGAGTTTTTCAGCATTAGGAAAAAGGTGGCGGATTTTTTTTTAATTTTTAATTAAAATGTGTTTGGCGTGATGATAGAGAAGGCTAGTAAAATGGTATCAACATTAATTGTTGTATGGTTTATGTGTAGTGGCAATGGTTGTAAGTAACACCTACCTTTCAAATCCTTGGAAAACAAAGCGAATGTCTACGCATTTTTTGATAAGGCATTGTTGGGTGTCGTTCTCTGGGTTTACCTTGTTTTTCAAGATAGTTGTGAGTGAGGAGGGCAAGCTTCTATGAAGGTGCAAGTGTGACCATCGATTGTGGAATTTATGTGAAGGTGGTTGGAGGTTATTTTGTATTTTGTGCATGGGGCAATGGTTGCAAAACTAGTACAAAAGTGTCGGTTGTGATAATTCTTTGTCCATTTTTAGCAGGCAGTGGAGAAAGAAGGGAGCAAAGAGAAAGCAAGCAGGAAGAGGTGCATATTGAAAAAAATGTTTCTCAAGTATTTCAAAAATATTTTATGTTATTTTCCAAAGGGAATTGTTGATTGTTGTTCTGTAGTTTAGGCTATATTGTTTCATTTATGGTTTCCATGTAGTTGTGATGGGTGGAAGGCAACATTGTTTATTTTTGCATTGGTTTGTTACTATGAATTCGTGTGTTTTTTGTGGGGTTTTTCATCTGGGTCACTATTGAAATGAATATTGTTTATAGTCTCTATGTAGTCATAGTGGGTGGAAGGAAATATTGTTTGTTTGTGCATTTGTTTGTTACTATGAATTCAAGTTTTTTTTGCGGGTTTTTTCATTTGGGTCACTATTGAAACCAATATTGTTCCATTTATGGTTCACATTTTGTGGTGAAGGTTTTGAATTAGTTTGTTACTGTGAGATTTTAGTGTTTTGTGGGTTTTTCATCTCGGTCACCATTGAAACCAATATTTTATGGTGATGGTTAGAATGCAATGAAATAGTTAATTTTATACATTTTATGTTCTTTTGCATAAGGCAGTGTTAATTATTGTTCTCTAGCTTAGGCTATATTGTTTCCTTTTCTATAAGGCTCTGTTGAAAAATGACTATATAGTTTGTTGAAACAAAAATTGTTTGATTTATGGTTCGGATTCTGCAGTGATGGTTTTGCATGGGTTTGTTACTATGATTTTGTGTGTTTTGTGGATTTTCCCATTTGGATGACTGTTGATACCAATATTGTTTTCTTTATTTTTTATTTATGGCTTTCATTTTGTGGTGATGGTTGCAACTCTCTAGCTTAGGCTATATTATTTCATTTATGGCTTCCATTTTATGTGAATGGTTATAAAATAGTTAATCTCCTATGTTTTTTGTGAGTTTTTTCATCTAGGTTGTTGTTCAAACCAATATTGATTCATTTATGGTTCACATTTTGTGGTGAAGGTTTTGAATTCATTTGTTGCTGTGAGTTTTTTATGTTTTGCGGATTTTTCATCCAGGTCATTGTTGAAAGCAATATTTTATGGTGATGGTTGCAACGCAATGAAATAGTTAATGTTATATAGTTTGCATTGTTTTCCATAAGACAATGTTGATTGTTGTTCTCTATCTTAGGGTATATTGTTTCCTTTTTGATAAGATCTTGTTGAAAAAAGACTATATAGTTTGTTTAAACCAATATTGTTTGATTTATGGTTCAACTTTTTTGGTGATAGTTTTACATGCGTTTGTTACTGTGATTTTTATTGTTTTGCAAGTTTTCCCATCTGGCTGACTCTTGATACCAATATTTTTTCATTTTTGGCTTTCATTTTGTGGTGAAGGCTGCAATGTGATAAAATATTTAATGTTATGCATGTCATGTTGTTTTGCATAAGGCATTGTTGACTATTGTTGTCTACCTTAGGCTATATTGTTTAGTGTGAATGGTTGCAATGCAGTAAAATAGTCCATGGTATGCAATGTAAGTGCTCCAAGGCTTGCTTGCACTGCAACTAAGAGACCTAGCTTGTCTCTTCTAGGAACCTAGTCTCCTCTAGGTCTTGATTGGCCTAGATAATTAACTAAGTCCAATTCTAACTCTTCTCTAAGAGTTCTATCCTTTGTGCTTCACCTTGTAGGACTAACACCTTCTAAATAGTACAATTCTTCTCCCTCACTTAGAAAGCTCTAAGTGCTATCTTCTCACAAACTTCATTCTTTATTGCAAGGGTGTGAATCCTTATGAAAACATTCATAACTTTGTCAACTTGATCCATTTTAGAAGGGTCTTTAACTGTATCCTTACCGGGTTCAAGGATTCACCATTTGGAGACCTTAAATAGGCCTAATTCTTGTAGCCTTTACCAGTGCCGTTTTGCCAATTCTAGCAATTTTTTTCCAAAGACCCTAAAAATATAACATGATATTTAGATACCCATTTGGATGTTTTAAAAGATTCAATGGGGTTTAGGGCCTGGCAGCTTCCATACACTGGCTTCCTACAACCTAGGACAATAGGGCTAATAGGCCTAATTTCTAGGACTGATTGTAACCTTGCTTGTATCTTGCTCAAACCATAGTCTAAGTGATTGGTATGACCTCTATCCACCTAGTATGTTGAGTTATGATGAAACCCTACTTGAAACTATACTTGTGTCGTATAGTACCTCTCTACCCTGCAAGAAATCTTCAATCTCTCATTTCTAGACCTCTAATCGGGCTCTGTCTGCTCACCTAGGACCTAGTAGTAAAGAGAGCTCTCCAATCTTTCATGACTCCTAATCCTAAACCTATATACAATAATGAATCCCCTATCATTTCCACCTATCCTTAGGTGTTTCCCAAGGCTAGATTTCATGGGGGAGCCATGAAAGCACTGACTAGTCAGGACAGGACCAGTAGGAACTCTAAATCAAAACAATTTAACTTGACACAATATATCTACTCTAAAAAACTCTCTTATCAAATGAAAAAGTCTTCGTTTATTCTAAAGAACATGAATCTAACACTAACTCACAACATGAAATTCACTTAGTATCATTGTCACTCAATAACACTCGGAGTCCACATAAAAACAAAATTTGCAGAGCTATCATCTCATTCCCAAAAAACTTGATTACAAAAGAACTATCTTCTTGAATTCGAGCCTCCTGCTTGTTAGATGTCATCCACCATGTTTCTAGGGTATGTTGGTCAATCCCCCACTCCTATCCTTTAGGGAATCCTATCCAACCGAGTTGCATGCAACATTTGACATAATAGAAAATGTTGTTATGATAGTTTTGTAACAATATTAGGCACCTTTGTCATTATGCCACCTTCCTAACTCTTAGGACCTCTATCTCGTATATTTTGAGCAACCAACTCCATTAAAGGACTCATGGCCTCTTTCTAACATCAATCATGTGTTTAGAACACATTTAAGACTCAATTCCAACTTAAGCTACTAAGGCTAAGCAATTTAAAAAGCTACTAACAATGACTAATAATTGTGACCTTAGTCCTAATGGCTAACTCACCTAGTCCAAACAAAATCAAGACCTTCTAAGGTCTAAGACAAACACTCAAACTCTTGGACTTGGCTAAGGTCAGATACAAGCCAAAATAACAAGTAAAATTTGGAGGTTAGCCTAGGTGCTCCTGCACCATTATGGAATTTATGTTGTTTTCCAAAGGGCATTATTGACCCTAGTTTCTAAGCCTTTCAGCTCTTGGATTTCGGTCGGGGAAAAGGTGGCAGATTATTTTTTTTAATTTTTCAATTGAAATCATTTGGCATATCGATAGAGAAGGCCAGCAAAATGGCATTAGTATCAATAGTTGTATGGTTTTTGTGTAGTTGCAATGGTTGTACAAGTAACAACTACCTTTTAAAGATTCAGAAAACATAAGGAATGTTTGTGCAATTTTTGATAGGCATTGGTTTATGGCTATATTGTTTCCTTTCTGATAAGGTCCTATTTAAAAAAATAATTCCTTAGGATGTTGTTGAAACCATTTAAGGTGTCAATGTGTATGTCTATATATTCATGACGTACATGTATCTTTGAGGTGATGTGTTTATCTAAATATAGATATGTCTAGTTTTTAATATCAATATAGCTATTAGCTTCTTGTCTAGTTTGATTTCCTCGTACTTTGATATCTACACAATTGGTATTAACTATTCTCAATGTTTATATGTCATTCTTGATTGTTGTTTTCTAGCTTTGGCTATATCGTTTCATATTTAAAACCACAATATAGTAGTACATGTCATAGAATTTACATTGTTATCCATAAGACATTGTTATCCATAAGGCATTGTTGAATGTTGGTCTATAGCTTTGGTAATATTATTTCCTTTCCGATAGGGTTCTCTTAGAAAAAGGAATTTCCTAGGTTGTTGTTTAGACCATTATTGTTCTATTTACAGTGTGAGTGTGTATGTTTGAATATGAATTTTCTTCATGTATCTTTGAGGTTACGCGTTTCTCTATATATAGATATTTCAAGTTATTTATATCAATATGGTTGTTTGCTTCTTGTTTGGTTGGATTGCCACATAGTGTTATATTTGCACAATTGGTGTTCACTATTTGAATGTTTATATGTATGTGTGGGCGTGTATGTGTGTATATGGTCATTTTCATATAAGTTGTTGTTTAATAAATAGTTTTCTATGTTTCCATTGAAACCATTATTGTTTCATTTAAAGCTTTCATTTTGTGGTTATGGTTGCAATGCTATAAAGTTTATGTTATTCTCTATAAAGCATTGTTGACCATTGTTCTCTAGCTTTGGTTATATTATTTCATGTTTTTAGATGCAATTAAATAGTGCATGGTATATAGTTTATGTTGTTATCCATAAGATATAGTCCACTATTGTTTTATGGATTTGGCTACATTGTTAAATTTTTGATAAGGTGTTGTTCAAAGTAATATTATTTCATTTATGCTTTTCATGTGCTGTTGATGGTTACAGGGAAATTTAATAGCTGTAAATGCTGACATATGCATTAAATAGGGTGACATAGCTATATAACCAAACGACAAAAAATAAAATGAGGACCATAGAGTAAAAGAAATACAAAAGAAAAGAAGTGTATCATTTTTGGTTAGAAATTATAAGTTGGTGTCCATTGTCTTAATATATAACCAGTTAGATGCAAGTGTTTGTTACCGTGAATTCTTTTGTTAGTAATCTTAGTATATATGGATGTTGTCTACATATAATTTTACATGCATATCTACACATAGGAAAAGAAAAATGAAAGCCTACAACAAATGGTAATACTTGCAAAACATAAAAAAATTCACAGTGACAAACCTAATCAAAACTATTGCCACTAAAGGTGAACAATAAATCAAACAATATCGATTTCAATAAACAATATAGTATTTTGTAGAGTACAATCAACAATGTGTATATATGTGCATCTAAATTAATATATATATATATATATATATATATATATATATATATATATCGATATAGCTTTTGTTTTGCAGTTGCATATATATGTATTGCATGTGTCAGGTGCATATTTAGGAATCTATTGCTTGGAAATATATAAACAGAAAAAGTATGTGTTTCTTTTGTTGTACTTCATTTCTCTTTTGTTATGTGCAGATATGTATGTATGTGAAATTAGATGTAGACAATGTTCATATATACTACTAATGATGATTATTGTTTCGGGAAGCTGAAGTTAAATACAAATTTTTAGTTATTATTTCTTTTAGCCTCAAAAAAAGAATTAGAATGGTAGGCTATATAGTGAATGCAATAAGGAACATTGATTTCACCATTGGTCAGAGTGGTGGGTGATGTATGTTCTATTTTGTGGTGGGCATGCATAGATTCCCACTAGCATATTCAATGGCGATATCAATGTTTATTATTGCACTTAATATAGAGGTTGTCACATATATTAGTATTGGCTGCATCTAATTTTGCAAATATACATATCTACACATGGGGAAAATTATATGGCACCAAAAAAAAAAGGAAAAACAACATGAACTATATAAAATTAACTATTTTATTGCATTGCAAACATCACCACACAACGGAGGCCATAAATAAAATAACATTGGATACAACAATGGCCAAGATGGAAAAACCCACAAAACACAAAAATTCACAGTAACAAACCTTTAGAAAAGATCATTATTTTGGATTGCAACTCTGATAGCAGGAAAAGCCACAAAACAACACCCAACAATGCCTCATTGGAAATTGCATAGGATTTTGCTATGTTTACTGGGGTTTAAAATGGTAGGTGTTATTACAACCATCGCTATTACATGGAAACCATACAACAATTAATGTTGATGCCACAATGGCAAGTTTATGTGGAGTTGTTGCCACTACATGGAAGCCATACAACAAACAATGTTGATGCCACAATGGTGAGCTCCTATGAAGGTGCAAGTTCGATCAACCATTGTTAAGATTTTGTGAAGGTGGTTGGAGGTTATTTTGGTTTTTTTGCATGCGGTGATGGTTGCAAACACAATACATGGTAGCCATAAATCAAACAATATTCATATTAACAAAAAATACAATCTTTTGTGAACAACACCTTATTGAAAATTGAAACAATATAGCCTTCTTAACAACACCTTATCAAAAATGAAACGATGCACCCTAAACTATAGTGCAAAAATCAAGAATGCCTTATGGAAATCAACATAAATTGTATAGTGCTAACTATTTTTTTGCTTTGCAACCATAGTGACAAAACGAAAGCCATGAATCAGAAATTATTATCCCCACCAGCACCTTATCGATAATGAACCAATATAGCCAAGGCTAGAGAACAATGAACAATAATTCCTTTTCGAAAACAAGAAAAAGTGTATAATATTACCTATTTTATTGTGCTGCAGCCATCACCACAAAACAATAGATACATACATATCTATGTATAAGGAATGATAGGCTATATTTTAAATGTTATATGAAGGAGTGATGTCACAATTGAGCGCAGTGATGGACAATGCCTTGTTTTGTTTTGTTTCACTTTATTTCTCCTATGTACACATATGTATGTTACAAGGTGTCACCCTTGGTCTCCTTGGCATAGGCCAACATGGTTCTTAGGCTTCGTGACATGGTTTAACTACCTCTTGTGGATCTTGGATCTTGTATAAATCCAATAGTTGTATCGGACATTAATAGGTCGATCTTTTGGTGCAACGATAATTGTCTTTGCAACAATGTATGTATGTCATACTAGATGCAAACAATATTGATACATACTAAGACATCCTTGGAATGATAATCTATATTTTAAGTTTTGTATAGAACATTGATGCCCCCATAGATTGTAGTGATGTACAATGTATTTCCCTTATGTGTAGATATGTATGTATGTCATAGTGGATGCAAACAACATTGATACATAATACTTCCTATCTTTACTTTGTTGGGAAATTCTCGGAATGATAAGGTGTATTTTAATAGATATATGAAACATTGATGCCACCATTGATCGCAGTGATGGACAATGTATGTTCTAGGTTGGATTTTTTTCAAGAACAAAGATTGTTTTCGAAATGATTTACAAAGAGTTTTGTAAATGTGCCTTTTTATATTATTTATTTTCAATCATATTGTTAATGTCTCCACAAAAAATTGAAAGATAAAAAAATTCAAATAAAAACATTGGAAATGGAGGTTGCTAGACTTTGTTGCTTTAATTGAATCTTCAACCCTTGTTTTGTTGTTGAAATAGAGCTTGTGGCTAACCATCGACATTGTAGCTTTGACCTTTTTAAAGAGCAGGCCCAATAATGTCGGTGGACTCTAGCCCTCCCCAGGTTGCTGGACAACCCTCGGGTGCCAATCCTGTAAATCTGTTACTTGTTTACTTTTTTCTACTAAGAATTGTATTGGCTCTTTTCCATGTGCATCCAGTGAACTATGCATATACTTTGCTTGCATTAGTGACAATTATAGTATATAGTCTGACTTATTTATATTTGAGGTATTTATGTATCCTTGACCTTTTTGTTTGCTATCCATTTGGGAATAGCCTATGTGTAGCTATTTATGTGTCTTCCATTTTTTTAGAGTTGCATATAACTTCATTTTTGTTATAATATTTCCTATGTGACGCCCAATGATATTTTTCATCTACGTTCTACACAATACTTTTATGATTTAGCTTGAATGTACCTGCACACATATATATCTAGATTTATACTTGTTGATAGACATAATTGCATTTAAAGTTATACATACATATATATATATATTTCGTACATGCATTGTGAAGTATAGGTGTGGATAACTATGTATGTTGTGTAGCTCAAGCTACAACTCTACACTCAATAATTACTTCTTGAAAATAACATAAAATGTTGAATTATTGTGCTAAGTATTGAATGCAACCTATTATTGCAACCATCACCAAAATATGCAGTCCATAGATGAAGCAATGTTGTCATCACAAGCTATGCCAGGTGATGTTTATTTAGTTTTCTTAGGCAACAAAATTATTTATCTAGATTTAAATTTATCTATATTTGTTATTGCACCCATTTATAGGTCATTGTTCGAAAAAAATATTTTTAGGTCTTTGTGGTGATGGTTGCAACACTATACAGTTTACATTGTTTTCTACATGGAATTGTTGAATGTTGTTCTCTATCTTTGGCTATAAACGTAAGCTACAAAACCATAGTCAACAATTCCTTTTTTTAAATAACATAAACTGTTTAGTTACTTTCATAACATTAGAATGCTAAATATTATTGTGGCCATATATGTGGACTATTTTATTACTTTTTGTGTCTGTATATGTGGACTATTTTACCATTTTAAACTATCACCACTACATGGAAACCATAAATGAAATAAAATGTTCAAATCTATTCAACAACAACCAACAATGCGTACATATATGCATCTAACGGGTATGTGCAGGATCATCATGGAAAAAACAGGCCCTTAAGTGGCAATAAAATTCAAAAAATCAGAGTTAAGAAACTTGACGTAAAAATTTGAATAAGTTATCTATATTATTTCAAAAATATGTAAGAAATCTGTAGCAAATTGAATGTAGTTTCTAAACTACTAGGTTTTTTTTTTTTTTTAATCTATTTGGTGAAATTTTGAAATTTCAACGTAGTAGTACTTAAATTTCAAGAAAAAAATAAGAAGTAGGTGTCTATCTGACAACCCTAACCAATTTAGAATGATAATATTTTTTTATAATATTTTAGATATAAGTAGGGGACTCATGTTCGAATGTGATGCATATTTTTTTGTAATTTTTTTCTAAGTAAATAATTAATTATGATTCTATTACAAATTTTAAAAAATATAAAAACTCGTATGTCTAACCACCTTAAATTGGTCAAAACTTCATGAAATTCAATTTTTTTTTTTTAATCCTATAGTATGAAAAGTATATAATGTGGTGCATATTTCAGATTCAAAGATTTTTATACCGTTTGAAAGTTATAGATGTTTTTCAATCAGCCTATCAATCAGAACTTTAGTCATAATTCAAATAAAAAATGAATAATAATTATTTATTAAATTCAATGTGAATCATAATTTATATTGGTGGAAAGCTGAGAATATCCTTTAAAAACCCTTTTTGTTTCATAGATTTTGGGTAAAAAAAAAGCCGTCGGCCACATGGGCCATCATATCACTTAGATATCACCACTTTTTGGCCCATCATGATCCTGCACATACCCTAACATCAGATATATATATCGGTGTAGCTTTTGTTTTGGATCTGCATATATATGTATTGCATGTGTTGGATGCATAGGTAGGAATGTGTTTCTTGGAAATATACAAACACCAAAAGTGTTTGTTTCTTTTTTCATGTTTAATTTCTCTTTTGTTGTGTGCTGATATGTATGTATGTGAAATTAGATGTATGCAGTATTGATATATACTACTCACCATGTTTATTGTCTGGGGAATCTAGAATTAAATGCACCTTTTCATTTATTATTTCTTTAAGCCTCATAAAAGGAGTTTTTAGAATGATAGGTTGTATAGTAAACATAATAAGGAACATTCATTTCACCATTGATCATGGTAGTGGATGATGTATGTTCTTGCTCAGGGGTTTGGTGAGAGTCGATGAGGCTCCATGACCCAATATGGTAGGGTGGAGAGAAAGCTTCATTTTGTTGTGTTTCATTTTATATTTTCTATGTGTAGATTTGTGTGGTTTTTACATTTGATGCAAACAACATTCATATGTTTGAAGTCAGCCTATGGATATATATGTGTGTTTTCTACATATAACTCTAGATGCATATATATATCTGTATGGATCTTCTTTTCTAAGCGTATATGTAGACTCTTTTATTGATTTCCACCCATTGCCACTACATCGAAATCATAAATGAAATAATATTTTTGCAGATATTCAACAACAATCAAGAATGTGTATATATGTGCAGTTAACTTTGGAAACACATATATCGATGTAGATTTTTTTTTGCAACTCCAAATGTATGTATTGCATGTGTTGGATGTATATGTAGGAATTTGTTGCTTGGAAATATGTACAATTAAAAAAGTATGCGTCTCTTTTGTAGTATTTCATTCCTCTTTTCTCCTGCGTAGATATGTGTGTATGTGAAATTAGATGTAGACAACATTCATATATACTACTCATCATGTTTATTGTTTTGCAGAGATACTATGTAGACAAAAATTATATATACTCCTCACCATGTTTATTATTTTGCAAAGATAATTGTTATTTTTTTCATCCTCGGAGAAGCATCCTTACAATAATAGGTTTTATATTAAAAGTGTAATTAGGAAGATTAGTTTCACTATCCATCATAGTGGTGGACAATGTTTGTTCTTGCTCGGGGGGTTTGGCGAGAGCCTATGGGGCTCAATGACCCAATAAGGTAGGGTGGAGAGTAGCCCTTGTTTTGTTCTTGCTCATTTTACTTTCCCTATGTGAAGATATTTATTTTTATGAAATTAGAGATGGAAAAAATTCATCCCTACATGTAGATATGTATCTATGTGAAATTATATGCAAACAACATTCATATATAGTCCTTTCTATGCTTATTCTTTTCATAAGATAATTACGATTTTTATTTGATCTTTGGTTTCTTTCCATTGGGAATGGTTGGAAAGTGATAAAATAGTCCATGTTCTTCATGATAAGCCATTGTTGGTTGTTAATGTATGGCTTCAAGGATAGTTCTTATTTTTCTAGGCCTCTATAATGATTTTCTCAATTTTTTATCCGACACTTAATACACAACCTTGCATTGTAAAAAATCCTTATTGAGGTTTCGACAAATAACAACTATGTTGCAAGAAGAATATGGACCAATTTATTACTTTGCAAACATTTCCACCACAAACGATCCATACAACAATTAATTTTAATGCCAACTAGTGTTTAATTTTGCTGGCCTTCTCTATCGACACGCAAAATTCTTTTAATTTCAAATTTAAGAAACATCTTCCACCCCTTTCCCGACTGGAATGTTGATGTCGGAAGGCTCAAAAACTAGGAAGGCTGATGAAAATTCTGACCAAAGTTCACACAATAGGGAGAAACCACACATCTGGAGGTTCCCATAATTTTTCATATTGATATATGCAGTTTTAATCTTCTTTTGTTGGTTGAGTGTAGAGTATATTGCTCCTACATGTGAGGTCCTAAAGTTAGCTCAATGGTGGCATCAATCTTCCATATGACACTTAAAATACAAATTATCATTCCAAGAATGTACCAAAATAATAAACATATGGATCAATTTGTATGAATTTTGTTTGCATCTACTATGACATACATACATATATGTACATAGGGAAAATATATTGTCCATCTGAAAAAATCATGTATACATGTATGTACATGGGGCATCTGAAAAAATCAGAATTTTTTAAATTTCGATGTCAGTGGCATCATTCTTTGAACCAATGCAATGAGTACATTGCCTCAAAGAGGGGAAAAATTTAGACATATGAAATTAAAATTATTGATTAAACATCACATTCGATCATTCTTTCCTCTTAACTAATTAAATCAATTTAATTAATTAACCTCCTAAAGTCATGATTTAATTAAATCAGATATATTTAATTAAATATCTAATATCCTCTCACATTGATTTATCCTAACCCACAAATTTAAATCAAAGTATCACAATCAACTAAGCACTAGCTTAATTAGTTAAATCCCTAATTAATGTAAGACTAACCCATGTTCCATCCACTTGCATAATAAATTATTTTAATTGATTTATTAATACACCTATTTTCCCTCACAAGGGAATATTCCCAATGAATATGCCCTCATTAACTGTCATGTTTGACTTTTTGAAAAAACACAATTCCCCCCAAAAACCCTCAACTACATTCATTAATGGCCATTTTCAAATTTGAATGGGCACATTCGCCAAAACTTGCACAACCATGGGCCAATCCCATTGTGACAAGTGGCTCTTTCTTATTGGATGGGATTTAGTCCCACATTGCCTGATCTTGGCTTCTCCTCTCTCAACTTCTCCTATAAGTTCAATAAGTTTTCTCTCATTTTGATCATCTACAATCTACATCTTAGAGCATCCACATTATAGGCAACTTGAGTTCATGAGCATCTCATTGTCTATCATCTCATTAGCTTGGAAAGGATTGGGAAAGGGCTCTTTTACATATTCAAGGAGCACCAATCCATCATAGAATATATATCGAATATGTCTTCTTGCTTTCAACTAAGTTAGTTTGTTATGTCATTATGTCTTCTTTGAACCAATGCAATGAGTACATTGCCTCAAGGAGGGGCAAAATGTAGACATATGAAATTAACATTATCGATTAAAAATCACATTCGATCATTCTTTCCTCTTAATTAATTAATTGATTTAATTAATTAAGAGGAAATAATGATCGAATGTGATATTTAATCAATAATTTTAATTTCATGTGTCTACAACTTCAATCAATGGTGTCATCAAGCAAAAAAACACAGTAACATACCTATGCAAAATAATTGTCTTTTCTCAATAGTACCTTGTCAAAAATGCAACAATATTACCTTCTCAACAATCTCTTATTGAAAATTAAATAGTATACCTTAAGCTAGAGAACATCAATCAACAATGCACAAAACCCACACAAAACCATAGCCACAAAACCCATGTAGAACGATAGCCACAAAACACCAACCATAAATGAAACAATATTCCTTTTAACAGAAAATATAGGCTTCTCTCAACAATGTCTTATCAAACAATGAAACAATATATCCTTTTCAACAACACTCTATCAAAAATGAGACAATATACCCCAAGATAGAGAACAATAATCGACAAAAACTGCATAACGTTAACAATTTTATTTTGTTGTAAACATAGCCACAAAATGGAAGCCATACAAATAAACCCACAAAAAATTGTAGTAAGGAAGCCAAGCAAAAATATACTCTCTTCTCAATAGAACCTTATCAAAAATTCAAACAATATAGCCTTTTCAACAACACCTTTTCGAAAATGAAATAATGTAGGCTAAGCTAGAGAACAATAATCAACAATGCCTATTGGAATCAAACATAAACTATATAACATTAACTATTTTACTCTGCTGCAACCATAACCACAAAACGAAAGCCATAAATCAAACAATATTGGTTTCAAGAGTGATCCAGATGGAGAAACCCACAAAACAAAAACATTCACAGTAACATGCCCATGCAAAACCATTGCAACAAAACATGAACCATAAATGAAATAATATTCATTTTTACAAACAATATAGTATTTTCTCAACAACACCTTATCAAAATTTGAAACAAGCAATAGTTCCTTATCAGAGGTCAGATAACATAGCCTGCCACAAACTGTGAACGAAAAATGAAACAATATCGCTAAGCGTTTTCCCGATATGCACCTCTTCCCAGTTCCTTCAAACACACCTCTTCCCACTAGCTTTTTGCATGCTGCCTTATTTCTCAAACCCTGGAAAGAACTATGTAATGTTAACAATTTTATTCCATTGCAAACATAGCCACAAAATGGAAGTCATATAGAGAAACCCACAAAAATTCACAGTAACAAACCCATGCAACAATATACTCTTTTCTCAATAGAACCTTCTCAAAAGTTGAAAAAATATAGCCTTGTTTGCATCTGCTATGAGATACATAGATATATATACATATGGCACATACATTTTCCATCACTTTGATCGATAGTGTCATTACCGAGACTTTTGTATTTATTTTCGAGTCATTGGCCCATGCAAGAAATAGAAAATATCCTCCAACCACCTTCACAGAAACTCCACAATAGACGATCAGACTTGTACCTTCATAGGAGCTCACCCTCTTGGCATCAACACTAAATTTTGTATGGTATGCATGTAGTGGTGATGGTTGTGCCAACACCTATCATTTAAAATGTGAGAAGAGGTGGTGAAAGTATTTGCAATTTTCAATAAGGCATTGTTGGGTGTTCTTCTGTGGATTTACCTACTATCAAAGTTATGAGCCAGGATTGTGAGCTTCTTTGAGGGTTGAAGTTCGATCTCCCTTTCCACCAGATGTATCAGTACGTATCCATATCTATAAGTTTCCATTCATCTATGGGTATGTGCAGGATCATCATGGAAAAATAGGCCTTTAGGTGGCAATAAAATTCACAAAATCAGAGTTAGGCAACTTCACGTAAAAATTTGAATAAGTTATCTATATTATTTCAAAAATATGTAAGAATAGAATGTATAGAAAATTGAATGTAGTTTCTAAACCACTAGGTTTTTTTTTTAAAAAAATCTATTAGGTGAAATTTTGAAATTTCAATGCAGTAGTACTTAAATATAAAAACTCGTATGCCTAGCCACCTGAACTTGGTAAAAAATTCATGAAATTCAATTTTATTTTTTTAATCCTATAGTATGCAAAGCATAGAATGTGACGCATGTTTGGGATTCAAAAAATGTGATACCATTTGAAAGCTATAGATGTTTTTCAATCAGCCTATCAATCAGGACTTTAGTCGTAATTCAAATAGAAAATGAATAATAATTATTTAATAAAATTAAAAGTAAAGCATAATTTATGTTGGTGGAAAGCTAAGAATCTCCTTTAAAAACCCTTTTCATTTCATCAATTTTGGGTAAAGAAAAAGTCGTTAGCCACATGAGCCATCATATCACTTAGATATCGCTACTTTTTGGCCCATCATGATCCTGAACATACCCCTATATATGTATATTGTCTACATCTAATACCATGCACATACATTTATACATGTACTTTTTTAGTTTGTATATATCCATACAACAAATTTGTACATATGCATCCAATGCATGATGCTGGATTGTATTTGGTGGCATATTTTTTAAGTGTACCTTTTTAGTTATTATTTCTTTTAGCCTCAAAAAGGAGTTGTTGGCATAGTAGGTTGTATATTAAGTGTGATAAGAAAGATTTTTTTCACCATTGATCAAAGTGGTGGACAATGTATGTTCTTGCTTAGGGGTTTGGTGAGAGCCCATGAGACTCCATGACCCAATAGGTAGGGTGGAGAGCAGACCTTGTTTTGTTGTGTTTCATTTCATATTTTCTATTTGTTGTTTACCTGCACTGTGGGTCTTTGTGTTGGTGTTTGAAAGCACCTTATTATAATCATCGTAATATATGTATATGTATATGTATTTTTATATATGCATGTGTAATCAAAAAAGTGTATAACCAGTTAAACCAGTAACAAAGCAACAAGAAAAAAAAGGAAATGTCTTTTGATGTGACAAGCACTCCAAAGAAAGAAAAGAAAAGAAATTTCCAATTAACATAAATTATAACAAATATCCAGAGTCACAATTAGGCATGGTTATTTGGAATTCAAGGTAGTATGACAATTATCTCTGGAGAGTCTTGCACGACAAGGTAAATTGCACACAGATCTGACAACAATAGCTTGCACTCAACTTCAAAGTTAATTCTTGCAAATTTGACTATTGTTGTTTTAAGCCTTGTTTTTAAATTATAGGTCTGATTTTTAATAAGAAGAGTGAAAACAAATATATGAATATTGTCTACATCTAATTCCATGTACATACATTTCTACATGTACTTTTTTATTGTGTATATTTCCAAACAGCAAATTCCTACATATGCATCCAATGCATGATGATGGATTGTATTTTTTGGCATATTTCTTAAGTGTACAAAGTTGTTGGAATGACAAGTTGTATATTAAGTGTGATAAGAAAGATTGGTTTCACCATTGATCAAAGTGGTGGACAATGTATGTTCTTGCTCGGGGGTTTGGTGAGAGCCCATGGGGCTCCATGACCCAATATGGAAGGGTGGAGAGTAGGCCTCATTTTGTTGTGTTTAATTTCATATTTGCTATTTTCTATTTAGCTACACTGTGGGTCTTTGCATTGGTGTTTGCAAGAACTTTATTGTCTTCATCTCAATATATGCATATGTATATATGCATGTAAAATTAAAAAAAGTGTAGTTTTTTAGATGGAGGATGCAATGAAGGAAAGCACAATGGATAACCATAAGTAGCAGCAACGTTACACTCTCCTTTAAAGAGTGCATTGTACCTTTCATTCATTGTAGTCTCCATAAAAAATGCATTGCATATGCATAGATACATTTACATATACATATGCGTATATATGTATGCTTTGGTTATTCTCCATAAGGTATTGTTGAAAAAATAATTGGTGCACATGCGGGATATATATATATTTTTTTCCACATGCTTTAATATTTCCAAGTAGCAAATCCCTACATATGCATCCAATGCATAATGTCAGTTGTGATAGTTTGGCTATTATTCCTTTCAGCCTCAGAAAAGGATTTGTTAGAATGATAGGTTCTATATTGAGTGTGATAAGCAACATTGGTTTTGCCATTGATCATAGTGGTGGAAAATGTGTGTTCTTGCTCGGGGGTTTAGTGAGAGCCCATGGGGATCCATGACTGAATATGGTAGGGTAGAGAGAACATCTTGTTTTCTTGTGTTTCATTTGATATTTTCTATTTGTTGTTTAGCTACACTATGAGTCTTTAACTTGGTGTTTTCAAGCAAATTTTTAGGTTCATCATAATATATGTATATGTATATATGCATGTGCAATAAAAAACGTGAAGTTTTTTTAGATTGAGGATGGAATGAAGGAAGGCACGATGCACAACCATAGGCAACAACAACATTACACTGTTAGTTAAAGAGTGCATCACACCTTCTATTCTTTATAGTCTTCCTTGAAAATACATTGCATATGCATAGATACATTTACAAATACATTCGCATATATGTATGCTTTGGTTGTTGTCATTAAGTCACTATTGGAAAAAGTATTTATGTACATGCAGTTTTTTTTTTGGACCATGGTTTTATATTTCCAAGCAGAAAATCTCTACATATGCATCCAATGCATGGGTATGTGCAAGATCATGATGGGCCAAAAAGTGGCGATATATAAGTGATATGAAGGTCCATGTGGCTGACGACATTTTTTTTACCAAAAATTTATGAGATAAAAAGGGTTTATAAAGGAGATTCTCAGATTTCCACCAATATAAATTATGGCTTACTTTGAATTTAATAAATAATTATTATTCATTTTCTATTTGAATTACGACTAAAGTCCTGATTGATAGGTTGATTGAAAAAAATATATAGCTTTCAAATGGTATCACATTTTTTGAATCCAAAACATGTGTCACATTCTATGCTTCACATACTATAGGATTTAAAAAAGAAGAATTGAATTTCATGAAGTTTTGACCAAGTTAAGGTGGTTAGACATATGAGTTTTTGTATTTTTTAAAAGTTGTAATACAAAATTCATAATTAATTATTTACTTGGAAAAAAATTACAAGAAAATATGCATCACATCGGGACATGAGTCCCCTAATTATATCTAAAATATTATAAAAACATATTATCTTTTTATTATGGTTAGGGTGGTCAGACAGACACTTACTTCTTATTTTTTCCCTGAAATTTAAGTACTACTGCATTCAAATTTCAAATTTTCATGAAATAAATTTAAAATAAAATAAAATAAACCTAGTGGTTTATAAACTAAATTCAATTTTCTATAGATTCTATTCTTACATAATTTTGAAATAATATAGATAATTTATTAAAATTTTTATATCAAGTTGCCTAACTCTGATTTTCTGATTTTATTGCCACTTAAGGGCCTATTTTTTCCATGATGATCCTACACATACTCACATGATGTTGATTGTGACGTCTTGGCTATTATTCCTTCCAAGCTCAAAAGATAACTATTAGAATGAAAGGTTCTATATTGGGTATAATAAGCAACATTGGTTTCACCATTGATCATACTGGTGGACAATGTATGTTCTTGCTCGAGGCATTCATAAGAGCCAATGGGGCTCCATGACCCAATATGGTAGGGTGTAGAGTAGGAGTTATTTTCTTTTGTTTCATTTTATATTACCTATTAGTTAATTGGTTGCATTGTTCCTCTTTAAGTTGGAGTTTTCAAGAACTTTTTAATCTTCGTTGTGATGTATGTATATGTATTGTTTTCTGTAGGGAATTTTTGAGTCTTGCAATCTACCTTTGGTTGTTTTGTTCCATATTCAATTAGCTTGACCTATTTACTTATTCCATTTCCATCTAAGTTGGTGTCTACAAGATTTTTATTATTTTCCTCATATTATGATTGTAGGGTCCATGGCCTTGTTGAAGTTCCAACCCTACAACAAGTGTGGACTATGAAAAGGTAGCAAAACACCAAAGATACCAACTTTATTATGTGCGCCATAGAGACCAAATTTGTGCAGGTCATCAAGTGAAATACTTGTATAAAAGAGGCACTATAGATTTTTCTAACTTGGCTCTACATGTCCAAATAGGCACACCACAATTACATCCAGGCTCGCTGGTAGAACTTGCTCCCTACTCTAACCCCACACCCCCCATCCCTTGCCAACTTCTGCACAACCATTTTAGTGAAGGAACCTCCACAATAGGTGGTTGTAAAGCTCAAAAAACTATTGCCAACCATGCATTTCCATCCACATCATCAAACGCCCACCACTCAAGCAACATGTTTGGTGATTCTTTTTGCATTGCAATGCAGTCCTTCTATCGGTGCATTAATGATTTATCTGATTTGAAAATTTGTAGTGTTTTCAAGGAAAGCTATGTTGACATGAGAGTGTGAGCATCTAGTGCAAGCATCATGTGTTTGTGTTGCCCTTCTGAAAAAGGAATCCATAGATTTGGTTTAGTGAACAAGATGGATCCAGGCCCACAACCTCTCGTCCTTCGAAAGCTTACTCAAGTTGAAGAAATTCTTATAGCTACAGTTGCTCCAGTTTTCCAAGTGACTCATGATAGAGGAGGCCAATACAAATCTAGTGTCCAGACTATAAGCTTCCCTCAAGATATCATACTATACTGGCGTTCGAGGGATGAACTATGATTGGTATGTTGAAAAATTTAATGTCATGGCTGCATTAATATACAAAATTGAGAATGAACCATACTATAGTGATACTGCAATAGATTTTGATGCTTTAAATGTTTTTCCTATTATAAGTACTAACATCTTTGATCTTTTTCACATAGCTGAACTAATGACAACTCTAGAATATGTTGTTGATGAGGAAGCTGAGCTTGAGGGCTCATCATCATTTATTCTATTGATGCCCAACCCTCCTCAGGAATTGAAGGAAATTAGAGATTCCTTGTAGATTAAATACATTAGCCAAAATACTTTTCCTTGGTCTGATATAAATTCTAGCATTATCAATGAATATAATATAGAAGTTTTATTAAGCATAGCATTTCAAATCTTGTTCCCCACTGGCATAGCAATGCCCCTATAGTCTAGAAGCGTATAAATTCACTTACATGAATATGCATTGCACTTGATGAGATACTATGATAATAGATCTGGGAGGCATGTAAGATTTAGATATTACCTTTATAATTTGATAATGAAACATTGAAGCCGAGAGTCAGCTTTAGTTTTTCTAAAAACAAACTTGGAGGAAAGGATCCCAAAGTATGTTGTTGCTTTACAAAAATTGCTTCGGGATGCACCAGACACCCAAATAGAAAATAAAATTGTTCAATTTGGTGTATCTTTATGAGGAACACACTCGTACTACAACAAGTGTCATCAAGAGCTTGCGACAATGATCCACCAGCTTGGTACACCAACTCTCTTCTTTACTTTCAGCTTTGCAGACACAAAATGGCCTGATTTGCATAGGGTAATTGATCCTCATGCCTAGTCGCATATTCCATACTCCTAAAGATGCTTCACAAATAATTTTGTGTAAAACCCACACATAACAACCTTGTACATGCACTTTTGGTTCACCATTTCTTGTGAAGAGATTATTGAGAGGATTTTCCACACAAAGGACTACTAGTATAGGTATGAGTGGAAACACCATGGATCAACACATGTCCATAGTTTCTTGTGGCTTCTAGGTGCCCCGAATATGGACATTCTTGATTGGTCCAACCTACATGATCTTCAACAAGAAAAAAATTTCTTTGATCACTATGTTTTAGTATGGAACCCTCAATCCCTGGATCAGCTGATAGCAAGGGTCCACCACTCATCTTTGGAGGACCCGTGCTTGCTTAATAGTACATAAATCTCTTGCATGGATCCAATAGTTGATTATAAACAATTTTTGAACATGGTGTAGAGGCATACCAAGGGTACTCAATACACTTGCCTTAGGAAAAAGGGCCACCAATTACAATATCACTACAAAACTCTATGGAACACACAACCATCATCGAAATTGGTGATTGATAGTGAATTGAAAAAATACTATAAGCCAACAAGAAATTATGAGCGTGTTAATATCCACAACCTTGAGATGCTTTCAATTTGGCGAGAAAATGTTGATTGCCAGCCATTCTTGTCTAGACAAATTATCTTGAATTGCACTTCCAAATATTCATCAAAGTTTGAAAAAAAATCTAAAAGCTATATTGATATCTTGTAGAGGCTTGCAAATACAAATTATTCTAGGGATAAAGCGTTGCTTTCCTATCAGAAATTCATGATGAACCTAGTTGCAGATCGTGACATTGGTGTACAAGAAACATGCCATATGATGCAAAAGTTACCCCTTGTCATCTCAAGCCAAAATTTCCTATCTTTGAATGCCAGCAGGAAAACATCCCACCATTTGAAAATAGTTGATAGTGGTGATGAGCTTGCAAGTGATTATATTCATTTTTACATGCAAAGACTAGCTAAAATGGAGATAGTATCCCTTATTCAATCTGCACAATTGTATACATATAAAAAAAATGTGAAGGTGCAGGATAGCATCCTCGACCACAGCCTGCTATCATCACTATTTAACCACTAATCAAGACCGCCCGCTTGGAGAAAACTGATACCTTTGAAAAAAATTCTAGTCAAAATTCCTACTATACAAGCCTTTCCAAAATTTCAAGGTAGACATAGGCCTCATGAGAGAAAGCATAATACAAAATTGGAGGCTATTTTATGTTGCTAGCTATGACCCTTGGCATGTCAATAGAGTTATTGCTCCCCTTGTCGATGAAGAGGAAGGTGACAGTGATACTAATAGCGCACAGTCTCTACCTCCCATAGATTTCTCAGGTTGGTGCTACAAACAATGTTTCCTTTGACCAGCTACAACTACTGGGTAGATGAGACTTTTATCTACATCACAAGTGGGATGCGCACCATGTTCTAAATATTATGCATGGAATTTTTCAATAGTTCATTTCAACAAGTAAATTTCATACAACTGAAGACACTCTTTACTTGTTTGTAGCACGTACAATTTGTCATCAACTATCTCCTAAGAAAAAGCTTGCTCTAAATATCATTGAACAACACCATCTTGGCCCATCTTCATCATCACCATTGCGTACGATCATTCAAGGAACTACTAGCACAGGTAAATCATTCCTTATAGACAAGATCTGAAGAGCACTAAATACATCACCAAATCAAATAATGAATCCTTTGCTTGCTTTGATGCTAATGAGGGTGGCTGCTTACAATATTTGTGCCTCCACAATGCATACAACTCTTCGGATACCAATTAGAGATATGAATCAATTAAAAGGACAACTATTGAGCATAGTTCAAGAGGAATTCAAACATATTACGTACATCTTAATTGATGAAATGAAATTTTTGGGGCCCAAGTTGTTGCTTAAAATAGATAGTCGATTGTGGCAAGCATTCCCTAGTAGACATATGCAGCCATTTTGTGGTGTCTCTATTATACTCATGGGTGACCTAGCATAACTACCTCATGTTTTGGAAAGGCCTATCTACACTTCCCACTCCACAACATTAGCTCTTTGGTGCACTTTTAATATTGTTGCCATGCTTTACATTGTCTTCCACTAGTATGGACAATCCGATACACAACAACAATTTCATACACTCCTTTTCAATATTAGAAATTTTTTAGGCATCTTAGTCTAACAGGAAAAATCTTATGAATCAAACAAATTCTATGCTTTCAACTAAATGAAACCAAGATTTTGATGAATTTATCCACTCATTCCCAACAAATAGGTTGGTTTCCTTGCACAATAGAAAAATTCTTCACTAGTTAAATGTTCCCATTGTAATTAGTTCTATTGAATGTTCTTGGAAAAATGCAATTGATTATGGCGATGATGAAAAACTTCAAGCATAACTCTTACTTGCAATTAGACAAGTAATGTTGACAAAAAATCTTTGGGTGGCAGCTAGCTTGGTTAATGGATCATTGGGTTTAGTAAATGATATTGTATATTCTAGGGGTGCTAAACTACCTCAACTGCCTGAATATGTTGTTGTCCACTTCCCAAACTACATTGGCTCAAAATTGGATTCAGGACAATCCAAGAGCCATACCCATTCCCCTGATCACATGGAGTAGCTGAAGGCATCTCCCCTTGACAATGTCTTGGGCAATAAGAATACATAAATCTCAAGGCTTGACACTAGAGATAGCTAAAATAGATGGGTATGTGCAAGATCATGATGGACCAAAAAGTGGCTATATCTAAGTGATATGATGGCCCATGTGGCTGATGACATTTTTTAACCCAAAATTGATGAAACAAAAAGGGTTTTTAAAGGAAATTCTCATCTTTCCACCAATATAAATTATGCTTTACTTTGAATTTAATATATAATTATCATTCATTTTCTATTTGAATTATGATTAATGTCCTGATTGATAGGTTGATTGAAAAACATCTATAGCTTTCAAACGGTATCACATTTTTTGATTCCAAAATATGTGTCACATTCTATGCTTTGCATAATATAGGATTAAAAAAAATGAAAATTGAATTTCATGAAGTTTTGACCAAGTTAAGGTGGTTAGACATATGAGTTTTTATATTTTTAGAATTTGTAATAAAAAAATCATAATTAATTATTTACTTGGAATTTTTTTAAAAAAAATATGCATCACATCAGGACATGAGTCCCCTACTTATATCTAAAATATTATAAAAAAATATTATCATTTTATTGTGGTTAGGGTGGTCAGACAGACACATACTTCTTATTTTTTCCCTAAAATTGAAGTACTACTGCATTGAAATTTCAATTTTTCACCAAATAGATTTTCTTTTTCTTTTTTAAAACCTAGTAATTTAGAAACTACATTCAATTTTCTACAGATTCTATTCTTACATTATTTTGAAATAATATAGATAACTTATTCAAATGTTTATGTCAAGTTTCCTAACTCTTATTTTCTAAGATTTATTGCCACTTAAGGGCCTTTCTTTTCATGATGATCCTGCACATACCCAGATATTGGAACTAAAGAAAGGCAAGGACTAATGTTCACAACTATCTCTCATGTTAAATCAATAACAAGAATATGCATAGATCCACCTTTCTCTTTTGACAGATACTCTAGGCTGCATTCCAACAAATACAATTTACTTCAAATGAAGGAAGAGGATCACCTCCAGCAATTGTTTGCATTCCTATCATGATGAAAATTTTCTGTCTTTTTGATGGTAACTATTGTATACATCAAAAGCTGCAAAAGGTTAGCATAATTCTAACATCCTCATAGAATAACATAAAAATTTTCAAAACAAATGATAAAACCAAATCAAGCATGTAAAGAAGACATGAAATATAACCTACTCTATGATGGATTGGTGCCCTTTGAATATGTGAGAGAGCCATTCCCCAACCCTTTCCAAGCTAATTAGATGATAGATAATGAGATGCTCATGAACAAAAGTTTCCTATAATAAGTATTCTCTAAAATGTAGATGATAAATGAGATAGAGGTCATTGAATTTATAGGAAAGATTGAGAACGGAGAAGCCACGATTGATAAATGTGAGACTAAAATCCCACAAATGAGAGAGATCCACTTGTCACAATGGGATTGGCCCATGATTGTGCAAGTTTTGGCCAATGTGCCCATTTCAAATTTGAAAATGACAATAAATGAATATGGTTGAAGATTTTGGGGGGAATTGAGTTTGGCCAAGAAAGTCAAAAACGGGAGTTAATGAGGGCATATTCCCAAGGAATATGCCCTTGTGAGGAAAATAGGGGTCTTAATAAATCAAATTAAATGATTTATTGTGCAAGTTGATGGGACATGGGTTAGTCTTAGCATTAATTAGGGATTTAACTAATTAAGCTAGTGCTTAGTTGATTGTGACACTTTGATTTAAATTTGTGGGTTAGGATAAATCAAAGTGAGAGGATATTAGATATTTAATTAAATATATCTGATTTAATTAAAACAAGACTTTAGGAGGTTAATTAATTAATTTGATTTAATTAATTAAGAGGAAAGAATGATGAAATGTGATGTTTAATCAATAATGTTAATTTTGTATGTCTACATTTTGCCCCTCTTTGAGCCAATCTACTCATTGCATTGGTTCAAAGAATGATGGCACTAACATCGAAATTAAAAAAAATCTGATTTTTTCAAATGCCCCAGTGAAAAGAAGTACACTAGTACATTGGCCCCTTGAGAGATCGAGCGAAAAAATTGAGGTGGATCTCGCGACAAAGAGGTTCAAAATGAATGTATGGATGGTTAGATTATATGATCTATATGATAATGATGATGAAAATGAGATGTTTGGGAGATTCTTAGAATAAAGAAATTATATTATCCTAAACAACTTAAATGATTATGAAAATGAGATGTTTGGAAGATGCTTAGAATAACAAATCTATATTATCTTAAGCAGCTTAGATGATTATGAAATGTATATGAGATGGATGTGATGGATGATGTTGTGCTATGATGACATGAAATGATTATGAAAGATGCAAGATGGATGCAGGATGGATGCATTGTTACCACGAAAGAGGATAGAGGAATGAGAGGGATCAACCCTTAAATCCAAGAAGATGTAGAACTCCAACAAGTCTACTAGTTGTCAAGACTTTATTGGACATGATGATGAATGTTGATGATTTATTGCTTATCCAAGGATGGGAGAGATAAAGAGAATACCTTTCTTTGTGTTTGATAACACACGTAGGTGTGATGTATCAAGGTATTAAGAACTAGGATGGCATGGTACCTAGTGTGATGGACTTTGACTCATCAAATAGATAGGAGTACTCTTGTTCACACTTGACAAACATAACCTTATTCAGAATGCAATTCAAATATTCTAGACATCTCGAGCCAAAACATAAAAAGGCAAGCCTTCTTATGTGGTCAACAAGACACCTAAAACATCCTCTAGGCTACAAGAAAAACAAAGTAGCATGACGAAGTTATTTTACAAGAATATCCAACAAGCACGATAGATAAAAAGATAATGATTATTACCCCATTCCTTTCTATCTAAACCTATTTTGTTTAGGAATCATTGAGAGGTCCTTGGAATGAGCACAAAATAAGATAAGTCAATAAGAGAATAATTAAAGAAAACCAAACAAGCTAATGTTCTTCATACCGCTAGCTAAGACTAACTACTGTGGGGTACCTGATGCTTATGTCGATTGCAGGAAAGCTTCATCTTAGGACATGTTGTCATTAGAGTTTTGATGGGACTGATTTGGGTGATAAGATATTGATATTCCGAGTTGACCAACTTGTTGACTCACTGATCTAGACTTTCAAGACTCTGATGATTAGAGTGTTCACTTTTGAACCTGCTAGAATTTCTTCTGACTGACTTACGAAAGGGTGACGAAGATGACTGATTTTATTATGAGTGATGACAATCATGGGTGAAAGCAAGATGAAATGGATGCACCATTTTGGGTTTTTTCAAATGTTTTGAGGTTGTTTTTGGTATTTTCAGATTTACGACAGAGATACTAACTTAAAGACCTATCCCAGGGGACTCAAGAGTTGATCCATGGATTAGCCTTTCCTGCGTTATAGATATAGAGACCACGTAGTTTGACTGGCAATATACTTGGCTCAATGAAAAGATAGATGGGCAAATGGATTGCCAATGCGACAGATGCCTAAAGGACTGACCTAAATGTAAAATAGATGGGCAAATAGATTTCCAATGTGACAGATGCCTAAAGGACTGACCTAACTATCTTGGGGGATGATCAAAGATCAACCTTGCCTACGTTCAAGCTTAGAGACGACGTAGTTTGGACAAGGTGAAAAAATGACAAGACTCAATGATGAATTTTTTGAAGATTTTCTAATATTTCGACATGTTTTGGGATTTTTGATGATTTGGATGTTTTTGGATTTTTTGATGAGTTGTTTGAATGTTTTTGGTTTTTTCTAATGAATTTTGGGAAGAGCACAAAAGATATACACAAATCTGATCCACTGCCAGTTTCAAGGACATGCCCCCATCATTTAGGCAATAGACTACTTTGATAAAGGTAGGACAAACTGACCTTAGGAATATGCCAAGTAGTACTATGGTGGAATATGATATGGGCACCAGCTTAGGCTATGGTATGGATGTGAGTGGATGGTGGAAGGAATGGAATTTAGTGGATAAGTGAGTGAGTCGTCCAGATCCCGGTGGATAGAGAGTGTTTTATTTACGCTTGGCACCTGTTTGCCAAGTTTTCACCAAGGTACTTGTCCAAAGTGCCACCGAAGTGGTTTTCACTAGAGGACGATTTGATTTCTTTAGTGTTTTCAATCCTTTTTCTGATTTCTTTTTTTTGGATTTTTGTATTTTTGTATTTTTTTGTTGTCACCAAGATGCCCGTCTACCAAGTTTTCATCAAGGTAACCATTTTTTCAGGACATTTTTCTGATTTTTTTGTATTTTTTGATTCTATACCTTGCAAGATTTAGGCATAAAACGTTTTGAGATGACAACGGTTCATGGGCTCTTGTAGAGGCTCACTCTCTGGTGTTGACAACTGATATGCCCTTGATTTATAGATTGTAGACATCAAAATCTGCAAATGGTTAGCATAATTCTAACATCCTCATAGAATAACATAACATTCTTCAAAACAAATGATAAAACCAAATCAAGCATGTAAAGAAGACATGAAATATAACCTATTCTATGATGGATTGGTGCACTTTGAATATGTGAAAGAGCCCTTTCCCAATCCTTACCAAGCTAATTAGATGATAGACAATGAGATGCTCATAAACTCAAGTTGCCTATAATAAGGATGCTCTAAAATGTAGATGATAGATGAGATAGAAGTCATTGAATTTATAGGATAGAT